>JAEDXY010000082.1:600000-1044586 GCA_019395295.1 Osmanthus fragrans
TCTTTTGAATTTTAAATTCAACATGGTCAATTAACAAAGTTAAAAGATAATGTTAATTAATTAATTAATTAATTAGTGGTACCTTAATTTTATTCTAATTGGAGTTTTGTTTTGACACTATTTTTTACTGTTCTGACAGATTATTCCATGAACAAATAAAGTGACAAAAGTGTGGGAATGATGATTTAACTAATGTAGATTGAGAATGACATTTGAAATTTTGTCTTCTTCTTCTTCAACAACCCTTCAAGTCGACGCTCCTCTTCTTGTAGGTTCATAAAAATAAAAAATAAAAAATAAAAAATAAATCATATTTTATAATTATGAAAACATATTGGTATGTTGAATTTGTTAAATTTTCATGTCCTTTAAATATGAAAACAATAACAAAAAAAGAAGAAAAAAAGTTCGGATTACTTCTCTTAAAATGTTAAACTTTTAAGAATGTAACATCAAGACTCAACGTCTATTTGGTTGGGTTAGTGCTTCTTGCAGAAGAGTTTCTTAAGAAAATTATATTATGGAAAAAAATTTCTAAAAACTTTTATAGCTAGACAAAACACTTCAGGAAAACATTTGAACAAATTTAAAAATAACTTCTTAGTCTTAGAAACAAGACTTTTCAAAAGCTTTCTGAACGGCCCTTGTACCAAGTCTAAAAAGCTCAAATAAGCATTTTGATTCGCTTAAAGCTTAACAAGCAGCTGAATTTATGAACACCATCTTGCATGTCATGATAAAAGTAAAAATTGAAGTCGATTAAATATGAAAATAATAATAAAGTCTGAACTAATCCCCTTCGAGGATGTTAATTTTGAAGATGAAAAACAAATTACGTTTCTTAATAGCATTCTTTGGCCAATACTTGTCTACAATTATTAAAGAACTTTGCACAAGTTTTAGCAACAAATGAGTACTTCCGCCAATGAAATCATAACACAACATTAGGTGAAAGCACAAAAAAATATTCTATCTTAAAAACCCTAGTGCTGTAATAAATTTCTTAAACATTACAAAAAAAAAAATTCCCAATACTCCACACGTAAATTGTTTTTGTTACAAATTATGAAGTTAAGAATAACGCTATCTAACAGCATGATTTGATATTGAACACCAATCTAGATATCATAATGTCAAATCCTAATAAATAAATCATAAATCCTTATATTTAATTGAAATTATAATTCAACTATAGAAATACTGCCACTATATTAAACATTCATGTGCTGAATATCATTATTCTTAAATTAAAGTACGTTAATGCATGAGTGAGCTGTTTCTATATTACTATTTTTACAGAAGAAAAAGTTTAAAGAGGCTTTTCTACACCACTCTACTGTTGCAGACTTGGCAAAATTGAGGGTTATCTTGAGCATTGGGATCTTCATTTGATCTGTAACTTATCCTTCCACTTCATTTTTATTATAATAATTAATCTTGTTTTCAATGTACAAGTTTTTCAAATTTTACTGGTACAATTTAATATGATTTTTTTTTTTATTCTGCTCTTCTTTTCTCTTCAACTATTGCAAGTCAAAACTTGATTGAGACAGTCTTCCAGATTTCTCAGCAAACTGAGAGGTCAAATGCGTGAATTCCGTTTCATTTCACAGTAAAATATTTGGATTTTGCTATACATTCTTTACTTTACATCATGATTTACATTTCATTTGTTTTCAAAAAAATTGAGGTGGAAAAACTGGTTTTTTCCTTCTTTTTTTTTTTTTTTTTAAATGGCGAATGAGTGTACATGTACGCCAAGCATGATTCTAAATATTTTGAGTTGCTAGAATTTTTAGCTAAAAAATTATCAAAAGTCAAATTTTGCTTGGACAAACTATTTTACTGTGTTTTTTAATATACATTTTGTTTATTGTATTCTTAAATGATATAAGTTTATTCTTTAGTCCCTAAATCATCAAACAAAATTGGTTAAAGTGAAAATTGATTGTTTGTGCAGTTTGGCAATGAATATCAAATTGCAAAGCTTTTACAGATATGGTAGATGGTACATACCTTTCTCTATAATGGTGACATCTTTTTTTAGTGTTCTCTTCAAGGTAGCGTTTAAGACTGTGCAAAGAATCTTATGAAAACTATTCTTTTTGGAGTCTATTCTCTGCTGTGCTTGGTGTATAACACATTGTGAGCTATTTATCCGGGTTTGGGAGTTATTCCATTGAGGGAAAACAGGGTTTTTATTGCTAGTTTCTTTAATAAATATTGTCTAATTCTTGATTTTGAGATCTGAGCTATAAAGATCTCTTATAATTATTGGAGTTGCTGGCTTTCTGTTCTGTTCTTGAATTTTTTTCGGTTGTTTTCTTGCTGCCTTACAGAGTTAATTCATCAGCATTCTGTTGGGAAAGAAGAAAATGGCTCCATTTTTTGGCTGGGGAACTAAAGATTCACCAAAGGGAACTCCAGTGGTGGTGAAAATGGAGAATCCCAATTTCTCCATTGTGGAAATTGATGGCCCTGATGCTCCATTTAAGGCAGTCGAGAAGAGCCATGGCAAGAATGCCAAACAAGTTAGATGGGTTTTGCTTCTTAAGGCTAACCGAGCCGTTGGGTGTGTTTCTTGGCTTGCTTCCATTTTGTGGGCAGTTCTTGGAACTATTAAGAAAAGGTTGATTTTCAGACAAGGTGTAGATTTAGCTAGTGAGAAGCTGGGAAAGGGTAAATTGTTGTTCAAAATTATAAAAGCCTTCTTAGTGATTTCCCTGTTAATTCTTGCCTTTGAGGTTCTTGCTTACTCGAAAGGTTGGCATTATTTTGAAAATCCGGATTTGTACATTCCACATACTTCTGATGTCCAAGGATTGTTCCACTTGGTTTATGTTTCTTGGCTGGAATTTCGGGCTGATTACATTGCGCCATTCGTTCAATCTCTTTCAACATTTTGTGTTGTTCTGTTCCTAATCCAGTCTGTGGATCGCATGTTGCTCTGCTTGGGATGCTTATATATCAAGTTCAAGAAGATTAAACCAACCATTAATGGGGATCCATTTAAATCAGATGACCTCGAAGGATCACTTGACAATTACCCTATGGTTCTTGTCCAAATCCCAATGTGTAATGAGCGGGAGGTGCTATATTCTTTCCTCAAATTTTCTATTTCGATTTCTGGTACTTTGTCTTCCGGTATCTAATTTTTGTCACTTCACATCATTGGCAATTCTGAACATGGTTTTTTTCCTGAAGTTATTAGGAAGATCCCTATACAGTATTCCAATAGAATGATGATTTATGGAGCTATAAACTTAGGCTTATGCGTTGATTTGCTTAAAAACTAGTGAAATTTAGATGGAGAAAGAGAGTTGGAGTCAAAATTGAATTAGATTTTCGCATTACTACTTTATTTTCTGTTAAGAATGTAAATAATTTTATTGTACCACATCACAATCTTACTTTCTTGAACCGCTCTGGTTTGGCATAGGTATATGAGTTGTCGATTTCAGCAGTATGTCAACTTGATTGGCCAAAAGACCGTTTGCTGATACAAGTTCTTGATGACTCCGATGATGAAAGCATTCAACAGTTGATTAAGGCTGAGGTTTCCAAATGGAGGCAACAGGGAATTAACATAATCTACCGGCATCGTTTGATCAGGACTGGTTATAAAGCCGGGAATCTTAAGTCTGCAATGAACTGCGATTATGTGAAGGATTATGAATTTGTTGCAATATTCGATGCAGATTTCCAACCAAACGCTGATTTTCTCAAGCACACCGTTCCTCATTTTAAGGTTGTCTATACCGGTCGCCATTTGTGAAAAGTTCGTGGAATGAGTATTGTCATTGTTACACTTACACTCGTTCCTTTGCTGCAGGATAATCCTGAGATAGGATTGGTTCAGGCTAGATGGGCATTTGTCAACAAGGACGAAAACTTGTTGACTCGTCTCCAGAACATAAACTTGTGTTATCATTTTGAGATTGAACAGCAGGTTAATGGGGTTTTCCTGAATTTCTTTGGTTTTAATGGAACTGCTGGTGTCTGGAGAATCAAAGCGTTAGAAGAAGCTGGAGGTTGGCTTGAACGTACAACTGTAGAAGATATGGACATAGCTGTTCGTGCACATCTCAATGGCTGGAAATTCATATATCTAAATGATGTTAAGGTAATAAGTTAGTTCTGTTAATATTGACATTTTAAATATGTGATATACTTACATTCTTTGATTCGAATATTCTTAATGAGTTGAATTGGCTATATTTGAGTTTTTATTTACAAAGTTTCCGCTAGAACATTGAAAAAACTAATCAAACGAAAAACTTCATTTGGAAATAAAATTAGGTTCTTTGCGAAGTTCCCGAGTCTTTTGAAACGTACAGGAAGCAACAACATCGTTGGCATTCCGGTCCTATGCAGCTTTTCCGGCTGTGTCTGCCGTCTGTCATAACTTCCAAGGTACATTTCGTGCTTGCATATAACTTTTTAAACAGTTTCGAGATGAAAATATCGTTGATGATAATAGATAAAAAATATTTTGCAGATATCAATATGGAAGAAAGCAAACTTAATATTTCTCTTCTTCTTGTTGAGAAAACTGATCCTTCCTTTCTATTCTTTCATATTATTTTGCGTAATTCTTCCTTTAACCATGTTTATCCCTGAAGCCAAGCTTCCCATGTGGGTTATCTGCTACGTGCCGATTCTTATGACATTACTGAACATTCTCCCGGCACCAAAATCCATTCCGTTCATCGCCCCTTACCTACTTTTCGAAAACACCATGTCTGTAACAAAATTCAACGCAATGGTATCGGGACTCTTCCAATTGGGCAGTTCATACGAGTGGATTGTGACAAAAAAAGCAGGCAGATCTTCGGAATCCGATTTTCTGGCTGTTGTTGACAAGGATGTGAAATCATTGATACAACCGCAGATCATCCGAGGTGCTTCTGAAAGTGATCTTTCTGAGTTGACCCCATTGAAAGAACAAAAGCCTCGACCGGTTAAGAAAACTAACAAGATATACAGGAAAGAGCTAGCCCTTTCTTTCCTCTTGCTTACAGCTTCAGTCAGAAGCCTTTTATCAGCTCAAGGACTCCATTTCTACTTTCTGCTTTTCCAAGGAGCGACCTTCCTTCTGGTTGGCCTTGACTTGATTGGAGAGCAAATCAGTTAACAAAAAGGATCGATGACAGCAAAAGAATGGACGTGAAACGTCACCATTGAACATAGCTTGTATATTTCGCCACGTATTGGTTAGTTCTACCAATCTTTTCGAGTGCATCTCAGTCACCAATTCAATAAAGGTTTGCAAAATCATGAATCTTTTCTATGTTAGATAGGATAGCGGTCACAATGGTCCTCCACATGTAGTTATTATGGTTAAACGTTTAGGATCCGTTTGATTGCAAATGTGGAATTTGGATAGAAAGAAAATGAATTATAGAGAATTGAATTGTCTAGAACTTATTTTATCGAAAATTGTCGATTAATTGTGTTTTATTGGCATAATTTTTCACCGGAAATTTTGAAATTTTGAATCTTCTGGTATGCGTTTGGCTTTGTTTTTCATGAAAATTGTCCATTAAAGTGACAATTTTTTTTTTTTTTTTACCATTGGGTCTAGCATTTATTCTAATTGCCAAAAAATAAAAATAAAAAGTTATCTAGAATTGCTTTTCCCATCAAATGGTGGGAAAAGCAATTCAATGAAAACCAAGAAAAGAAGTCCACGTGACATAAAGGTGGAAAACAAATTCTAGGTAAAAATTATGCTATCAAACACTCCTAATTGGGTGAAAATGGAAAATGAATTCCATTTTTCATGGAATTTGGCTTGTATCAAACAGGCCCTATAGGTCGAAGAAAAATCAAAAATTTTCCATTTATTCTCAATGTTGCACCATTTATTGTATGGATTCCTGGCTTTGAGTGTATTCTGGTGCAATCAGTCTACACGTGCAGGGATTTAAAATCCTTGTACTTACCGAAAACACTCATTCATGGGGAGAAGGGAAAATAAAAATTTTACAATATTTTATATATGGGACCCACTCCCATGTGAGTGAGATTTCAAAAATTTGTCCAAATTCTGGTAAAAATTCCCTGTACACAGAGAATTTTTCATTCTGGTGTATCATATTTCACCTTATAGTATACTGTACATTGTGAACTTGATTCAATGAAAATTAGCTTCCTGTTTTTTCAGATTACATACCTGAGAACTAAACTTAGCCCAGATGGCAAGTGGATCGTCAACCTTAAATCATAGTTGCACAATCAGTCTCAATGACGAGAAACCCTCAAAATATATGTTACGCGCAAGCCAGTTTATTTCCTAACTTGGACTAGTGCACAAATATTCAGATTATGTTTTCAAGAAGGCCACGGGACGGTTAACAAAGATTTGAACCGTTGTAATAGGAGGGATGACCTGTACAACTATAATAGAAGGTTGTTCATCAAAATGATCCATTGTAAAGGACCAAGATGATGCAATTTTCCCCTACTTGAAATTCACATAAATTCTCAATTGCACAAACTCTATGCACTCGATTCTCACCTCCCATTAGGACTGGACAAAAGTCCCGAATCAAACCAAACTAGAACTGAATCGAGCGGTTCTTCTTAAGTTAAATACCCAAACGGGTATCCAAATCTAGAACCGACGGGTTCGGTTCGATTCTCAGTTCTAGTCCAAAAATCGAAGAATCGAATCTTTTTAAATTATTAAATTTTTTATATTGTATGAATCAATTTTTTTTTTATTTTTTTTTCTAAATAAATTAGCAAATTAACGAATTATTTTCAATTTTTTGGCCCAATTAATAGTTTGGTTTTAGCCCAAAGCCCAACAGAAGCCTTTTATATTTCATTTTCTTACGTTCGTCGGTGTGTAACTGTGTATAACCTAAACCTAACCCAAATCCATTTTCACAAATTGAAAACACAGTGACACAGAACTATTGAAGTCGTCGATGCCAACCAAGAGTCCAAGACCACCGATTCAGAGCTATTGAAGTCGTTGACGCCGACCAAGAGTCTAAGACCAATGTGATGTAATGATTCATCTCCTTTGCTTTGCTCATTCTAACTTATGTTCATTGATTTCTATGATTGTGCATTTCTTCTTTAATTAACGGCAATAGAGAGATAGCAAAATGAAAGGGATCTCTGTTGTCAAATGTTGCTAGTGACTTGTGAGACAGCAATAGAGAGACAATATTTCTTTATGGATTATCGATATTTTAGTATTAGTATGTACTTTTTGGTATTTGTATATATTGATAAATTAATTTTATTGGACAACTTGTTATTTATACGTTATTAAATTGGACTATGTTAATTTGTAACAGTTAAGATTGAACATATCATTAGTTATTTTTTTGAAGTGTTGTTACAAATGTTAAAAAAGTTAATTATGATACGGAACTGAATGGAACCGAACCGAACCGAATCGAACCCGAACAGTTCTATAATTATATTTGGACCCGACGATTCCATTTACTAAATACCCGAAAATTTTACTGAACCATGTCCAGCCCTACATCCCATCCTATTGAGACTGAGAGTTCCATCTTAAAAAAATCAAATTTTGTTGAGAGAAGTAACACAAACTTTTTTATGTTGTATATTTATTTCATCTTTTATTCAAAGCTGAATATTCATCATTGACATGCCCATACAAGATGGTAACTTGTTAGAGGCTTATAGCACACTAATTTTGAAATTATGTGCTTATTTTTTAATCTTAATCTAAACGAATTGTTCGTCTTAATAGACTCTAATACTATATACCCACTTCTACCATCTCAGCTTGCTTGTGATAGGAGAAGGTGTCGGCAGAGCCCTAAAAGAGAGGGGAAAACAACCTCAATATTGATGGAGCTCGTGCAATTGAGGACCACCAAAATTATGTAGGTATGTAACTTGTGGATTTCAATCTCATTGAGCAAAAATGGCAAATTCAATGGGTTGTTAATGATATCAATTTTGGGACAATTCTAGTCCTTTTATTTGGCCACTTTGCTGTGGTCCGCACCATTAAATATTTGGCATTTTAACACCTACCTACAACAATTTTTGGCTGCTTGCATTGATGATACTGTTCATTTCTTTGATATCGGTTTGATCTACTCGTCACGTATTGCACGGAGTTCTTGTTCCAAGGTGATTTATTTAGTCGAGACAACTTTCTTGATCTTATTTTCATAATGGGTCCTACCATATACATTAAAAAAAAAACTTTTTGATCTCGAAAGAAGCTTTTGAATTTTTGAAAGTTGTACCAAATGGGCTTGTATCAAGAATCGAGCTTGGGTGAAATATTTAGGTAATACACATACATCTTATACTGTAAATTTGTAAGAAAATATAAAAAATGAATTTTTTGTGATAAAATCAATACATGTTTACTTGGAAAACTCCAAAATTGTGGTGTGATTCTTGTGTTTGGTATTCTTCAAAGCTCATTAGTTTTCGACATAAATTCCACCAGTTACTTTGCAGAAATGCTAAATCAATATCAGTATTCAAACGTCAACTTGTTAGCAGTGACACATTCTCTATCATAACAACTAGCGGACCTACATATCTTTGTTCAAGTGGTATCATCATCTTTCATGAAGAGAGATGAACTGATAGCGACAATGTCCGAGCCGACTCCGCCATTTGGTCAATTTTACTAAACGTGACCTGATTGTTCGTACTTGATGAAATCATGGATTGGTTTTTCTTTAAAATCCTTGTGCATCTTAGGGTAAATCAATCATCGTTGGCTTATACTTGCTACAAGCTAAAATTATTCTTCCATTAAATTTCTTCAAGTCACCTTCGTGCTCGAACCCTTTGAACGACTTAACAGCCCAATACATCGTTAGGAATTAAGATCAATTTCTCGATTCCTTGATTGTCAATAGGATCCTTATTCCAAGAAAGTATAACGGGACAAAAGTACTTCGTCAAAAATTGAAAAAAAAAATGAAAATCATGGACGGCAAGGACAATCATTTCTTTATATGAAATATTTGTTACAATCATCTAATTTTTTTCTCTTTAAACAGTAGCAAAAGAGAACAGAACATTCATTCTATAACAAATATTGACCTAATAATTCCTACAGTCCAATTTGACAGATACATGAGATTCTGCCATATTGCCTTGCCAATTGCCATTTCAAAGCATAAAATAAAAAATTAAGCTAAAAAATATCTTTTGTCCAAAGGGAATCACATGAATACTAAGATCCAACAATTTTTTACAATTAAAATATATTAATACTAAAGAGAAAAAGACATGTCACAAGAGCAGTTGTACTTGTTCTAAAACTTCCTCAGTACATAAATGCCCAACTGTAATAATAGTAGCACTGTATACTGACTAAAAATGAACTCCAATTTAATTCTCAATCTACTTCACTAAATGGCTACTTTTTCTTTTTAATCATTCTCTCTTTCTCAAAGCATTTAATGAATATTATACGCCTAGTTACATGTACATCAAGTGACAAAATCTCTTTTATTTACTGCATTGCATTGTTCATGATCTCCCCCGCGGCGCCATTGACGGGCACTTCAGAACCCACCACAGTCAGGGAAAAACCTGGGTCAGTATCAGACCGGAGGTGTGGATACCGTGAGTTAGTTTCAGCATCCGGGCCGGACCCACAGCGGAAGCCTAGCACTAAGTGCAATCTCCAACGACAACAGACCAAAATGCAGAAAGGTGAATTGCCCACAAACTATGGACGATATAGAAGATTCACTTCACGCATACACCGAGAACACGGAGTCTTAACTGTTTTTTGTTCAAAGTTGAGAGTGAGATTTGAACTCATCAATATGTTACAAACAAATAGTTCCTTAAACTTGGCTAATGTATGATAGTACTACTTCACTAGGAATGCTTCATAAAGACACTGGCTAACCAACATTATATAGACCAGAAGCTGCTTAATTCTTTCAAACAATGTACTTTCCTAATAACATACAACTAATGCAACCATCGGGCATGCTCCAGCATTCTTGTACAGAAACTTGTAGTCTACTAATTCTGGTCAAGCACATAGTGTACCATGCGGTGTGTGTGAGAGAGAAAGACACGTGGGACGTCAAGTCCCAGATCATCCAAGCTGAACTCAAACTAGTCATTATCGGGATCAGCTGTGAAGTCTGGCTCTTCAGGCTTCTGCAACTTCGGTAATTCAACGTCCTTGAGTTTTTGCGCTCCTCGTCTTGTGTTGGCAGCAAATCTCGAAGCCAGTATTGTGACTCCCAAGTGTTGTTTCACCTGAGAAGAATTCGGTGCTGTACTCTTTTTGTCGTCCTCCTCCTGTCCATTTTCATAGGATAATTGCTTGTCGGGAGAATGAGAAAACGACTCTCTCATGCTTAGGCCTTTAGCCAGCATTCTCTTCCTATATCGACGCCAGGCAGCCTGGATGAAACAAGCGGCCCACGTTCTCCAGTGGTGAGAATAATACCGAAATGTGTGTTGCAGTTTCTTACTATGAAGGCGTCTAAATTGGTTTGCCACAAACTTGAGATCTTCTGCTCTTAGTGCAAAAGCTTCCACTTCAGTAAGGGCTTGGACCATTCTTGTTGAAGAAGGCAAGTTGAGGGTAGACTGCGGGACCAATGCCCATGCGAGCAGTTCTTCCCCACAAAAATCACCCGGTCTCAATGTTATCGAATTGAAGAATCCCGTCCTGCCTCCATTCGTAGTCGAGCTGTCGAGCGTTCCCCTTATTATAAAGAGCATCTCTGTTACGGGATCACCCTCTCGAACAATGTAGGTACCCTGCGTACTTAAGGATGACACTAGGCGCTCGCATATGGCATCAAGAAGCTGATCATCCATCTGTGAGAAGAAGGGGACCTGGAATTGGAAAAAGCTATCGTTAACCTATTATAACAAAGAGCACTCATAAAACAAGAAGCTATTGATAGCGAAGGTTAAATTTAAATAAAATAAATGTGTCTCCTCTCTAACAGCTTAAATTTTTAGATGAGGTAGTTCAACATGATGTCAGAATAAACAAATGTTAGTTCAAGTCTTGTTGACAACTATTTACAAAAATTAAATTGTGCACATATCAAAGAAAAACTGAATCGGGTTTGAACGTGAAGGCCGTGTTGAAACTAAATTTAAATAATGTGTCTCCTCTCCAACAACTTGAACTTTGAGATAAAGGAGTTCAACAATTTAAGTTTCAAAAACAACCATTTTAAGCCTATGTTTGATTGATGTTTATAAACTTTTTGTAAAGGATAATGTTATGTGTACACACAGCCTTATACCCCCCTCACATGGAAGGGGGTTACGAATATTTTATTGTGTGAGGGGGTGTAATGCTATGTGTTGTGATTATGTACAGATAGCATTATCCATTTATAAACTCTCAAGCCACCTTTTTATTCGTACGCTTTGAAGGACCAACAATTACTACTCTATTATCCACTACTCATTTTTATCTATTTTTAACTTAAGCCGTTAATATACATCGAGAGATAAGTCACTGAAACCATTCGGTTAGAGAAATAAATTTTTACCAACAAGAGGAGACCGAGTATAAAAAATCTTACACGCCGAACGAGGTCTAAACAGAGGTGGCGTTGGATATCACGACGCAGATCTGTAGGTAAGGTTTGAAGGATAGATTCTTCATCAACACCTCTTGTTGTAAGCCATTTGTGTTGTATAAAACGTCTGACACGTTGTTGCAGATCTTCAGGGAGTTGGCGATGCCTCATCCACTCCTCAGTGTCTCGACGTTTAAGCCTCCACTCCTCAAGTCTCACAGTAGTAGATTGAAGATAGGTCTATACATGATTCATGTACTATAAATAAGATATCAAAAATAATAAAAAAGAATCTCTATTACACTAAATTGTAGTTAAAACAGTCTAAAAGTTGCTCACAGGATCACATTGTGAACAAGTGAGAAACTAAATGCCTTTCTTATTTTGAGTATAACCCACAATACACGAGAAGGTTTAAAAAAAAATTATCAATGAAAAAGCAATCGAACAGATACATTCACAGAACGTAAGATTGGGAATTATGCAAATTTCCGAAAACTACTCGAGGAGCCAAACTTATATAGAGATTTTGAATGTAAATATTACAAGGTAGTGTCGGGATTCTTAAATTACCTGCATGTTTCCAATTAAATGGGCAAACAGAACAAGCCCCAGGATGGCAATGAGTATCGCAAACAATGTTTCACCAATAAACGTGCTCGTCGTTAATGTCTGGCCATAAGAACTGAAATAAAATATGCAAAAATGACTCCAAATTCTTGCGAAACAGATAGTCTACATAATTTAAATTTTCAATCCACAAGTAGTGGTTCATTGTTCATACTATGAAAATTTTGAAGGTAATGAGTAAAATAACATGATGAAACATATGAGGTACCATATGATACAACATAAGTGGGAATATAACCTTTTAAATAAGATGAGTTCTGTTCGGAAAATATACCTCAAGTTCTGTAAACCCCACCATAAACAGTAGAAGTACTTCTCAAGAAATGCAGACGAGACAACTTGGTTTCCAAGGGCATTTCCAAATATCCCATAATTAAAGTTTGAAGTACCCTCTGGATTACAATAATTGAAAACAAGAGTGCTGTTTACCCACATATTTCTGTCACTATGTCCCAAAGTACCACAATCCAAAAATTTAAGGGAGCATCCAGTATTATTTGATTCATTCTTGCAAGCAGATTTCCAGCAAGTTGCTTGTCTCTCGATTGACAATAAGTACCAGGAAGCTCCCAATACCTAAAAAGATTCAAAGAAGATGTTATAAATAATTGAAATACTGCATTTTCAGAGAAAAATAAGTTCATCAAGAAAACTGTTGACAAAAAGTTACACACGTGGCTTGCTAACATATAGAGTACGAGATTGTATGCAGCCCCGGCCCAAACTGTTTTTGTGACAACTCCTGTAGCTTTGATGATTTGAGAGCTCAATGGAAAAATCAGATATAATCTCGGGATATATTGGATGAGGACAATTAATTCCAATGCGTTGTTTGTATGATCAGCATGGGAGCTTCTAATTGCTGGTAATATCGACCATATGACAATCTGTAGAAAAATAAAATGAAATACTACAGCAAAGATTCAATTGAAAATTAAGCAAATGAATAATATGTTTCTTGTTGTTATTAAGCGAATTAAACACCATTAATTGAAATCACTTCATAAAGGATGTGCATACATCTAAGACTTCTAGCATCACATCAGAGCCCAATACAAGATAACAGAATTCCACTCAAAATCCCATCACTGGCGAACATAGCCATAAACCATTTATCAGTTTCTTCAAAAAGGGGAAAATGTACATAAGTCCTCTAATTTAACTTGTGTGCACGGGTGGTCTACATGACATTTCTAAACCTTCCTCTGATAACATTACCCAATTTTTATACCATTTATTTCAACTCCGTCGGTTAATCTCTGTTGGGTAATTTTGTGTATAGTGACACTAAAAGACCAAAATATATATTTGTAAGAATCCTTGCCGACAAATGGACAGAGTAACGACAAAAAAAAATCGGAAAAGAAATTATCAAAATGCAAAGTCGAGGCAAGTGTTGAACACTTTGTCCTTAAATCGAATTTCCCCCTCAACGGTGCCTACGGTTTATGACAATCAACTCCCAAGAGACAACGACTACCACTTGTGTTTGTAGCACTTCAAACACAAGCACAACGAACCACAATAATGGCTTTTGTACTCCAAAATGAAATGAAAAGAAAACCAGAATTTATGCAACAAGAATGCAAGAATTTGGTTCAAGAGAAGAAGAGATAATGATATTTATGTTTGCATATCATTGATGTGAGGAATAGGACATCCCGAGGGCCCTTTATATAGAGGATGAAGAGTTGGGAACGAAGTGGTGTGGATCCAAAAGGACGCGACACTTTACTGTCGCTCGCTCTCCGTCAAGCTCTCGCTCGAGCAAGGGTTGCAGAGACTTCATTGCTCGCTCTTCGCTCGACGTCGCTCGAGCGACATTTTCACTCGAGCGAAAATACATGTCACTCGAGCGACAGTGTTATCCAGCTTTCCTCTAAATTTTCTTCCAAACTTGGACTGCAATTTCTTATTCACCAAAATTGGTTTCGACATGCCAAATATACACCGAAATAAAAATTTCCTTTAGGGGATGTTGTCTCCGAGCCCACACGAGGGGCGCTGCCCCGTCGACCCGACCGGGCAGGTCGATCCCCATTTCGGAGCGGCGAAGTAACAAACTATTTAACTAAACAAATCAAGTCTGAATATTTGGTTGAAATTGACATTAAGAGCTTGTTTGGTAGAGATTTAAATCCAATTTTAATTAAAAATATAGCCGTTATGTTTGACTTTCATCTCACGCATGGGACCCACTAACTGCTAGTTTTTCAATTAAAATCTAATGTAAATCTCCACCAAACAAGCTCTAAGTCACATTTTCCAATGTTTGATTTTTAACACTTAACTAATGTTTTCTTATTGTTAAACCAATTTCCAACAATCTCCGCACGTGCATAACAATTCTTGCAACTTTTTATGCTAATCATTTTAATTTCTAATGGATAAAGAGTAAATAAGTTGATATCCAAATAATCATACAATTTATACATGGTAAAACATTGAAAAGATTTTAAATGACTAGTTACAAAAGCAAATTCGACTACCTGAGGAAGGGGAAGTGCTGCAATTGCATCGATTAAGAATTCCGCTTTCAAGTACCTTCTTGCAATCTTTTTCAGATCCATGACAAGTTCACCTCTGCCAAACACCCTTGAACTAGGCGATACATAAGCAGTCCTAAATTTTATGACTAAATGCAACAGATAGAATATATCTGCCACTGTCCTAAAACAGGTAATGATAATTCCCAAATTCCAATCAGTTTGCATACATGATGAATTCCCTTCATTCACTACTGAAGGAAGATAGAAAAAACAATGGATCAACAAATAGTGCTACCAAACAAGAAAACAAGAAAATTCTGTTCCATTTTAAGACAATTTCACTTCCGGGATCAAGTACTGTCTTTTTCTCTGGCTCATGACCTTCTGGAAAAACCTTAAACCTTCCAAATTTAGGAATCTTATTAGTTCTTGTCTTGTCCACAAATCTTCCTTCAGATTTCCTTAGAGGGACAGAGAAGTTTTTATACAGAGGCAGTTGTTTTTCAAGGTGACGGGCCTCATTCTGTTCCCAGAATGCTTCAAGATTTCGTTTTTCCTCATTGTGAAACCTACAAATAATAAAATTATTAAATTAAACCCCATCCATTAATCATCTTTCATCAAAAAAAAATGAAAGAAGAAGAATGCAAAGGCAAGAAAGAACAAGAAAATACCTGACTAGCTTCTCTTTCTTGAACTCCATGCCTACAACTCAGTTGTATAATACTGATTTTCACTAAATTTCTGCACTAAGGGTCTTTGAATAAATGGATCCATCATTCCCAAGTCTTTGCCACCATGATTCTTGCTTGAAAGATGGTGTCAATAGCAAAAATTTGTCCAAAAATAGTGTATTTAAAAAGTGGGAAAAAGGGGAAAATGTCTTTTTGTGGATGAGGTGGATGAAACCTGAAAATATGTTGATTTTGTGTGGGGTTGACTTCTCAATTAAAGATTGTTCAATAACTTAGCTGTAAAAGGGAAGAAAAACAGGTGGATAGGTATCACTTGTTCATTTATTTATGCAGTAAATTATACATTAAGTTGTGAGAGTCGAGAGAAGGACGTGAAGGCCATGAAAGAACATAGAATTATGCCACTCAAACAGGGCCAACGTGGCCTTTTTTATGTAGCACGACCCAAGAACATATTATAATACAGCAAAGATTGCAGAAAGAAAACTAAAAAAATGGTGGGACAGAGGAAGAGATTTTTGCGGCAGCAGATTTCCTGTGTAAAAACATTTTCAAACAGGATTTTACTATTTGTACATCGAATTTGATACTCTAGTGTACAGTCTCCTCACAATAAAATGAGCTCGAGACCAATAAAAAAATTCTGCTATAAGGGAGGTTGTACAAATCCAGTGTACACATAGCAAAATCATTTTCAAACTTGCCACCAAAACTCTTTTTAAGAGTGATTCACGTACACTATGTCTGGTTGTGTTCAAGAAACTTATTTTGTTAAAACAGAATTTACATAATTACTTTTCTTTTATGGAAACTTAATTTTCTAAAGGATAAAGAATAACTTTTATGCACAACTAAATAAGTTAATAATTGCATATTTACCTTATCGTAAAAGTTAATTTTAACAAGATATTTTGTAATGTAATTGACTAATTTATTATTTTTAAGTAAAAATTACTAATTTTTGTTGTTAAGTAAAATAAGTGATTTATTTATTTTTGAACTTTGACCAACAAGTAAATTGTTAACTTTAAAATTTATTTCTTTATTAATTCAATAATATCTTATATTAAGGGGGGTGTATTCAATTGAGACTTTTGAAAACTTTGATAGACTTTTTAAGTGATGACTTTCGTGGATTTTTCATAGATTTGCATAGAATTAGTGGAAATCTTTCGTAAACTTCTGTAGACTTTCATTTTAATACTTTTGTAGAATTCAAAAAACTTTATAAAGACTTTCATTTGAAGTAGAATTCTCGTAAATTCAGTACAATAATGTGAAATTATCACATATGAGATTGTAGTTCCCACAATTTTCATTCTATTTCCCTTCCTCATATAATTAAAAAATATTTTAAAAATAATAAAAATTTAAGATCTTAATTAAATAAATAATAATCAAAAGTATACATATATATATGATAAAAAATAAATTTAATATTCAATATTATTAATATAACATACTTGTAAAAATAAATATATTTACATTTAATTATGAATTTGTCGTATAAAATTTTATTATTTAATAAAAAAATAGATATTTTTCACCAAAAAAAAATGAATGAAAAAAATTACAAGAATCCAATTTAATTTTTTTCATAAAAAATAGAGATAAATGATAAGAAAGAGAGAGAGAGAATCAATATAAAAAATAAATTTTAATCATACATCTAATATTCGTAAAAGGAAAAAGAAAAGAAATATTGAAAAAAAAAACTTTTTTTTTCCTGTAAAAGTCTCCCAAAATCTCGTAATTAATGAGAGACAAATTTTGAGATTTTATATGGGTACTTTCTCTGTTTAAAAGTTAGTACTCCAGAGATTTTTATAAAAGTCTCCAGAAGTCATTAAAATTTGAATACCCCAAAACTTATAGAGACTTCTAAAAAGTTTTAATTAAATACAACGTAACTTTTAGAGAATCTCTGAAAGTTTATATTGAATACACCTAAACTTTTTAAATCTCAAAAAGTCATTAAAATTTTTAATTGAATACACCTCCCTAAGTCTCTAATTACGTAAATTTCACTGATTATTTCGATCTTTTATTTATTTTTATTCAAAATTGGAAATAATAAGTTTTTTCTTCTTCCTCTTCTTCTTCTTCTTTTTTTTTTTTTTTGGTTAGTTTTGGTTTTTAAATTAAAGGTAGTGATATTCACACCATATTTTAATTATACTTAGGGTTCTAAATCTTTTCTCATTATAACATTTGTGCCATAACGATTTTTCATGGCATTCTTACACAGTTTTTATCAGATTACAGATCTTGTATTTTATAACAATTTTTGTCCAAAAAGTTTGTTGAAACAGAATATAACAACTTATTTTTTTCATTATATTTTAAAATAAATAAAAATGCGAAAAGATATTTTTTCCTCATTTCAAAACATGAAAATAAATTATTTTGACATAAATCATAGTCAATGACGAAATGTACAAATTAATAAAAGGTTAAAGATTAAACCCCCAAAGCCCGAGAAAGTATATTATTATTTTCTTGGATGAATAGAATGCTAACATGTTTGGTTTAACGTACAAATTAAAAGATAATTTGACTAATATTAGGAATTAAGTAAATTAAGAGCTCATTTGACATGATTTCTGTTTTTACTTTTAATGTTGTTTTTCGTATAAAAACTTTTGGAGGAAGTTACCTTAATTTTTTGTTTGGAAACTAATTTTTATAAGAACTTCTTATTCTCGAAGTGCTTTTAGAGGAAACTACATTGGACCAACTCCCTTTAAAAAGCTCTTCTAACTATTAGAAATACTTTCATAAAATTAGTCAAACGAGTTCAAAAACAACTTTTAGGCTTCAAAAACTCCTTTTGACTTTTCGAGAGTCATGCCAAACGAAAGTAGCCTACCAAATGGAGATAGTTTAGAGTGTTTGACTCACATCTATACAATTAATTAAATGGTGGTTATATTAACACCACAATTTTTATTTGTCACACTATATTTTAATTGTAGTTAAACTCTTCAATATGTACTAATTGTAGAAATTATTTCCTTAATTTTTTACGTTGAAATGTTCAATAAAGCATTGTGTGATCTTGGAGCTAGTATCAACTTGATGTCCCTATAGTGTTCAAGAAATTGGGACTTTGAGACGTGAAGCTGACAAACATATCATTGCAATTGACAGATAGATCCATCACCTATCCATGGGAAATTATAGAAGATGTATTAGTGAAGGTGGATAAGTTCATCTTTTCAGTGGACTTTGTGATGCTGGACATGGAAGAGGATGAGAAAGTACCATTGATTATTGGTCGACCTTTCTTGGCTACTGGAAGAGCGTTGATTGATGTACAAGAAGAAAAACTAACACTGCGAGTTATTGAAGAGCAAGTGAATTTCAACATCTATCAAGCAAAGAAACCTACAAAAACGGTTGACACTTGCAAAGTGATCAAATCAGTTGAATCAAATCAATTATAGGTCATAGAGAAAAAGGGGAGTTATTCTATGATCTTCTAGTACCACACATGGCAGCCAGTTATTCAGCAAAGGATAACAACTACTACTGGTAAACACTCAGGAACTAAGAAAGTGGTTGACTTCCTTTTGGCTAATGAGGCTGATCCACTTGACAAAAAGGAGGGTTATGTGGAAAAGCCTTTGAAACCTCCAAACATTGTCAAATCAAAAGAGGTTTTAAAGGCTATACCAAAATTAAAATCGCTCAACTTTATTGGTCATGCTACAGTGGAGGAGAAGAAGATAAGGTCAAGGTAAAGTTTAGAAACAAAAGGGAAGTGCCACCTGAAGATCCAATGTAGGCACTTCAATTGAGTCAACCTAATGACGTTAAAGAAGCGCTTCTTGGGAGGCCTCTATACTTTCTATCTCTTTAACTCGTGCCTTTTGGTTTTATTTTATATTGTTATTTTTTTTTTAGTTTTTATTAATTAGTTTGTTGTTCTTATAGGTAAAATCTCAAGTTTTGGGGAAAAAGACAGAAGAAACATCCATCAATTTCAATCAACATCATCAGCACCAAAACGTCATTAGCGATTTAGACAATTCAGAAAAGTTCTCCTCCTTTCACTTTTATTTCACATTGGAGATAATATTTAATTTAAGTTTGGGGGTGTATTATAAATTGTCTAATTACTTTACTTTTTTTTCTTTTTTTTTTTTTTAATTTATGTGCATGTTTTTTAAAAAAAATATTACTTGTTTTGCATACTTGTGTGAGATAGATAGTCTTGTCGATAGTAATGTATATAATTGATAACATATGTTGGTTTATGAATTGTGAATAAGTTATGTGCTTGAGTTAAATTTTTGCTTATTCATGTGGATCAGAAAATTTTTATATACATGAGTTGATTGTAGCATTGTACATGAATAGATTGATATATATATATATAGGTTGAAATAGATAACTTAGATGTCAAATTCAAACAACCACTAAACAAAATTCACATCCCTTAATCAACTTTAGGATGGTTTGGATGATTGAACTATTATAGGAGGGCATGGATGTAGATGTGAATTCCATGTGTGCTAAATTTTGTGTGGACTGTCTTAGACCAATATGATGAAAATTGGGTGAAAATCTTTAGTTAGAGGTCGATCTTTGAGAATGCGTGTTTAATAAGAGGCATTACACTAATGACTACATAAAATGAAAAAAAATGTTTTGTTGTGAAGCTACCCTAAAAAGATTCCAATGAGGACAACTATAATAATCTCATTATGAAACGTCTATTCATAGCCTATTCATTGTGCCCAAAAAATAATTTGTGATCTAAGAAAATTCTGATTTGTGACCTCAGAATAAACTATGACCTATAAAATATTTGATTTGTGATCTCGAAATAATTTGTGAGTAATTAATTTGACAATATGTGATAAATAAATGTGTGAGTAATTAATTTGACAATGTGTGACTAATAAAATTTTTTAGTTGTGACCGTAAAAAAATGTGACATTTAAATTTTTTGATTTGTGACTGAAAAATAATATGTGACTAATTAAATTGTAAATCTGTGACCGATGAACAAATTGTGATCTATAAATTTTTTAAATTGTGACCGTAAAATATTTTTTTACATTTAAAAATTCTGATTTGTGACCGAAAATAATATGTAACTAACTAAATTGTGAATCTGTGATCAAATTATATAGATATGTGATCTTAATATATTTAATTAATTAAAAAATTAATAAAAATTCGATTTTTGAAATTTGAAACTTATTTTCTTATTATTGAAATGGGTCATACTTATACTCTTACTTATGAAAATTCCCTAAATTAATTCAATTATTAATATATTATTTAACAAAACATCTGATTTTTGAACAATCAAACATCCCATCTGATTTTAGAACTCTCAATATTTAAAGTAGGATTTTGTGTAATTTCCACATAATATAATTGTTGGATTAAAAATATGATATAAAATTATAAATACATTCAACAATATTTTAAAACTAACAATTTATCAAAATTCTAGTTTAAAAAAAAAAAAAAAAAAATTCATGGGGAGGGGCATCTCCAGCCCGCCCACCTGCCCCGCCAACCTATCGGGACATTTTTGCTACGGAAGTGCTACACGTACATAATACATCACACAATGCATTACAACTCTCTCACATAGAGAGGGGTCCACACACAATAAAATATTCGTGGACCCTCCTCCATGTGAAAGGAGTGTAATACATTTGGTACACTTGAAAGTGTACAAATAACATTTTCCTTTTTGCTATCACTGAAGTTGCTCGTAATCTTTTTTCTTGCTGTTTATCATTAGATCTTAGTGTAGCCTCTATTTTTAATTTTACCACATTGTACAGTTTACTTAGTTGATTTCACATCTTGTTCACATGCAGAAAATGGCATAGGAGCTGATCACTTGAAAATAATTTGAATCTGTCTATAAGCTTTTGAAATTGTGCTTATACTGTTCTTGGACTTAGTTACGATCCTGAAATAAAATTTTGTAGGATCGTTTTAAGTGTACACCGAAATTAACACCCCATGTACAGACCCCTCACAATGAGGGTGCCAATGATATACAAATAACAAAACCCATTCTTCAATTTTTTTATCACTTAAAGTAATAAAAAAAATCATTTAATTTAACAGTAAAGTATGTGAGCCATAAAATATATTGATTTTATTTTTAAATATAATTTCAAAATACAATATACTAACTTACTGGCCAGCTACCATACATGTTTTTTTTTACAAATATGAAAAGAGTAACGTTACGAGCCGTAGCCAATGTCACCGTCTATCAAGATAATTAATAAAGACGTGGGCTCTGCAAATAACAAAATTCTTAATCTAATTTTTCATATTTGCAAGGTGCGTTATACAGTTATTTCTTTATCTTAAACGTGTGCAGCAACTCATTAGGATCTCAATGTGGAATTTTGAAACACAATATTAATAATTCTTGTATACTGTTTCTTTAGCAAATAATATAACTTTAAAACACAAATTCCTCCATAATTGAGAATCAATGTGAGTGATTGAGATGATTCTAGTACATGTTCCCAACCTGACTTGAATTTTAATTGGCATCAAACAACAAATTTATAAATCCAAATGTTAGATGAGAGCTCAAACGTTACAAGCACAGTACAAATGACTTGAAATCAGGATTGAAAAAATCTTTGAAAGACAAAAAACAAAGATAGAGAAATTAGAACAAGAAGTCACGTATATTTCTGTAGATAGAAAGCGAAATTCATCCCCTTCAAGCATTTTTAAGGTTTCTTTCCATTTATCTACCAATGAAGATAGCTAGTCATCCACTTTATCGTATTTTAAGCCTATTTGCAACATAGCAATCCGAACAATACAAGGGAATACGTTTTACATTTGAAGCACATAATAAGATCATTTCTACCAAAGGGAGCAAGTCAAAACAAAATCAAAGGACAGTAATTCTATAACTCGAATTTTATGAAAATAACGAACAGAAAATAGAATAAATTTCAGGATGATAACCCTCAAATTTGAAGTAGGATATCACCAACAAATGAAAATCAACAAGCACACCAATGATAAGACTTTCCGGGTGAGGACTGGACCCTCTCAATCGGCTTGCCGATATCTTTGTCAAAATGCCAACAGACTCGCACCAAAGGAGAATGGCAAATGGGTACAAACTTCTTATTTTTGACAGTTAAAGGAACACATTGAACTAAAAGATGTCGCACGAACGCACTAATCTGACCCAATATACTTTCCATAGAAAACTCTTAACAAAGCAAGAAATGATAGTCGCCAATTGCCACCAAAGAATGAACTGAGGTTTTTCTTTTTAAAAAGTTTGAGCTCTTGATTGTGACAAGAGATGGGGATAAAAGATAATTTTTAGTCCAATCTCAAATTCACATAAAACTGAGAAAAGCTTTATCCACGAACAAAAAGGGTAATTTGGCAAGACAGGAAAATCAGTAGTTTCAATGGAGGGGGATGGGGGGAAACGTGAGCACCTTGCCGTATACTTCCACATGACAGCTTGTTCATCATAATATAATAAACGCGGAAAGGACCCAAGCAGAAGAAGAATCTAGCAGATAACTCAGGGGGCAGGCCAGAATCTGTGCCAGAAGTGTTCGAAGCCACTCTTTATATCTAATCAAATACTGTAATTATTTGAGGTGAGCCACATCATAGCAGCAGACAACGTAATTATTCGAGGTGAAGCACATCATAGCAGCAGACAACGTAATTATTCGAGGTGAAGCACATCATAGCAGCAGACAATCTAATTATTTGAGGTGAGGCACATCATAACCGCAGACAATCAATCATAAGAAGAATCTAGCACAGCAGCCAGCTTGGATCCACAATCTTTCAAATTGAAGATCCCACAGCAGGGCAGTGAAGGGAGAAACCACAAGTGCAGATGCATAAAACCAATGAAGCAGAACCATGAAGACACCTCGACATAAAACAAAAGTGCAATTGTTTTAGCAATATTCTATCAGAATAATTGCTTCTAATAGTAATATATCGGATATGATTATAAGATCCAAACACATTTAAGAAACTACAAAGCGGTTTATGTGTAGACCTTAAAGGGGAAAGGGAGGAAATAAAAAGGATAAAGTGACAAACCTACTAAGTAGTAAAGAAACTCAACCAAATCCAGGAGTCGAAGCTGAGGTCGTCAAACCACTTACACAGTCGTAACTAAGTCCAAGCACAGTAAAAACACAATTCCAAAAGCTTCGGGACAGATTCAAATTATTTTAAATTTCCAGTGATCAGCTCCTGTCCTCCTGCGTCGATCCCTAATGCCATTTCTGCATGTGAACAAAATGTGAATGCAACTAAGTACACTGTACAATATGCTCTATTAAAAAAAGAAGCTATAGGCCAACATCTAATGATAAACAGCAAGGAAAAAGATTCAGAGAACTTCATCAGATATGCAGCAGCAGCAGAAGGTAAAATGATAAGTAGTAAGTGCTATATATTGACATGGGACTATAAATTTCCAAGTTGGATCCAAATAACAAATGTAAATGACTAAGTGCGAGGACATCAAGGAAACAAACATCTGTTAAGCAAGCAGATAAAAGTTACATTACATAATTACAAGAAAGTTCTAGCACATTAAATCCATTCATACTACTAGCGCGATCAACCACAGTTGTCTATTGCCATCCCAACCACCCTAAAAAAATTTACAAGAATATTCATGCACAGAGACATCTAGAGTGTGTTTGATAGAGATTATTTGGAAAAAATGAATTTTGAAATAGTGATATGATGGGAAATGTGTGGTCGAAAAAGAAGGAAAAGTTATTGATGTGATAGAAAATATTATTTTATTGAAGAATGTGTGGTTGAAAATGAGTAGAAAAATGAGAATGAGAATGCGAATGAAAATGAAAATGTGGCTCAAACGGGGCCCTATTTAGTACTTCCAGAGAAACATTAATCCATTCTGATAACTGAAAAACAAAAATCCATTACGATAAATATTCTGTCTAAGTTATTAATGGATTGTAGTAAGATAAATAAGAAGCATTGAGATTAGAACATAAAAACTTCACCCATTGGCATATGGTGCCTCATCTCTTCCACGGTAAGGAGACCTGCTGTAGACACGAACTTTGGGTGACAAACTTCGACGTCGAGGAGAACGGCCACGAGGACTGAGACTCCTGATTCAATCAACAATTCATACAAACATTCAACTAAAAATAAAGACAAATTCAAACATTAATCTAATTAATGGCCACATTCTTATCTTCAGTTTTCTTTATTACCTTCTGCCATAGCTTGGGCTCCTGCGATATCTAGGGGGAGTGCGACTCCTACGCCTTCCAGAACCTCCACGGTTCCTGCACTCACGGGCAAAATGGCCAGGCTCACCACACTCGTAGCATTTTAAATCAGAACCAGAACGGCCCCGCCCCCCACCACGGCCACCGCCGCCGCCTCCGCCGCCACTACTTCCACCCCTAGAATTGTGAGAAAGCTCAACTCTCCAGCCATTTTTACCTGTTCCAATTATTAGGGACGTGAATTCAGGTATACTCATAAGAAATTTAACTTCACAATGTTGATTGAAGAAAATGCAACAAAACAAAACGACAGCTAAAGAATTCAGAACTCCAACAGAATTATAATTCAACGATTCAATCAACATGTGAGGTGGTAAATAATTTTGATATATCTAATAGAATTTTTTATTTTTTTCTATTAACACTCACAATACCACTTCACTGAACGCCCTCTCGTGTACTTTGGGGAACGGGTGAGGGTCCAGCATCAAGATAGAGATTGGAAACAGAGAAACATGGATGCTGCAAAGCTCGACATCCTGATGTCCTACTTGACAAGATTCGTGTGGAAAGACCAATAATGATTTATATTATTTAGGACCTGCTTGGTGGAGATTAAAATCAGATTTTTGCAGATTTTGATAAAAATTGTTGAAATGCGCGGTTGAAAAATTTTAGGTCACATGAAGTATGTGGTTAAAATTAATTATTACCTTTGACTTTGATAAAAATCTAGATTTAAATTTCTATCAAACAGGGGCTTAAATGCGTGCAATTTCATCATTATTAAATTCATTCTAATAGGATGAAGGTCTATTTTCTACACCCAGTCCCACTGCGTACCTGGAAAAAATGTGAAACAACTTATTGTCTTCAAATTGGAAATGCAGAAGTAAAATCAAGTAGACAAAATCAACCCCCATGAAAAACGAAACCACCAAACAGAGAGGAATTTTCCAATATCCAGGCAAATCAATTTCAGGCCCCAATACATGATGATCACTGGACAATAATAAATATATATTGACAATGTAAATTTCAATAATCCTACCATCTAGCTCTCGTATGGCATCTTGGGCATCCCTTCGATCATCAAAATCAATGAAAGCGTAGCCAGGGGGTCTTCTTGCAACCCACACACTGCAGAAAACATTGAAATTTAAAAAAGAAAAACGTGCAAACTACGCTAATATTCTAGGAGAATAAAATGTGAAGATCCAGTGATCAAAGGATCAATCTTATCTCTTCTGGTAAAAGATACTTGTTTTTCAACAGTTTATAATTACATTATAACAAACACTCTTGATGTGCAAATAATGAATTCAATAAGTTTCATATAACATAAAGAAAATGCACTTTTATGACAGGTATGGGAATGCTTAGCCCCCATTAAATTAAATTTTATTTTAATTTTCTCTCTCCTATTTTCAACCACACAATCTTCCATAAAATACTTTTACATGTAGATTGAAAAAAAAATTTCTTCTTTTTCAACCACCCATTCTTCAAAAAAAATATTATTCCACACATTAAAATTAAAAATAATGGGGGCCAAACAGGGGCATTTTTTCACAGATAGAAGCAAACAACTATTAACCCGTCAACCTAAAGTGTTCTAGGTAACAGTAGAGGGAACAATAAGCCAAAAAAGTGATCCTGCTTACTTAAATGATAGCCTCGATAACATCACATCTAAAAATGATTTTCACAATCAAAGCAGCAAACATCTAATTCAAAATAGTTCAGGATTCTTCATTAAGCTATGAATGTTTCTACCAGAACTGTGAAAACCTCCACTCCCCTAGATAAATTCATGTTATTTTAGCATAGTCAAGGGGAACAAAAGCCGAACTAATACAGAAATTCCTTAACGAGTCTAGTTTTTATATAGACAACATTCCCAGTCACAAACAATAATAAAAACTCTAGCTTTTCACCTTCTGATAACTCCAAAAGTGCGGAATTCATCCTCAAGTTCTCGTTCAGTTACTCGCGGATCCAAGTTTCCAACATATACACGAGACATCTTCAATCAAAACACCCTGCTAAAGGAGACCAATTTAACATTATTCACGTATATTATTCTCATTCTAAGGTTTCTGAAAATATTAAAAATGAAAGGCTCCAAAGTCCAGAATCAACTATCAAGTGACTCAAATCGAACATATAGTCCACGAAATAATAATAATAATAAACAACGAGAGAAAAAATATTGTTTTAGTAAATAAATAATTAAAAAAAAAACCTCGTGCATTCAATATACATTTAATCTAGCAAAGACCCAAAAAATTGATATATAAGATGAAGAACTAAAATTGTGGCGTGAAAATTATGAAAAAATGTGAACTTCATAGATCCATGGATAACTTACTGCGAACAAGTAAAAATCCTCACGTTTTTGGTTCATAGCATTAATACATATATTTAAAAATGGATATATATATATATATACAGAGAGAGAGAGAGAGAGAGAGAGAGAGAGAGAGAGAGAGAGAGACCGACCTGAAACCCTAGCTGAAGATAGAAATCTGTAGCGGCTTGTGAAAGAAATAATAATCTATAGAGGTGTTAAAGAGGCCAAAGTAGGTTGGGCCGGGTCATAAGGAAGGGCCCGGGGGTGTTTATGTCATTTCAAGAAAAAAAAAAATACACAAACACGCCAAAATATAGCCCTTGTAAACGTGTTATTTATTTTCGTGTATTTCGTTATTCATAAATTTAAAATTTCCATCCATCTTTAATTTTCGTCTTCGTATGATTATAAATGTCGTTGGAATTCTCATTCATTTAAAATGTTTTGTAAATCAATCTTGTGAATATATTTTCACTTTATTAAGTTTTGAACGAACAACATATACAATAATGATACAGTATTGAATGTATTGGAAAATGATTTGAAAAGAAGAATTCATACTACAACTTTGTAACATTTTACTTGGAGCTCAAACCAAAGGATCAAAAACCGTGCAACTTCCTATTGTGCATCGAGCTAATATCGAAATCCTAGCACGATAATAAAGTCATATTAATAACATTGCTTGTAATGACGTTATATTAGATTGCATGGCTTATAATTTACTGGCTGACACAATACTGTGTTAAATCAATTTTTTTTTATATGACACTAATATATTCTGAAATTCAATTCTACTTTTACTACTTTTTTATTCGACAAATACTTATTTATTTATTTTAAGACACACTCTCAAGAACATGTACAACCACAAACGTGCCATATATACGTGACCCCATGGTTGGAGTTTCCAGGATTGATCAAAATTTTTGTGCATGGTGACCGTCCATGCGAGCCAAATGAGCAAACATTAGATGAGCCGCCTTTCGTGGTGGTTTCTTCCTAACGCAATGGATAGGAGTAAGATTTGGAAACCTCGTCGATTTCAATGGGCCCGTGATGATAGTCTTGTATGAATTTGATGACCCCCAATGAGGATTTTTTGATTGACATTGCTGGTGAGAACTTTGGAAGGATGCTTGTGGTGGTGGGGGAGGGGGAGGGTTTCAAGACATGAATTGAAGATGGCACCAGTAGTTGGGAGGATACTGGCTGATCTTATGACTGCTGGTGTGGCAAAAGGTCTGGACCTCAAGTACTTCAGTATAGAAAGATTTGAGGGGAATCCTGCGGTAAATTTTAAGGATTTTGAAGATCCAAGTTAATTCTCAGTAGCTAATTTTTTTCAAGTCAATGTTCTTTCCCCCTCCTGTCCACTCCCTCTAGCATGTCCCTTTCTTGAACAATGTTAATTCATAAACTTGTAACTAGGACTATCAATTTGGCTCGTCGACTCGAACGATTGATAGCTCGATCCAAAAAAAGCCCGAGTCAGCCCATGTGGCTCGACAAACCACATGAGACAACTCGTGTCACATGCCATTTTTAGCCCGGACAAGCCGAGCCTTCAAAAAGATAAAAAACAAAAAAAACTACGTTTAACAGGCAAACTGTGTTATATTGCGGACAGCATGTAGCAACTACACACGGTTACATAAACATTTACTTAGCTACCTGTGTTTTAAGAAAAGAGATGAGCCGACAAAACTCGATAAGGCCAGATCGAGCCTAAATCTTTTGGCTGAGCAAAAACTTGGCTCGGACCAAAAACAACCCTAACCGTTTTTGCTCAAACCGAGTCCGAGCCTCGAATTTCAACTCAAGATACAACTCAGTTCGTTGACATCTCTACCTATAACAATGGAGCAAATATATTAAGGTTTTGAGGGTGCTACATAAAACCTACACAACCCTTTTAAATTTTTACTAAAAACTTGATAAATGTGTTCTGAAAAACTTGCTTTTTATTTCACTGTAAATCAGGAAATTAATAACGAAACGTCTGCCAAAAGAAAATGACTAGTATGCAAATTGGGTACAACACTTTGTAAGAAATTATGAAAAGATATAAAAGATTCCATGGCAAGGATACAATGGATTAAGCAAGACATTTATGATAATAAATAATGTTATTTGCACGTAAGGAATTACATAATAGTTTTTACGTACCTATGAGATATCAAAAAGAGGATGGAAAAGTTCTTTTTTTTTTTTATTGAAAAAGTTCTGATCAAATCGTATATTACAACATCATATGTATGTAAACCATTATATACATGTAGCAAAATCAATAATGAATGATTATGATAAATTTAAATGGAATAAGAATGAAGCTACGATTTTAAAAGGCATAAAATCATCTGTACAATTTCCAGGTTTCAAAACATAAGCATCAAATTTCAGTTGGCGGAAAAACCCGTCCTGATGATGTTCTCTTCTAATAATCTTGCATTGACAACCTCTCCAAATATTGGTCACATTTGTATCTAAAACTAACATCAAGGATAAAACAACTGTGGTACACTGGTACTCTACTTCAGCAAAAGCAACCTCAAACATTTAATCTTCTATCTATAGACTGCTATAGACCTACGACTTGATTTGATAAACCAATTCTCAATCTACATCCTGTATAATGCATTTTTCTTTATTGACGGCAACCAAAAAATCTGTGATAACGTAATAAAAGCGAAAAATCACAGTTTCCAGGTTGGCAAACAATGAATTGAACCACCTAGAATTATGAACTCAATGATTATGTAATACAAGCTTATAGAGATATCTCTGGCACAATAGCGGTTGCAACTCCATTCCTAGCTTGCATCAGGACCTGCAGAGTGAATGAATGCTCAACTGTTAGCGGGCATATATCTATGGAGGGAGGGAGGGAGGGAGGGAGCTGACCAGTTACTAACTTTCTATTTTTCCCCCAAAAGGTGACCGCTTGGTCAGATTCTCAAACTACGTAAGTTGCAAGAAGAGCATGCAACAAAGCCCAATAGATTATGACACCAAGTCGCAAAGCGGGTTGTCGCATTAGTGCACGATCACATGACATCCTGGATAGAATTCATACGAAGGTAATAAATGGGAATACCATGAACATCAAATATATTTCATAGAAGTAGATTGGACCATACCACAAACCATCAACCATATTGGTTACTGGTCTCGAAAATTGTGGAACAAGTCTTGACGTAGTGAGTGACTTGAACCCATGAGCTGAAATTGAATAAAAAACCATAGGAATGAAAGAAAAGTGAGTCTTGATAGTTGCAAGTAGTTGGATTTACAGAGGCGATACAATGCTTTTCAATTACAATGGCTCGACAGCACATTACCTTTATCATCGTCATCCTCCTCCAACCTGTCACTACTTCGATCAATATCTATCGCCACGGCAACCTGATCACTATTAGTTTTCCGCAAACTGCGAACTTGTGATGCAATGGTAGCAGGAGCTGTCCATTTGCTTGTCTATACCAGTAGACCAGAGCAATCAGTACCAAAATATAATATTCCCAATAAAAACAAAGAAAAATAATGAAAAGAACAAGAGAATAACAAAAAGCTACATACAAACGGAAACTCTTAATGCGCCAACTTTAAAACCAGCAAAACACACCTATATCTAGGCACTTGGGCCAATTTGACGAATAAAATACTAAAATACTTAAATATCGTACCGCTTGTTCAACTTCCATGATATCTGACGAAGCACTCGGAGCTTGTCCAGAATCTCCGGCGGCACCTTGAAGCATAGTTAATTGAGACTCCTTTTCATGCAATGAATTCTTAAGATGTTGTTCTTTTTGTGTCAACTCTTCCACTTTACCCCTTGCTTCTTGCAACAGCATATCACTGTTCTGGGTCACCGCACGAAGATTCTCCAATTCGGTTACAAAAGCCACGATCTGGTTTTGTAGTCTCTCTTTATATTCGTTAACCTGATCAACTTTCATACTATCAGAAGCTAGATCATTCACCTGCACCGGAGCAATCAGTGTATCTAACCATGACAGAAAATCATGAATTTCATCAGGGCTCTTTTTCTTGCTCATTTGGGTTGCAGATAGAGCATCATTAGTGCACCTTGTGACCTCTTGCCTAAGGAAAGATATCTCTCTATCCCGCTCTTGCAATTGTGACTGAAGCTTCTCAACTTCAGAAAGGAGACTTTCAGACAAATAATGAAGTTCATCAAACTTGCTTACTGTGACCGAAAGCTTCTTCAAAGCCTTCCCACGAGAAACTTCAAGGTTTTCTAATTGTTTGATCTTCTGTTGCAATTCTCTTTCCAGATCGCCAATCCTGTTTGTCAGGTTCTCCATTTGAGCCTCCTCCTCCTCAAGGGCTTGCATCAGTGACTCATTTTCTGAAAGAGCATATCATTATGTAACTAAATGATAATGATAAAATCTAAATAGACACTACGTTATTACTTAAATGATGCAGCTAAAAGAAGATGCTCAGCTGACCTTGTTCTTTCGCAGCTAGCACTTCCGATAGAGATTTAACTTTCTGCTGCAAGGCCTCAGATGTGGCTTCCCGATCTTTTGATTCTTTCATTCTCAGTTCCAAATTCCTCGCGCTCCACTTCCTTCACATCCACCTGTTTTTGTAAATCATGTAGCTGAGCCCTCACAGACTGTAGGTCTTCTAAATGATTCCTTGCCTTAGCTTCAGCTTTTTTTTTATCTGATTAACAAGCTCCATACAAATTCTGTCTCTCTCGATGTCCTTTCCCTGAAGCTCTTTCTGTAAATTGAATATTGTTTCCTTCATCTCCTTCTGTCTAACTTCCAGGATATCAGTTTGCATGCTTATGAAATCCTTCATAACCAATAATAATTTGTCTCGGATGGTCCTGATGCCTTCCTCATTAAAAGCGTGGGCATCACCGGTAAGATCACCCCCTCCATCAACAGACGCTAGAGACTTTAACTTTGTCTCCAGAGCTCCAGAGGACAAATCATTTCCAACCATATGGGTCTTCATATTTTCAATTTCCAAAATCACAATGTTGAAGGCTTCATAAATCAAGGAAACGTTTCTACGCATAATAAATAATTCTGAACCCCTCTCTTTCTCAATGGATTCTAACTGTTCAACACTTCTCTTCATTGCTTCAAGAGACTGTTTCTGAGAAGAAATTTCTGTACGAACAGTCTTTGATACTTCAGATAAATGGCACACTTCTTCATGTAACAAATGTTGATGATTGTACAATCGCTCCTTGAGAGCACCAATTTCTGGCATTAAAACCTGTGGATGACAAGCAACAAAAGTAAAAAGTTAGGCTCCGGTATCTTACAGAGTGAGACCCTCTCCTTAATAGTTGGCCATAAAAAATATCAGGATATCTCACTCCTCTGCTTCTCTGTTTCACCATTGCCCTTTCCTATCCCTCCTCTCCACTATTTAAAAGAAGCTTGTAACCTACCCATCTTCATCAGTATTTTTGTTGTTGGCAAAAAGATAAAAAAGATTAGAAGAACGTATAGATTAGGAAAGAGAATGCATGTGAAGAACGAGTCAAGCAAAGCCAAGGATGTCAATATACATAAAAATTAATATCAAGAAATACTTTACCTTCTTTTCTGGTTTTACTGAAATGATGCTACCATGGGAACTAATTAGAGCACTCAAATCAGGCTCATCACCTAGTTCCAGAAACGATTTCATACTGGCCTCTGTATTCTGCAAAACTTCCAAGTCCTTGGAGAGAACATCCCCCAATACATTGTCAATGGCAAAAAGCTCCTCCCTGAATTGATCCATGACAGATTTTATCACTGTGACTTCAGCTGTCTGTCTGTCCTTTTCCTCACCGTGGATAGCAGACAGCTTTTCAATGTGTACTAGAGCTTCATGTTTGGCTGCTTCAGCTAAATCCCTTTCCTTGGAAAGTTCTGAGAGCTCACTGGAAGCTTTTTCGAGCTCCTCTTGAAGGACATCATTTCTTTCTTGAACTTCATTCAACTCTGCCAGCAGTAGCTCAGCTGCTCTTTTTGATTTCCTTGATTCTTGTTCAGTAGAACCCAGAGCTGTCTGCAGACCATGGCAGTGTTTCCCAATTTCTTTCAGCTTCTCAACTGGATTGCCAATATTACATGCAAGACCAACATCAATATCGCCCAAAGTGTCTAAAATCATGCTCAAGCTACCCTCTTTCTGTTGCAAATAGCGTTCAGTTTCTGCCACACGGTCTTTAAGGAACATATTCTCAGATTCTAAACCTTGCACCCTTCTTGGGTTCACAGACAAGTCCTTGATCATTTGGTCATACTCAAGAACAACATTTTTGTTAAGCTTGATCTCGGATTTGAGGCGCTCCACCTCAGCTGTTAGCTCTTCAATCACTTGCTTCATGCCATCCCGCTGTTGAACCAAGGACTTTCCTTTTCGAACAGCAACATTTAGCTTCTCTCTGAAAGAAGCTGACTTCTGTTCCTCCTGAGTAAGCAGCTCTTGCAGTTCATTCTTTTTAATTTCTAGCGCTTCAAGATCATGGACTAAGGATTGATTATTCTGCACGTATTCATCTTTCTGCTGCTTCAAAAATATCAATTCATCCATATAATCCTCTAGTTTTTTGCTCATAATCACTACATCCTGCTCATCATCATTTCTAGGAATGTGAGTGAGCTCAACTTTTTCACTAATGTGCGCGTCAGCCGCATCACCATTACTAGGTTTCCCTGACATAAGTGTTTTATATCCTTCTACAAGCTTCATCACCAGTGCTTCGAAATACACAGTACCATCCTGACAAAATACCACATCTTCTGTACCAGAATCGTGAAGAACATCCTTAACAAAATCCTGCAGTCTTCTTATTGTAGCCTCAACAAGACGAATATCGTCTTCAAGCCCTCGCTTCTGTTCCAGTTTCTCTTGCAATAAACTTAGTTCATTATTAAGGTTTCCATTGTTTATTTCAAAACCAGCAGCTTTCTTTGAGATTTCATCATAATCACGAGTAAGAATCTCCAAGTCCTTTGAAAGAATTTTTTTCTCTTTGCTAGCCTGCTGAAAAGATGATATAAGCTTCATCGCCAGTGCTTCAAAATATTTGACACCATCCTGACCAAATTCCACATCATCTATACCAGAATCCTGAAGAGCATCCTTAACCAAACCCTGCAGTCTGCTAATAGCAGCCTCAACAAGACGAATATCTTCTTCAATCCTGAGCTTCTGTTCCAGTTTCTCTTGCAACAAACTTAGTTTGTTATTAAGGTTTCTGTTGTTTACTTCAAAACCAGCAGCTTTCTGTGAGATTTCGTCATAATCATGAGCAAGAATCTCCAAATCCCTTGTAAGAATTTCTTTCTCTCTGCTAGCCTGCTGAAGAGCTGAATCTAGCTCGAACATTCTTCTTTGTGTATCCACTAGGTCCGCAGTTAGGGACTCACAAGATGTTTCAAGGTTTTCAATCTTCTGCTGGAGGGAATAACGCTGGTTCTGAGCCTCTGATAATGCACTTTCCAACCACTGAATCTTATCATCAGGTTCCATGGACCGCAACTGAGAAGGCATATCTACCCTGTCCAGAATTTCTTCCCACCGCTGCACAAGATTGTTCCTCTCCATCAATGATTGTTCAAGCATCTCATTTTGCTCGGCCAACCCATAAAATTTGCTCTGCAATTCCTCAAATCTTCTTCTTACGTCATCACTGGAATTTGGATTAGGCTGTGTGTTTTCCTTCAAGCCATCCACATCACCAAATTCAGCATCAGAGTATGATCCTCCTCCCACTGAGCTTCTCAGTTCCCGATCAGGAAGTGGCAAAGAGATCCCTGTAACAGATTTTGCTAACCAATCAATCTTTTCAATGATATCTCTGTAATGGAAGTCCTCGGGGAGCTCTAGATCTTCAAGAATCTCTTCTATTCTCTGAAGAACAGAATCTTTAAGAAGAAATGATTCTCTTAATACAGTAGCTGAGTTGCGAATGTACGAGAGCTCAGATTCCAGAGCTTCCATGCGTTCACCAGCCTCCGAATAGGCCTTAAGTTTTGTTTCAAGTTCATGAACCCTGGTGTCTTTCATTAGCAGCTCCTGAGAACGTTTCTCCAGATCTTTGGAAGTCTCAGCTAGGGATTGCTTAAGACTGTCACGCTGTGAAATCAGACCCTTCCCCTTTGTAACAGCTATACTTAGTTTCTCTCTAAGGGATGACACCCGCTGATCTGACTGTTCAAGTTCAGCAGCTTTCTCTTGTAGTTTGAAAGTAAGAGTAACTACATCCTCTTCGGCACTTTTCAAACTTTGCTTGAAAACAATATTTTCATTTTCATGTTGAACAATAATGAAATTCAAGTGTTCAATTTGTGCCTGCAAAACACTTAATTGCATTTCCCAAGAAGCAGTCTCCTCTCTTGACATGCTTAAACTCCCAGCAGCCTCTTTATATCTTGTAATTAGTAAATGGATGAGACACTCTAGGCGTGAGGCAGGTTCATTTGAGGAAATTTCAATCCCCTCCAGCCTGACTGATTGTTCAATATCTTCAACTAACTTCAAAATAGCATCTGACTGAAGACAACTTTTCTCCAATTTGTCAATGTCTCTAGCTCTGTTCGTCAACTCTGCATTGAGTTCATTATGTGCAGACTGAAGCTTCATTCTCTCACCAAGAAACGTGTTCAGTTGCTCCAAGAGGGTATCAAAAACACCAGAATCTAAAAGATCTTGCGAGTCACGCCTTAACCAAACAGTTTCTGTTTCATCCTTGTACCCTGATGCTTCACTAACAAGTTTGCAGAGGTCATCATAAAGTGTGTTCAATGTATTGGTAGTCATTTCATTCTTGTGTAGCAGAGTATTACATTTCTCATGTTTATCGTTGTAGGCATCCCACAGTGCTTGATGATCTTTGTGCGAAGCTTCAAGTTGATCTTGCAGACTTACAATCAGTTTGGTGGCAAAATTCACAGAAATGGCAACACGGCTAACAATATCCAGGCTGTTATCTACGCCTGCTAATGAAGTGGAGAAATGAAGCGGATCAATGGTAGCATCCAGCTCACCAACTTTCTGAAGAATCCGAGCAACATTAGAACTCCATTCTTCTTCCAGTTTTGATTCCCTTTCAACTACTTCTTTCTGGAGTGTTATCATTTGATTGGAGATAGAAGCCACCATCTCATTTGAATTTTGACATGTTTCATCAAATTGACTCTCTAATTCACTAATTTTGGACTGAAAGTCACCCAGTTTTTCTCGGAGCTCATTATTATCTGATTTCAGAGCAAGATCTTGTTTCTGTAAGGCATCACAAAAAATAGCAAGCTCACCCTCTCTTGCAACAGCTTGACATACAAGCTCCCTTGTAGCTTCATATAGAACCATAAGCTCTAAGTTTGCTTCTTCTAGATGATCATTGTACTCCCTCAAAGAATCATAGTCACTCCTCAGCTCAGCACCAGCTCCAGCAGCAAGCAATTTAGTCTCCTTCACCCCCCTACAGAATTCACTGGCATTCTCAGCATCCAGAATTAACTCCTTGAGCAATGCTCTCAGATTTTGAGCTACTTGTTTGGCTATAATGTATAGATCTCCTGTTGTTTGGTCTTCAGAAGAAGGGGGTTCCTCTGAATCATCATCATCACTGTGACCTTTTGACTCAAAGGCTTGAATAAGTTTTGATACTCCAGATCCAACTACTTTACCACTCGACCTACTCAAGGAAGTTGAGTGAGCATTCATTTCTTCAATTGCGTTCTCAAGTTTTTGCATTACATTCCCTGCATCCTCCAAGTGTCTTTTCAGTACCATAAACCCGAAAGAATCATCATACGTGTCCATTTTCAGTCCCTCCTGAGATGGTCTATCTGCATGACATTCAGATATAGCCTTCTCTGATATCAGAATTTCACTAACCCCACTCACTTTAAGTGGGTCCTGCAGACTTGATAATGATGTTTCGATTTCTCCAGACTCATGCGGTTGGTTCTCATTATCACTGAATTTTGTTTTCATTCTTTTCTTCAAGCTTGTTTCTCTCCTCTGTTACGGAAGTGAGAACCCCATTTAAGTGGGAGATGTCTGCCTGAAGAGCTGCCATCAAATCTTTGCTGTCCATCAACTCTTTTGATAGTTTCTCATTCTCCTGCAGCATAAAATCTCTTTCATCTTCAAGAACCTTTCTCTTTTCCAGTTCTAATAGAAGCACATCATTCAAATTCTTGTTTTCCACCTGAAGAGCTTCAACCATCCTCTTATAATTGGACAAGTCAGAAAGCAATTTGTCATTCTCATGAACAACAAATTCCTTGTCCTCCTCAAGCTTCCTCCTCTCTTCTCTAAGTGAAGCCAGATTCTCAGTTAAGTCTATAATTTCCGATCGCAGCAACTCCAAAGAAGTCTGGCACTGAGCTAACTCTCTAGTCATTTTTCTCATTCTCAAGCACAGTGTGCTCATTCTCCTCGTGAAGTTTCTTTTTCTCCTTGGTCATCAGATCAGAACTCTCATTTAAGTTTTCATTTTCGATCTGTAAAGTTGACACCAAATTCCTGGAATCAAGCAACTCTGAACTCAGGCTTGACAAGTCTCCTTGAGTTGTTTCAAGTTTATTCTGCAACTCACTGACTTTGGCAGAAAGTTCTTCAACCTCGGCTATTGAAAAGTGAAAGCTGCTTTTGGAGCTCTTCCCTCCCAGAAACAAGTTCCTGAACTTCACACCTACACTGCGCAAGTTCTTTGGCAAGCACTTCATTTTTCCCTTGAACTTCATTGAGTGACATACTGGACACCGATATTTCATCAGCAAACTGTTGATGTTCAGAAATCTGTAAGCAAAACGCATCTCTTGCAAAACTTGTCAGATATAAATGTTCTTTGATCCGCTCAAAAGCATCATAAAAAACATGCTCATGCACCTTCACTTTGTCTGTATTTCTTAATGTTTCAGAAGATAATTCTCTTGACATGAACAAGAACCTAAATTCATCTTCATCAAGGCTTTGTAATATATCTGCTAACTGGGAGAGGCTGATCAAACTGCCATCAGATCCAGAAGACAAATTCACCTTCTTCTGTCCTATGGACTTCTCAGCACCATTAGTATTGAACTCAAAAGATCTTTCTGCATTACTATCACCAAAATTTACTTGAGTGCCTTCAGCATAGTCACCTGACACAGAAACCATTTCTGTCTTCTCTCTGTACGATGAATCAGATAATAAATCTTCTCTCCGCAGACCAATCACCTCATAGCTTGTAGCTGATATTACTTCAGGATCAGGTAAAGGTTGTGTGACATCCCTCCCTTGAGCATCATCAGCATCATTGATAGCAACAACAGATGACGAAGCATCATCAGGCTCTCGTTGTGCGTCCAGCTGGGTGGCTTCGGTCACTTCGACACTCCCTGATACAGACACCCTATGGCCCCCTGCACTCTCGTCAAACTCATTTGAAGAAAGTCTAGATTCTCCTTCAAGTTGCATCACCCTGCCAGCATCAACTTGAATCTTACCAGAAGTGCCAACTTCCTGCACAGCCCCTAACCAAAACCAGAGGGAAATTAATTATAAGTCGGGACCAAAAGTGTTAAAAACATATAAAATTATATGGGAAAAGAAGACTGTCAAGAGTGAAGGCACAAACCTACATCTGTTACCTGCTCTTCCCCATGCTTCTTCTCTGAATGGGATGAAAAACCAATTGGCAAAGATATACTGGATTCTGTAGATTCCTCTTTGGGAACATCTGGATCTAAAGTTCCTGACATATTATGATCCACATCCTCAGGATGTATAGAAGTATATCTACCTCCATGTGGGATCGACAAATCAACATCATCATGTCCATCACCAAAACTATTATTCAACCTGGTTTCAGCGACTCCAGAATCCTCTAATGGGAACTTGACAGTCCCTGCAGCCAACTCTGTGGTTCCAACTATACCAGTCTTTGCTGACAGATCATCAGTGGCAGAAAGAGTGTCGAATACCTCTGAATGAGCTCTAGAATGTGACTCTGACAAAGGAATATGATCTTCAGCATCATGCCCTGATCTTTCTCCACCTGCAACTTCGCTTGGTTTTGGCACCGGTTCATTCGGAGAATTTACACTTGCATCATGCCCAGAATTAGAGGATTTGCCTGATGATTTGCTAGTATTCCCTTTATTATCCTTCTTCTGCCTAAACTGTTGAAGCTGATAAAAGACAAACCAACGGGTCAAAATTGAATGGAAAGAATCGAACTGTTTACTGATGATAATAACCGCTGTAGATTGAAAAACTATTGCATAATTACATGTATTAATTACATTAAAAAAACTGCTGCTATCGAACACCGAATTAGGATTCTTAACATTCAAAGAGTGGGTCTAAACAATGCATATCATAATCATTGACAATTTTTTTGAAAAAGCTGCCAACATTTTTTTTTGGTTTTGGAAATTACAACAGCAACAAATAAACAAAGCCTTATTCCTAGTAAATTTGGGTCGGCTACATGCATCCTTTCTCACCAGTCGATTATATTCATTGCTACTACTTGGAAAATCCAAAACAACTAGAACCTTAGCAACAACTACAGGCCATGTTAATTTGATCTATCCCTCCCTCTCCTGATATGTTCTACTGAGATCACACCACACTTAAGAGTTGAAGCTTCATTAGGTTTACACAAGATATGCCTCAACTGTCGAAGTCGTCTTTCCCTTAATTTATCTCAATCAGTGCCATTTCTACTTGAGGCATATATTCTCATTTTTAATCTTACTCATTCTAGTATGACCACACATTTACCGTAGCATTCTCATTTCAGTTATCCTATGGGCATTTTATTCTTTAACAGTCCAACCTTCAGCAGAACAAAGCATAAAAAGTCTAATATTTGTTCAACAGAATTTGCTTTTTAACCTTATAGAGATCTTCACGTCACACAAAATTCTTATAGCATTTCTCAGTTTCATCGAACTTGCTTTAACCTTTATGCATTACATCCTCTTCGATTCCTTCTCGCTAATCAAACCTAGATACTTAAAAGAACCACATTTTTGACAGCATAATTAAAAGAAAAGATAACTTGAAGCAAAAACTTAATGCAACCATCTAGCACACGTGCACTCGGATTTCCCCGATGACTGACTACACAGCAACACATTTCTAGTTAAATGTTGATCAGTGGTTATGGAAACATTAGTTTGGAAATATGGAATGAAGTCAGTTCCTAAGATTAATGACCAACTAAAGAACATAAAATTTTATGATACGATGAAAGACTGCTACTATTCCCACATTGAAATACACAGACTCGTCTTTATTTCCAGAAGCGCACATTGATTTTCATTTCTAGGAGTCGAAGAAAAAGATTAATATACACCAGCGCAATTGAGGTCTAACATTTAAAAAAAAAATAAATTTAACTATTACCATCCATTTCTCAACAATGTTAACAATTTCTAAAAAATTCCTATACCCACTAGAAATGATTTTTTTTTTTTATTGGAAAAAGGAAAGAAAATTATACCCTTTTACGTCCAGCAGCAAGCAGATCGGTGCGGTTCTTATTTTTGTCCATCCAATCCAATTTACTCTTCAACAGCTCTCGATCACCCTTGAATCAAACAGATCGCCCCTTAAATTCCATACAAAAGGAAGAACAGATTACTATTAAAATCAACGGGAATTCATAAAATGGGGAGAAGAATTTCATACATCAAAACTGCAATTGGACGGTGCCGTAGAATTGAAGGTGCGTGTGGTCTCTTAGATCTAACACCGAAGCAGTGTTTGGTGAAATTTTTGGCAAGGGGGTTGGGAGTAGGATTTGGCGTGCCTGCGGTTACGCTTGGTGTATTGTTGTGCGAACTGCGAAATTTGGGAGAGAAGAAAGATTTTTTATTTTCCACAATTAAAAGAAAAGAAAATTTAGGAAATGGGCTTCTCAATTGGTCAAATTTTGAGTAGGATCTACTCTTTTGGTGCTTGTTTGGAAAAACTTAAAAGTGACTAAAAAAATTAATGATTAATTTTAATTACAATTTTATCACTTTTTTATCATATATTTTATCAATTTTTTATTAAAATCTACTAAAATTTTTTATTAAAAACAACCCGTTAACGTTGTTTAACATAGACCCATTACTTTCCGTCCAAATTTAAATTTAGGAAAAATTGTATGCTCGTCTTAAATTTATTGAAGTGATTGCATTATTATTAGCACTAATACTGTACTACAGCACGGTAAAAAAAAAAAAATATATAGTTTGAGGTGAAGATTTTCTTGCAAATGTGTCAATATAAAGTGGTTAGTAGTTAAAAAAAAATATATTACTTACTTTACCATAAAATGTTTTTTGCAAGTGATGAACAGTCACATACTATCGTTTAACTCGACTAGGTTAGCTAGTCAAGATGGTTTTAAGTTTTCCCATCTCGATCACTGAAGTTGCAACTTAATCCGTGATTGCACAAATTTTCAAAAATGACAACAATTGAGGGGGTTGAGTTGTATATACTTCAACAGGTCAACCCTTAAAAGTCATGCATTTTAAAACAAATGGAATCAACAGCTCATAGATAGTTTAAAAAATAAGTATTTTTCTAATGATTTTGTAACATTAAGTCAATAGTCAACTCTTTCAATTGTACTACCCAAAAAAATGTACAATATGTCAATACTCGATTTTGTTGATAATATATTTCTATTTATTATTAACGAAAAGGACTAAATTAAATAAGGATTTGGACTTATTTGATATATTCTCTATTTGGTAGGGATTAAAATTTGGACTTATTTGAGATTATTGATAAAGACATAAGACCGAATGAGTTAATGATAGCGAGCATTTGATTTGAAAGCTTTCAGAAAATTGGAGTTTGTCAAGATTGAAAAGTCGTTTTATAGATTTTTGGATTACCAAAAATATTATTCAACAAGTTCTCGAAATAGAACGAACAAACCATAAACATATAGGAAATTTGAAGTAAAATTTGTATGAATTTGGATGTTATCAGCAGAAAGCAAAGGCTCGAGATTGTATTGTAAAGTCTGTTTTGGAAACTAATTAGGCTTATTGGACTTATGTTGAGAGGCGACATCTGAAATAACATTAAATATTGGCTCAAGGTTGTGTCGTGCTCAATGTTCGGAAGTTTCACAATTATTCGAAAGTCCATGTATTGAGTATCACATTGCGTTTAAGCAAAATTAATAACTAGTAAACAATGCCCCACTTCAAAGGATTGCACTTAGCATGCACCATTAACGTTCAGGGACGAATACAGAAATTTATGTTCATGGGGTTGAAATTTTATTATTGGATCTGGCTTGGGACTGGAACGAGCTATAGCTAGGTCAATACCCAATATCCGCCCTTGCAACATACTATGTAGAACCCAACAATGAATTTATTGGGAATCGAACGGCTGACCAAGTGACTTGTAGAAGTGTGCTTCCAAAAATAGAGTAAAATCGTGTTCCATGAATGACAACTTAATTAGTGGATGCTTTCAACAAGATCTTGACACGTGGTATCTTATGAGCCGTCTGATTGGATTCTAGAGACTTCTACCCTTTAAAGTCTCGTGACTTTACTGAAAAGGCAGATTAATGTGATAGATTTTTTCATCCATCGTCTCTTCAACTCTCTCGTTTTTTTTCTCTCTCTATGAGAAGTCCTATACTTGGTGTTTAGGGTTAATGTTCTTGAGGGTTTTCAGTGTTATAATCTTGAGAAAGATCTGTAATAGTTAGATCTTCATACTGCTATGTTGTATGGTCTTTTTGAGTGGACGAATCTGTGTGATTCATTGTAAGTAGCAAGGTTTGGGTAGATCTGAGTGATCTCTCGTGCGTTTTTTGGTGAATTGTGATATTGTTCAAAGTCCTCTTCGAAAGATAAGTCTTAGTGGCTTGATCTTTGTACTTTGTGAAACTTATTGTATATTCTTGCTGCCGATTTTTGGGCATATAGTGCAACCGAGTTTTATCCATTTATATGGATGCTCAACAGGGGATTAGGCGTTAGATGTGGTCGTCGAACCTCTGGGGCTTCGGCCAAAAGAAATCTTTTGTGTTGATTCGTTATTTTCGCACTTAAATTCTTTATTATTGTTTGCTGTGGTTGAATCTTGTTTAATCTTGTATGGTTAAATTCATTTTAGTGGTATCAGAGCAACCTGGTTGGACTACTGGAACTCTGTGATTCCTTGACTAAACCGGATTTTTGAAAACTACTTCAAACGGTTGTGAACTGTGACTAGTGGAACTTGAGTTTGTTTTTTCGAACTCTTTGGTGAGATCTTTCCTGCTCTCTGTAATTAGTATTTCTTTACACAGTAGAGTCTCCTAATTTTTCCTTTGATTTACCTTGTATTACAATACTTCACGTGCTTGGTCTTTGTCCAAAGACTCTTGAAGTTTTGGGAATCTGAGATTACAACGCGTTGAGGAGTACAATTGGAAGGTCTTGCTGGAAAAGTTAGTTGAGGCATACGAAGTGATATCTCTGTTTTTATATCCTCTAGTTCTGCATACTTTGGGTTGCATGCTCACTGTCTGAAAATATTGTACTTGTGCATTGGTGATTAAAAATAAATCTTTGTGTACCTGCAATCCTTCTTCTGCCTGTACTGTATGCCCCTGTGTGTTTCTTGATATCAAACTTGTGATGTGTATGAACTTGGTGTGTTCTTATAATGGCTACTGCAAAGTTTGAAGTGCACATGTATGATGGGGGAGGGAGGATTTTAATATGTGGAAATGAAAGCTATTTTAATGCAATTAAAATGTGCTAAAGCTCTTGACAACTCTTGGCCTAATGAATTCACTGAGACAAAAACAACTGAATTAGAAGAGATGGCTTGGAGTACCATTTTCTTGTACCTTTCTAATAATGTGATCAGGTCTATAGGAGAAACTAAAACTGCTGAAGAACTGTGGACACAATTCAAGGCTAAATGCGAGCCTAAAACTGTTCCAAACAAATGTTTTCTACTTAAACAGTTTTTTTCTTATAAAATGAATCTTGCTGTAGATTTGGATGAAAATCTTGATAGGTTTACAAAGTTGACCCAAGACCTAACCAACTGTGATGAAAAATTACCAGAAGATCAGTTGGCTGTGGTGTTGTTAAACTCTATTAGTGATAGACATAAAGACCTCAAGAACGCCCTAGAATATGGTAGGAATAAACTTACCACTGATGTTATAATAAACTCTTTGAGAAATATGGTTCTTTAACTTAAATATGATTCTATCAATAACCAACATGGAGAAAACTTTTTACTGAAAAGCAAAGGTGTTGGGAAATCTAACTTTCATTCAAAAATTTTCTAATGAGCCTATGAGAAAGAATTTTGATAAGTTTAAATCTAAAAATAAGGCAAAAGGAAAAAAATGTTATTATTGTGGGAGACTGTGTCATTTTACAAAAGACTGTTTTAAGAAACAAAATGATTTAAAAGAAAAAAAGACCAGTGAAGGTAATGCTGTGATTTCCTATGATAAACATCAGATTGACAATGGCCTTGTCCTTGTTAATGTTGAAAGAAACCTGAATCAAGAATGGATTCTTGATTCAGGTTGTTCTTTCCACATGTGCCCTAATAAAAACTATTTTTTAAATCTGGAAAAGACAAATGGGGGCCAAGTTATCATGGGAAACAACATGACCTGCAAAGTTAAAAGTGTTGGGACTATAAAACTTCTTTTAGAAAATGGCAGAATTTTACTTTTGAAAAATACCAGATTTGTCCCTGAACTAGAAAGAAACCTGGTCTCCTTAGGAATGTTAGATGATATGGGGTTTGACATAAAGTTGGGTCAATGACACATAAAAATCTTTAGGGGTAGTGATTTAATCACTTCTATCCCAAAGAAACATGGTCTATATTTTTTAAATGCAAAACCTTTAATGGGCCTGTCTGCAGCAGTTTTAGATGATAAATACAACCTTGCAAAGTTGTGGCATAGTAGACTTGGTCATATTGGTCTAAAAGGATTAAAGACTCTTAATAAAAAGGGTGTATTTGGAAAATCAAACATTGGTGAATTCTCTAATTGTGAACAATGCTTGATTGGTAAACAGTCAAAATTACATTTTCCCACTAGTACTCATAAATCAAAACAAATTCTTGAATATTTACACTCTGATTTGTGGGGCCATGCTTCCACTCCTACATTGTCTGGTTACAAATATTACTTGCTGATTATTGATGATTTTTAAAGAAAAATTTGGGTTTTTCTTTTGAAAATTAAAGATGAAACATTTTCTACATTTAAAGATTGGAAAACCCAAGTTGAAAATCAAACTGATTTGAAAATAAAAACTTTGAGAACAGACAATGGTCTAGAATTTTGCAATTATGAGTTTAATGATTTTTGTAAGATACATGGCATTTTAAGACATAGAACTGTAACTTACACACCCCCAACAAAATGGCACTGCAGAAAGAATGAATAGGACTTTGTTAAATAAAGTAAGGTGCATGCTTTTGAGTTCTGGCTTATCCAAATTATTTTGGGGTGAAGCTGTTAAAACTGCGGCATATTTAATTAATAGAAGTCCTACAAATGCTTTAAATTTTGATGTGCCTGAATCTGTGTGGACACAAAAACCTGTGATCTATTCTTACTTGAAAACCTTTGGTTGTGCTTCATATGCTCATCAAAACATAGGGAAACTTGAACCTAGATCCCTTAAATGTATTTTTTTGGGCTATGCTAAAAATGTAAAAGGTTACAGGTTGTGGGTTAATGGGGAAAGGGGTTACAAGGTTATAATAAGAAGGGATGTGATCTTTAACGAGTCCTGTATGCTATGTCTAGAAGGGATAAAAAGGAAATTGACTAAAAATGATGTCCAAATTGAGGTGGAGCCTATTAAAATTAATTATGACAGTTCTGCCCCTCTAGAAACAGAAATTGATGTGGCTGATCAGAATGTGAATGAGCCTGAAGTGGCTGAACCTGAACAATATGAAAATCTTGATACTCCTTTAGCTGAATACCAGCTCACTAGAGATAGAGATAGGAGGCAAATTAGGCCTCCTGTTAGGTTCAATAATGATGAATTTGTGTCCGTGTTTACTTACCAAGAAGAAACTGGATCTGACCCTAGTTCCTATCATGAAGCTTTAAATTCTAAAGAGTCTAAACTATGGTTAAAAGCTATGGAAGAAGAAATGTCTCTTCTTTATATAAAAATAAGACTTGGGATTTGGTTGATAGACCTAAGGATAAGAAACTTGTTGATTGCAAGTGGATATATAAGATAAAGGAAGGTCTGAGATATAAAGCCAGACTTGTAGCTAAGGGTTTCACTCAAAAGGAAGGTGTAGACTATGCTGAGATTTTTTCCCCTGTAGTTAAATATACTACTATAAGATGCATTCTTGCTTTAGTTGTGCAATTTAAATGGAAACTTGATCAACTAGATGTAAAAACTGCATTCCTTTATGGTGAACTTGATGAAGAAATTTATATGTATCAGCCTTTAGGATTTGTTAAAAGAAATCCTGAAAAAACTGTGTTTGCTGAAAAAAATCATTGTATGGCTTAAAACAAGCTCCAAGACAATGGTATAAAAGATTCGATTCATTTGTCTTGAAACTTGGTTTTAGTATAAGCAATTATGATACATGTCTTTATTGTAAAGGTAGTGGGGGTAAAGATTCTTTATATCTTGCACTTTATGTTGATGACATGCTTTTAGCTAGTGCAAATGAATCTGAGATTAATGAAATTAAACACAAATTAAAATCAGAATTTGATTTGAAGGATCTTGGTCCTGCTAAGAAATTGCTTGGCATGCAAATCATAAGAGATGAGAAATCTGATTGTTTGTTCTTAAGTCAACAAGAGTATGTGAACAAGATCCTTAAAAGGTTTAATATGCTTGACTGTACACCTGTGTCTTTACCCCTTGCAAATCACTTCATTTTAACTTCTGATTCATGTCCTAAAACTGAAGATGAATTTGAAAGAATGTCAAATATTCCCTATGCAAATGCTATTGGTTCAGTCATGTACTTAATGATTTGCACTAGCCCTGAGTTGGCTTTTAGTGTTAGTATTTTAAGTAGATTTATGGGAAATCCTGGTGAAACTCATTGGGAAGCATTGAAGTGGTTATTGAGATACTTATAGGGTTCATCTAATTTAGGATTATTGTTTAAAATGGACAAAGAGGGGGTAATTCTAAAGGGTTATACAGATGCTGATTTTGCTGGAAATAGAGACAATAGAAAATCAACTTCATCTTACTTTTACACTTTGTGTGGCACTATGATAAGTTGGAAATCTCAGTTACAAAAAATTGTTGCTCTATCTTCCACCGAGGCTGAGTATATTGCAGCCACTGATGCCATTAAAGAAGGCATCTGGCTGCATGGTTTATTAAATGAACTTGGTTTTGTTGACACCAATCCAATTCTATACTCTGACAATCAAAGTACAATCCATTTGAGTAAGAATCCCATGTTCCATGATAGAACAAAACATGTTGATATAAAATACAATTTTTATAAGGGATATTATCTCAAAATGGTTGCTGAAAATTGATAAGATTTCTACTTTGTATAATCCATCGGATTTGGGAACTAAAGTGATACATTTAAACAAGTTTCAAAACTGTTTAAAGATATTATCTATTGATTCTGTTTACTGACTTTGCGGGTACATAGAGCAAATGAAATTATAAATGTTGGTGAAGCTCCTGGCTGCACTTTAGCCTTAAAACTTTTGGAAGCAAGGTGGAGATTGTTGGGAATCGAACGGCTGACCAAGTGACTTGTAGAAGTGTGCTTCGAAAAATAGAGTAAAATCGTGTTCCATGAATGGCAACTTAATTAGTGGATACTTTCAACAAGATCTTGACACGTGGTATCTTATGAGCCGTCTGATTGGATTCTAGAGACTTCTACCCTTTAAAGTCTCGTGACTTTACTAAAAAGGCAGATTAATGTGATAGATTTTTTCATCCATCGTCTCTTCAACTCTCTCTTTTTTTCTCTCTCTGTGAGAAGTCCTAAACTTGGTGTTTAGGGTTAATGTTCTTGAGGGTTTTCAGTGTTATAATCTTGAGAAAGATCTGTAATAGTTAGATCTTCATACTGATGTGTTGTATGGTCCTTTTGAGTGGACGAATCTGTGTGATTCATTGTAAGCAGCAAGGTTTGGGTAGATCTGAGTGATCTCTCGTGCGTTTCTTGGTGAATCGTGATATTGTTCAAAGTCCTCTTCGAAAGATAAGTCTTAGTGGCTTGATCTTTGTACTTTGTGAAACTTATTGTATATTCTTGCTGTCGATTTTTGGGCTTATAGTGCAACCGAGCTTTATCCATTTATATGGATTCTCAACATGAGATTAGACGTTAGATGTGGTCGCTGAACCTCCGGGGCTTTGGCCAAAAGAAATCCTTTGTGTTGATTCGTTATTTTCGTACTTAAATTCTTTATTATTGTTTGCTGTGGTTGAATCTTGTTTAATCTTGTATGGTTAAATTCATTTTAGAATTGCCATCGCATCAAACTTGATCAAGATATATATGGATTTCGAGAATTCATTATAATATGGAGAAAGAATACAAAGATGTGTTTACAATATTTCCTAACTTGTTCTAATTGTAAAAAAAAGTCAACTATATATATAGGAGTACATGTCAAATCATAATAAGAGTCCTAAAAATTGAAATAACATAAAAAGAATGTGTCAAAAAGCGAAACAGATCACATACCGAAATAGTATGGCGGTCGAGAGCAAGTGTGGGGGCAGCTCTCTACTGAAAATTTCATCCCGACATTCAAGCGGTCAGCTATGCAGCGTCTATTCTTTCTTGATCCATATTTTGACCTCTTCAAAACCTAATTTAACAAATCCATGAATACCTTATGCAATTTGGGTCAAACTTTAACAAATCTCCACCTTAAACCAAATTCCATGAAATGAATCAAACTTAAAAAATTATCTACCTAGCGACAAATTCTACTGCAAAGCAAAAACTAAACTCTTCGGCAAGAACTTCAACCAATTCTTCGACGGGCAAATTTTTTTCACATTTTTGACAAAATCCAACTAGGATATAAAAATCCAAGCACTGCTAAGCAGTATTACCCCAAGTTCCCAAAATTTACCCAAATTATCAAAATGAGCAACAAAATCACAAAATAAATCAACAATCACCAAACAGGGCAAAACCACGACCTAAAATAGAATCAACACCACAAAATAATTTTGTAGAAGGTTCTTTGCTAGACTCAACACCTTCAACCGCACTTAAAGCATACACAACTAAATCAGTTTCCTCGTACATATGTGGATTCCTAATATTTCTTCTAGGTTTATGTTTAGCGATTGAATATGATGGCATCGCTGGTAGTGCTGGCAATATGGCATTATCCATAACCTTTAAAATTGGCTGAGATGTATTTTTCAACACAAACCCCAAACCAAACTACAACGATACTTTACCAAACGAATATCTACCCAAGTACTAAACATCTGCTGATTGATCTTCAAAGAGTCTGCACGACCTTGCAAAACATACAATTGGGACCTTGAGTGCCCTCCAACACAATAGAGGCATCTTCACCAATGAACTTGTACCCTTTTAAATCAAGGGTGGTCAAGGAAATAGGATTTTTCTTCAAATCTGGAACGTGTCTAATTGCATCAAGTGTTATGACCATCACATCTAACATCTTAAATCTAACCCTTCCAATACCAACTATTTTATCGGATGCATTGTTGTACATAACTACACCACCTTTCAAAACTTCTTCATATGTTGAAAAAAAAAAATCTCGATTGGGACACATATGAAAAGTGCAAGTTGTATCGAGAATACAATCCTCATCAGGATTTGAGTTGCTGTCAGAAATATCCAAAAGTTCTCCATCACTTAAACAATTCTCTACAACATCAGCTTCACCTAAAGTTTTTATTGCTTTCCATTCTAATTTGCAGCCAACATTTTTTTATTCTACAATATGTAGCAATCATTTTTAATGTGCCCCTTTCTTCTTGCAATAGTTAGAAATTTGATTACTGAAGTTAGACTTTGATCCGTCTCTCTCATAACCACCATGTATAACAAGGCATTCTCCTTTAGCCTCTTCGTAAGTTTTTTTTTTTTTTAAAGATTTTTAAGTTGTGGATTTTAAGAAATGTGTACATAAAAAGTGGATAAGAACTATGACTTCTACTGAATGTGAATAAAAACAAAGTTTAACCCTCTTATAATGTTAAAAATGTTTAGCGAAACATATAATCAGGTGTCCAAATCTTGTATTTTTTATGAAGAAAACATAAAAAGTCCTTCTAAATGCACATATGCACTTGACAAATATACAATCTATTATTATAGAATGCAGAAAGAAGGAAAATTGGAGTCATATTCCTCATTATGAGGGTCGATTAGTATTTTCTTTCTAATTTCTTGGTAAAGATGTGAAAATAAACTCGTCTTTGCTACATATTTAATGTCTATTTTGAACAAAAATCGTGTACCCACGTATCCTCTCATTGAAAAGGTTTACAATGTTTAATATTAGAGCATACACCATTTTAAGACGACCCTTCTTCTGTGCAAGACAATTTGAAAGACCTAGTTTCAATAAAAGATTAGTTTCGTGAAGTCCTATAACTGATAATATGGGTAACAACAACATAAAAGAAAAATACATGATAAGTGTGTTTTTACACACTTATTAGATATTTTATAGCGTGTTTGGTGGAGATTTAAATTAGATTTAAATTGAAAAATTAGTCGTTAGTGGGTCCCATGCGTGATATGAAAGTCAAACATAACGACTTTATTTTCAATTAAAATTGAATTTAAATATCTACCGAACAAGGCCTTAGTGAGCTAATTATTGATGAAATTGAGTGAATTTCTATTTTTAATTGTGTAATTATGACTTTTGTAGGCCAAAATCCCAAATTGGAGGAGAAGAAAGCTAAAGGAAGGAAAATTGACCAAAAATGCACAAAAACATGACTTTGGGGATTAAAGTGTACAAATGTCGAAAGTTTAGGAACCTTGGATTACAATTTTTGGAAGGCGCAATTGAAAGGAAAGTCAAAATTTGAGGACCAAAATGGATAAGATAAATAGTTTGGGGATTGATACTCAATTATCAGAGGACCAAGCTGCAAAAGAAGAAAAAAGGGGCTAAGTGGGTCGACTCGAAAGTTTTTTCTTTGCTTTTAAAATTCAAGGACCATGTTGCAATAATAGGGGACGATTTTTGGGCTTTTTTAAATGCATTTTTCAACCCTTTTAAGGAGAATTGAACCCTTTCATTCATTCTTCCACATCTTAAAAGCCCTAGCTTAGAGAGAAAATGGGGCAAGCAAAAAGGAGAGAAAATACCACAAGAAAAAGTGGGAAATCTTGGAGAGATCAAGATCAAAACCTTGCAAACTTCAAGAATCCAACTAAGGGACGGGTTTATTTCTTCATCTTGTATCTCACATTGTATTTTCTCAACTATTATGATGTATTAATCTTCTAATCTTTTTACTTGGCTCTACTTAAATACAATTGGCTAAATGTTTTGATGTTGTGATGAACGAGGAAGCTTGACCAAATTATATTAATTTCTATATTTACTTGTTAATGCATATATGCTTATATTCTTGTGTTTTTACCATTGTTTTTAATGCATTATCATTATTGTAGTCACTATGTAATCATGTCAAGTGATTTGTGCAATTATTGAAAAATTCTTGCACATTTTAGGCCAAGATGGTGGAAACTCTAGGTTCTTATAAGATATAGAGATATACTCCTAACCCTAAGTAACATCTTGAGCCATTTTCACAAATATTTAATGTTATTGATTGTGTTTAATCGACATAGAGATATAGTGGATTAGATTAATTGATTAGGGTTAATTTCACTCGAGAGATGTAATTAACTACACTAGGAAAATAGAGTTTAACAAGATAAGTGAGCATTTTTATTAATTTGTTTGTTGAGAAATTAAGCCCCTGTTTGTTTCCAATTAATAGGAGGGAAAAAAATCCATTTTTTGACCCTTTTTTTGCCAGAAAATAGGACCCATTGTGAGGTATGAAAATAAAAAATAACGACTCAACGGTCAAAAAAATGAATTCTTTGGCACAAATAATGGGAAACAAACAGATAGTAATTTAGTGACGGTCAAGTGGAATTATGAATCCCAACTCGATTGAATTCCAAATTCTAATCATTGTTATAATTGTGTGTTTTAATTGAACATCTAAATCATTTTCTTTTCGCCTTTACCTTTGAAATCAAATTGTGTGGGTCATCATTAAAATTGAATCAATTAGTGTGATTGGAAGAAAAGCTCTTTTGAGGGATCGACTCGGACTAAAAATTCATTTTATTATTTGAACCCGACCCATGCACTTGCGGTTTATAATTTTAGCGAACAACACAAATCCAACATGCATATATATATATATGAAATTCGCACTTAAGTTATCTGTAAATACTTGCACAAGCATTCCAAAGAAAAATGATCAAGTCAGAAATAGAGAAAGGAAAAGAAAATCACATAGCTCACTGTTTAATCTTACCATATCTAATCCAGGGACGTATAAATCCTATGCTCCAATTCGCCAAAATCTTGAGGCATAAAGGCGTAAGAATCACTTTAGTTGTAACAAAATTCTTGCAAAAAACCATGCAAGAATTTTCAGATTCATCCGATATTTCCCTGTAAACAATCTCTGATGGAATTGATGGAGGGGAGGGACGAGGCCGAGAGTTTAGAAGCATACTGGATAAGTTTCGTCTAGTCGAAATAGAAACTTCATCAAAACTTGTGGAGAAGCATAAAACAGATTCTGCTCATGTAGATTGTATAATTTATGATCCATTTCTATCATGATGTCTTGATAGCCAAGAAATTTGGCGTAGTTTCTGCTGCATTTTTCACTCAATCTTGTGCTGTGGGCAGTATTTATTACCATGTTTACAAAAAGAAGTTGAAACTTCCTCTTTCAGAGACAGAAAAAAAATGTGAATATTCCTGGATTAACAGGACTGGAACCTTCAGATTTGCCTTCTTTTGTTTATGTTCATGGATCATACCCTGCAACTTTTGAACTGATTCTCAATCAGATTCAGACTCTGGAGAAAGCAGATTGGATTCTTGTTAATACTTTTCACAAGTTGGAAGAAGAGGGATGCAATCATTTTGAATCATAGATTTGCAAGACACATTCAATGATTGAAGTTTTTTGTTTCAATTAACACGCATCATCATGTCGACTTTAATTTTTATGAAAGGTCCTATCCGTGCATAATTTTCATGAATAAGTATAGCTCAAGACATTTGTAAAGCTAAGCGGCTAGAGCAATAACACATATTTATTCAAATTTAAGGGTTCAACAACAAAGGTTTCCAACTTATGTGAAATCAAATTCATATTGAATAACACGTATTTATTCAAATTTAAGGGGTCAACTTCGAAGGTTTCCAACTTATATGAAATCAAATTAATATATAATTTCCGATCCTACTATTTCCGATCATGGGGATTCGTTATATTTGTTTTCTTAAGTATGGACTACACTTAGCCTTTGTTTAGCACGTCTTTCAAAAACTCATTTTTCCTCTAATTCATTTTCATCACGTATTTCATGAAATTCAAAATTTTTATTAATTTTTCAACTATACATTCAATCAATTTTTATCAAAATTTAATAAAGATAAGACTTATTCTAAACCGAACCAAACCAAACAAGTGCTTGGTAATATCATATGATCATTTCCTAAAATATGTAACATCATGCGACCATGTCCAATAATATTCCCCTCATTTGTAAGTTTTATGTTAAATCACCTCGTTTAAAAATTGAGAATTTATGCCTTTGGCATGCCCATAGGTGGATAGAAGGGGGGGCTGGAGCCTATTGTTAGCCTATGTATAAGAGCGATGCTTCATTTGTTTATGTTTCGTTTGGAAATTTGGCTGAATTAGAAGCCGAGCAAACGGAAGAATTGGCACGAGGCTTAAAAACAAGCGATGAATACTTCTTGTTGGTGGTTAGATCTTCCGAAGAAGCTAAGCTTCCCAAGAATTTTTTAGAGGAGATGTCCAAGAAAGGACTAACCGTGTCATGGTGTCCATGGTTAGAAGTTTTGGCCCACGAGGCGACAAGGTGCGTCATCACACATTGTGGTAGGAATTCCACATTGGAGGAATTGAGTTTGGGAGTTCTTATGGTGGCAATGCCTCAATGGACTCACCAAAGTACAAATGCGAAGTTTTTTAAGGATGTTTGGAAAATGGGAATCAAGGCTAGGCAAGACATGAAAGGTATAGTCAAACAAACAGAGATTGTTCGTTGCATAAAGAATGTCACAGAGGACAGAGGCGAAGAGATCAGAAAAAACGAGAAAAAAATGGAAAGAAGTTGCAAGGGAGGCAGCCGCTGAGGGAGGGAGTTCAGATAAAAACATCGAAAAAATTGTTTCTTCGTTGATTAATCCTCCCGCAAGACTAATTTAATTTAGCAGAACAGCATTTCCATTTCATTTTGGTGATTTAAGCCAAATAAGTTGTTTAAGTTACATATTTTGTCCCATATTTTACTAAATGATTTACTCATTTTTAACTTTAACTATAAATAAGAATCAATCGTGGAACATGAACAGAAAGTTTAACATAATAGTTGATATAATGTCACATGACGTTTTAACATTGGACTGTTTTAAACACAGTTAGCTTTCCCACCCACGTCGTCTGTCACTGGATGTGGCCAAATTCTTCAGACAAAGTAGCATTATTCAATTCGAATATAGCCGTGTCATGCCCACACCTAAAACCAGGGTGCAACTTCTCACTGATCCAAACTGCATCTGTTTCCAGTTAAATATTGAAACAAAACACCAAGAATAATTGACAACCCCTAAATGATTTTCAATTTTTCACCATAAAGTCAAATTTTGCAGTGGAATTTGGTGGGCCTGGGTGGAATAGAGATGTGATAAAGGTAGGGCCATTTGAAAATGGGTTTTTGGAATCTTTACTGTGAGGGTAAGGAAAAGTCATATTTTGTGCATGATTGAAAACAGTAACTATGGCAGAAGGAGCATTTAATACCATGGATGCCGTGTGAATTAAAAAATGTCAATTTTCGATGTGTGAGTATTCGATCATTCATTTGATCATTCATTATGTTCTTGTAGCTCGATTCTTCTATCAAGAATTATGGTCAATTTGGAAATCAAACACATGGTCAGTTTGGAAATCAACTTTTTAAAATTCTTTTTTTATCATACTCATTATTAATCATACATTTTCACAATAAAATAATTTTCACATAAACCCACAACATTTTTTTTACCCACATATTTTTCAAAAATTTATTATTCAAAAACTAATTCTTCCCTCCTCCCCCTCCCCCTCCCCCTCCCCTCCCCCAAAAAAAAAACCTATTTTCTATAGTACAATCTACTAGTATCCATCCTCTTTACCAAACATATAATTGGCGGTTGGTTATATGTAAATGTGCAGAGTCTTAGCCCCAGTTCGAATTTGACTACCATTAAAAAAGAGTTTCTTAAGAAAATGAGTTTTTGATTAGCGATTTTTTTGGAAAATGTGTGATTAAAAGTAAGAAATTTTTTTGAATTTAATATTTTATTGTAAAAATATGTGGTTGAAAATAAGAAATTCAGAAAAAATAAAATAAAATTGTAAAAATGGCTGTCAAACACGTGCTTAGTATAAAGCATTCCTACCCCCTGTAAAAGAAGAACACGAGCAGGAGATAGAAATTTCAGCTATCAATTGGACGCTAGTATAAGATGATAATGACATTCCTTGGAGGGACTTGAGACCATCCAAAGTCACCAATACCACAGGTTTTTGTTTATCCTCTCTACATAGAAAAAGAAAACTTGCATAGAATTCTGTCTTCAAATTCAATTAGCCTTAGAATGGAGAAAGGAACAGAAGAATGCAAAGCTCATTGCTTAATCTTGCCATTTCCTATCCAAGGTCACATAAATCCTATGCTCCAATTCGCTAAGCGTTTGAGGCATAAAGGAGTAAAAATCACACTAGCTGCAACAAAACATATATTCAAGACTATGCAAGAATTCTCCGGTTCTGTTTCTGTTGAAACGATTTCTGATGGATACGACGAAGGTGGGATCTTTTGCAGCAGCGAACAATGAAGAATATTTGGCTCGTTTTCGCCAAGTTGGGACAGAAACTCTGGAAGAACTTATTGAAAGGCTTAAGAACTCGTGCTGTGCCATTGATTGTATAGTTTACGACGCGTTTATTCCATGGAGTCTTGATGTAGCCAAGAAATTGGGATTGGTTGGTGCTGCTTTTTTCACACAATCTTGTGCTGTGGACCATATTTACTACCATGTGTACAAAGGGGATGTGAAACTTCCACTTTCAGAGAGTGAAATTTTGATTCCTGGATTGCCTCCATTAAAGCCTTCAGATATGCCTTCTTTTCTTTATGTTCATGGATCATACCCTTATATACTGGACTTGGTTGTCAATCAGTTCCAAAGTATTGAAAAGGCAGACTGGGTACTTTTCAACACCTTCCACAAATTGGAGGAAGAGGTAAAACTACTTGCACATCATTTTGAATATTTTGTTTCAATTTGCATATCCCTCTGTTTCTAACTTTGTTTTCCCACATTATGTATTAAATGCTAATTTCTACTTTCGAGGGCGGTATAATCAGAAACGAGCAAAGTACGCACATATTTACACTGATTCACTCTCAATATGAGAACTATGTTAAGTTATCATGATTAAACACATAGAATGAAGTTATAGATTCTTGCTACTTAGGTGATTGATTGGATGGCAAAGTTTTCACCAGTGAAGGCAATTGGACCAACCATACCATCGATGTACTTAGACAAGCGAATTGAAGACGACAGAGAATATGGTCTTAATGTCTACAAGCCAATCACTGGTGCCTGCATGGAATGGCTCGATAAAAGAGAATCCGACTCGGTGATTTATGTTTCATTTGGAAGCTTAGCTGAGTTAGGAAAAGAGCAAATGGAAGAATTGGCATGGGGCTTGAAACTAAGCAATAAGTACTTTTTGTGGATTGTTAGAGCATCAGAAGAATCAAAACTTCCTAAAGATTTTGCAGAAGAGACTTGTGAGAAAGGCCTAATACTGTCTTGGTGTCCTCAGTTGGATGTTTTGGCGCACAATTCAGTAGGTTGTTTTGTCACACATTGTGGGTGGAATTCTACATTGGAGGCATTGAGTTTGGGAGTCCCAATGGTGGCAATGCCACAATGGACTGACCAAAGCACGAACGCGAAGTACGTGATGGACGTATGGAAGATGGGAATTCGAGCGCCACCCGATGAGATTGGAATGGTTAGTCGGGACACAATTTGCAACTGCACGAAGCAAGTTATGGAAGGCGAGACGGGAGAAGAGATCAAGAAAATTGCCACTAAATGGAAAGAATTGGCTAGAGAAGCAGTTGATAAAGGTGGAAGTTCTGATATAAACATTGAGGAGTTTGTTTCTAAATTAGCCCATAAAGGTGAAAGTTCTGAAACAAACGTTGAGTATTATGTTTCTAAATTAGTCGATTCTTAATTACAAGTCATTGTTATCTTACCAAGAAAGTGTGGAAATAAAGCCCTTGTTTTGGCTATATTTTAATGAGATTTTCGAAAAAAATTATATATTTTGGAATAGTTATTTTTTGGCGAATGTGTGGTTGCAAAAATAAGAAGAAAAAAATTGGATTTACATATAATATTATTTTATTGAAAAATTTGTAATTGAAAATAAATAAAGAGAAAAATATATTAAATTAAAATGGAGCCAAAACTGGACTAAAATATTAAAGAAAGCTTCAAAAATTCATCACAATTTTAATTTTATTGTACTTATCATATATGTTATATATAAGGATAAATAGTACAAAACATCTATACATTTCAATGTCATTGAAGAAAACATTCATATATTTCATTTTTGACATTTTCACCCACATTTCCACTTTTATTGCGCAGAAGGTCCTTTTCATGCATATTTGAAAATTTTACCCTCCTATTCAAATAAAAATAATAATGTAATGAAAAAATAATGAATTAATTGTAACCATAGTCCTAAATTTTTTAAAAAAACTACGAATCAGACATTATATTCTAATCTTGACCTCCTGTTTTCTATCCATACCCAGAAACGAATAAACTTTCAAATTATGAATCTTTAATATTTTTAGTGAAATTTTTACATATAAATGTATATTCAGAACCCTAAATTTGTAAAACTTGACTTCTAATTTACAATTTTTTTTGTCATAAAAAAAAACCTTTTTTCGGTCATGCAATACTCATACATGATATGTAGCTCTTATTCAAATCCCAAAAAAAAAATAATAATAATAATAAATAAATCTTAAATTAAACATACTTGGAGGATAAAATCGTGAAAATGGATGAAAATGACATTCTACGCAATAAAGGTGGAAATAGGGGCGAAGATGCCAAAAAATGAAAGGCAATGATATTTTTCACAAAGACATTAAAAGGTTGAGACGTTTTATACAATTTACCCTTATATATAATACCAACGTCTAAAAATCTGGCCTGAGCATCGAACTAAAAAAAACAGAAAGAGTCAAAGGTCAAAAGGTTCGACCAAGTTGAACCGGGGTCAAAAGGAGGTAATAAATAAATAAATATTTATAAACATTTTTAATTTTATTTTGACAACAATATATAATTAAATTTTCACACCACCAATTCAAAATAAATACTAATATGTCAAACATTTATTTTTTAATATAAAACTTGATAGTTTTAATTTGTTGGATCACTTAAAAACTCATTTCAATCTTACTAAATAATTAGTGAGGAAAACGTGCATTGCACGTTAGTTGGTGAATGTTAAATATAAGTGTATGGTGATTGTTGAGCGGACATGTACGACAATACTTTATAAACTAAAATTGAATAAAGCGTGCACATGCAAATAGACATAAAACAGATGCAAGTGTTTGAGAAGGAAAATATAGGTTTTAGATTTGTGTTCAAAGTGTTTTTGTTGTTCAATGGAAGTTTACAGAAGATGAATCTTTATAATACTCATCAGACGAATGTCATGTCCCAATGAATGTGTGATAATTCGGAAGAAACAGTGTAGTACATCCATTCTACGAGATTTGAAAGAGTTAAAGACATTGTTTAATTTTAAACAATCGAAACTTACTTGAAATTTGTATGTATATGAAAGTTGAATTGATAATATAATCAATTAAGCGATATACTTCAATATAAGTAAACAAAAAAAAAAAAATAGATGGAATTAGAATTAGAAATAGCATGAATAAATTAAGAACGAAGATCCGGTGATGAATTTTTAGTATATAGGGAAAGAGAATTGTTTCATATTAGCTAAACAGAAAAGATACAACTGAAATTTAATAGTTCATAGACAAGTCAGAGTTCTATCAATGTGGCCTGTTTTGTACACCATAAACATTGGGAGTTCGTTATTTAGTAGCTCAAAGACATGTGTCACCCATTTGTAATCGTTTCTCTCTAACATAATCTGCTTAACATATGGTGAGACATCGTATTTCACCATTTGCTCTTAAGTTTTTAGTAACATTCCAATTGCAATGTGATGAGTCTTGGATTTGAACACTGCGTACAAATTTCGGCAAATGTTGTCTAGCAAACATTCTAGGTATATACTACAAAGTAAAATGATCGAAGTAGAAAAGGATACAAATGATAAATAATCGAAGTTAAAGAGAACCTTACAATTTTTTTATTAGCTATTAATGTTACTTCAAATATAAACGTAAAATAGTGGTTCAAATAATCATAGTCATAAAACTATTCAAGTGCATTTTTAATGACCACATAAACGATCAAAAACACAAGTATTTGTTCCTACAGCATGGCATGTTTTCAAGGAGCTTGTAAACAGCATGTGGAAAATTTATATTGCTTTTGGCTGTGTTCTAAGTCCTAACATATGAAGAATATATCATCCCTAAAGACCAGGAGATGTGAGCTCTTTCCCCTACTTATCAAAAATATAACCACTCTGGTACATCAAATATTCATTGTGAAATGCTATTTATCAAATATTTAGCATACACTGTAAAAGGTTAAATTTAGTTTCCCAACCATCACAGTAAAAGGTTAAGTTGAGTCTCATGAGTGTCGAATGGCGAAATGCTATTCATCAAATATTTAGCATACTACTATTAAGGTTAATTAAGATTTCATTACCCCTATATGACTTTTCTTGATTCAGTGAGAAGAAGTAAATCACAACATTTCATCGAAGCTCATAGAACTATGAAAAGGATCCCATCTAGAAACAAGAATACTACAGAAATGTATGTGTATGCTACAATACAAGTTTCACAATAATGCTTAATACATTTACACTGAGCTGCATAGCAAACACATGAAGATGCAAAAAAATGTTTGGCCACAAATTATTAAAAGAATGTCTGTCATTCTGTCACAATGACACGCGTCCTTACGTGCAAAGGTTGTCTTCCAGGTTTCACGAAAACACATAATACTTCATATGTTTAACTTCAAGTGAGCCATGGCGACAAGCATGCGAGGATGAATAAATAATGTATAATATTTCTTATACATTACCTACCTATATGGAAGCAACCTTGCAGTCCATCCCTCAATTTCCCTTCTGAAAGAACTGTAATTGTACAAGTTAGATAAAAATGATTTCATAATTTTTTGGGAGGAAATAGTGCAATCTACAAAACAAGAATTAGTGAAAGAACGAACGATTATTGAACAAAAAAGTCGTTGTATAATAGCAAATGTAGCTCAATTTCTATGCCCTGAGTGATTGTCATTTAATATTCTTGACAGTTCGAAATTGAATGAGAATCATGTGTGCAGATTTGGGGCTAGAAAGTATAAATGTTAACCTCTTTCACTTGCTCACAAAATAAATTGTCAAAATGAAGACTCAGAGAAGAAATGGAAATTTGTTGAAAATTATGTATAAAACAAATGGAATTTTTCCTAATGCAAAGATGCAATCTGGAAAGAAAGATAATGAAACCTTGATGAAAAATTGGAAGAAAGTTACCCACGTCTTTGCAAACAATCCATTTAAAGAATTAAAGATAAGTTAAAGACACGAACTTGCACAATTACTAAGACTCCAATAAGCATCAAGAACAGAAATGAACCACTAGTTTAAATTTCTCATTTCAGCCAATTGGAAACCTGAACATTATTAATAACCTTAGACATAATCTTCTCGAATCTGTAGGAATGAAAATGGAACGAAGGAATAAACATTCATGACGAAAAGCACTAAAGAACACATTACTATAAATTATTTTGCACATTCCTGGCCTTGGGGAAAAATCAACAGGAGCTAACTCATTCGATAGATAAAAATGTTTTAGCAGCTTTAAAATTTAGGAAGTTTAGGGAATCAATTTTCCTATCAAACATTAACTACTACTTATGAATACGAATTATTAAATAATTTTTTTAACATTGAATGTATTGCCGACAAGTTATATCTGTAGGAACGAAAATGGAACGAAAGAATAGACATTATGACAAAAAGCACTAAATTTTAGGTAAAAGTAGGACAGTAGTTTTAGATAGGAATGATATTCATTCATTAACAGGATGAAGTTAAAAACTTACATAAATGTTGAAATCATAAGATAAAGAAGTCATAAGCAGCTTCTTGAGCTCAAACACTTGAGGGGAGAGCAAAAAAATGAAGTCATGGGATGTAAGCATTAATAACATTCTATAATGTGGCTATACGTTCAAAGATAACAAAGTTTGCCTCCATTGGAGTTTCAAGAGGGGATGCTTATCTGTTGAACCAACAATATCCTCAAGAATATGATTTTCTAAATAGGCATACCTGTTAAGGAGAATTATGCCACTATGAAGTGCAGTCATGATTCTAAGATAACAAGAAATAAAGTCCTAAACTGGTTTCTTCTTTGAATTTTATGATCATAATTGATCCCCGAGTAACAAAAACACCATTAGAGTGAAGTAAATTACCACATAGGAAAACAATTCTGAGCTTTAAAGTGAAGAGAATTATTTAAAAGTAGGTGATATACAACAACTGCATTTTTGGATAAGGAAGCTATATTGAAAAAGTAGATATATTGAAAAGACAAAAAGAAGAAACAATCTTTCAAATACAACAAGAGTGGGGGATGTATTAGATTTCAAGAAATGCTTTGAGTTTGGAAGAAGATAAGCATATGAATCCAACTGCAAATTTACAGAAAACGCTTATTAACTTCTCGTCATGGTTATGTAGGCATACACTGATCAAGATTTGTTCGACCTAGAGAACATCAACATTGTTATAATGCCGAATTTTGAATCTACACCACAGCAGCTCCTAAGACATTTAATACAAAGATCTTACAAAAAAAATAGGTGACAACTATATGGTAGGCAACCAGTTTTTATTCAATACTAGTGCAATTAAATAATTTTGACACCTGACTCAACAAAATCTATGATAAAAACAAGGTTAAGTTGTCCTTAAAACGTGAAAAACAAAACGAAAGATATTACAAGCACTTATACCTCTAGTTTGAGATTGATATCTGATACATCGATGAGAGTCACCATACCTTGAAGCATAAAAAAAATCTGAATGCGCATGCGAAAGAAAGCAAATAGTTTATCAAATGCAGTAAACCTTCAATGCAATCTTAAAGGGAAAATTTTAAATCATTCCTAGTTGCTGCCAATGAAAGACAAAAACACCACTTTTCGGCCACAATGGCCACCGGACCAACACACCAACATGAAGACCACACTGCCATCTACATATCCCAACCTGCAATCAACCATAATTTAGGCAGATTTGGCTGAAAATTCACTCCAAAGGCAGTTGTGTGCAGAAGCAAAAACAGTCGAAAAATCGCATTCTGGCGACACCCAACCTATGGCCAACATCCCAACGGACTCTACTCATCCAGGCGCATCAGACCATAGTCCCAAATCAACAACTCCCATAGTCCCAAATCAACAACTCATGCATCTATTCAACATTTGCAGCAAGCTCCTTTGAACAAAGCAAAGACGCAGATTTCAAACCCAAATTTCGGAATCGATGATTAAATACACGATCGCAGACCACTACTACAGGAACTGACTCCTCATGGCGCATCCACTGAGCATATAGGTCTCCATCAATTTGGTCTTGCAATGGCAACCAACGTCAGGGCAGTGTGTACGCATCACGAACAATGGAAATATGTGTAATAATTAAAGCAGTAGTAGATCCCAGGCAAGTTCGGGATTGACACACAAAAGGAATAGGGTTGAAGGAAGTGGAAGAATGATGAATATAAAGTTCTAAGGAGATTGTGCGGAGAGAGCTCTCCAATATGTTTGTATATATCATGAAAAAAAAGAACATATTGCATATTTAAGAAATCAAGAAACAACAAAGAAAATAATTCTGATATAATACAAGTTCTTTTTATTTTTTTCCAGTCAGCTTTAAACCATTTTTTAAAAATAATTTGAATTAATCTGAACAATCCATGATCCATGAGTTCTTGAATAAAGCTGTGAAATATTAACAAAAGAAAAAAGGAGGCTACATAAAAGAGTTACAAGATGTTAAGGCACTGATACTATCCCATCTATTATACAACAATCTCGCTACTCGTACAGAAGAGGTTGACAGAACACTCACATGCGAGGGCTCCATTTCGTTTTTTGGACTTTTTTATTCACATGGGACCCACTCGTATGTGAGTATTCTGTCAACTTCTTCTGTCAACCTCTTCCGTACAAGTAGCTTTATTCATTATACAAACATGTTAACCCATCCTAAAGCTGGCAATCTGCTCCTCCTGTTCTTTTTAGACATGTGGCATGAGATTACTATTTAGCCCCTATTTGATAGGATTAAAATCTTATTTTTAGTTTCAATACTTCCTTTCAACCACGTGAAAAATACAAAAGTATATGTATTAAGAAATGAACCATGAAGAAGAAGAACGCAAATAACATAAGACAAATAAATTGCTCCAAGAAAGAGAGAAAACTCGATGAAGAAGATGAGTACAACCTAATGTGGTTTGATTGTCAAGTACCCACAAGGAACAAATTCTGCAAATTTTTAAACAGTCAGAGACGAAACCGTACTTTCTTAAATCAAAGCTAAAGAACAAACACCATGAAAGCTAAGGAAAATTTAAGAAACAAACACAATCGAAGGTAAAAGCTTAAACTTTCACATATCATAATAACCTGACACAAGAAATGATCTCCATCTATCTATCTAAAAAACTACAACAAGGCAGAACGTTCGATCTGTTGCACAAAACTCCCTTCTTCCTAAAATATTCGTTCACCTACGATCTCCTGCGCAATTTAGGTCATTCCTTTTACATATTCGACAACACAACGATGTAATTACCCCTAGTTAAAATTGACGATGATTTCAATTTTCTTGCAAAATTATGAGAGAGAAATACAAAAGAAAGAAGAAGAATGAGAAGGAAGAAAGCTTGCACAAGAAAATGTTGTGTGGAGAAATGAAGGAGGTTGAGTAACAGAATGGAGAAACAGGACAAATGGGTATTGAAAAAGAGACTAGTGTCACCCTCCCCCATTAAAAAATCAAATGACACTGTTTTCATCTGAAATGAGAAAAAAAAAAAAGGAAATTAGTGGAGGACGACGACACATATTTGCGACACATGTCCTGCACTTCTTAAGCTCTTTTATATATGTAGAATTTGTAAGATTAAAAATGAAAAATGTTTCGACAACCTACAACAATCTCAATCATATGCCATTGGTTACGTTCCCAATTCAAGGCGGGGTAAATTAGGGTTACAACTTAAGTGAGAACTAAGAAGACAATATCACAAAATAATATTAATATTAAAATGATGTCTATTTGTCACAATTATTTAATCTCGAAAAACTTTGATAATATGGAGCATCTACACGTGATTGGATCATTCTCTTTTAAATTGAACTTCCCAACTCATGTTCTTCTTTTTGGAGCCTTCATCTTCGATTTGTTGGGCATATCGTTGCTTTTGGTATGTGTTAGAGGTTTATGGTGGTAGGGTTCATCAAAGATTACGTCTCGATGAATTCTTCATCGATTGAATAGCAATTCTAATTTGGTTCTTTTTTTCCTCTATGATGTGAAATTAGATGTAAATGAGAGGATTATGGTAATTGGGACTTATTTAAGAAACAATTAAAATATAAAAAATATTCTTTAAATGCTTCGATTTTTAATAAAAATGTCGATTTTAACTTTATTTTTTTAATATTTAGTGGTGCATGCTTCCCCACGAGGCCCAAATATAAGAAAATTATCCAATTTCTCTCTCTATAGTGGATCATTCATGAGCTCTTATTTGTCTCGTCTTAATATTCAGACAGGAGCTGGTCATCTTTTCTCCAATAGGCAAGTGGTCCCTTTGCTTAGACGTCCTCAATTTATGTAAATAGGACCATCCTACTTCACCACTTTGATTGACATTTTGGATGATCTCGACACAACCACTCCCCTCACGTGGGAGGCAAATATTAAATTTAATAGGGTGGGACCCAATCCCTATGTGAGGGGAGTGGTAGGGTCGGGTCATCCAAAATGTCAACCAAAGTGGTGAAAGAGCATTATTCATGTAAATATTGTACTTGGTCTTCAATTTATGTTTATTTATATTTGGAAATAACTGGAAATAACTTACCATTGTCATTGACAAATTCGTAAACTATATCGATAAAATGTTTGTGAAATATAACGAGGCTCTATTCAAATAGATATACTAGTAATTGCGATTTTTTTTTAATAAATTGTGTTGATCGCATCCTTCCCATCTCCATTGTAACCAACTCATCGCCATCTCAATCTTTTTCTCCTCCGCCACACCTTTTTTTGGTTCTCTTCAAGTTATTTTGTCATTTTTAATCCCTATTTACTAATTATGAATAGTTTGGAAACGAAAAAGAGGCAACTAAAAAGCGAATAGAATGGGTGGATGAGTTTTAATTTTTCTATTTTTAAATTTAACGGAAAAGAAGAGCATAATCATATCTTTACTACAAAACTATGTTTTTTAAGACAAAAATGAAAATTCAAGTGCTAGAAAATTGAAAGTTGGGGGACTCTAATGTCAAGAAACGTAGATAGAGGACATATAGGAAAATTTAAGAAATATACCTTTTGTATAAAGCGTATTTACACCTTACATATCGTATTTTCTAAATTTATACTTTGGGTACTATAATTTACAGTACAATAACAAAAAATAGCTTTTGCCAACAAATTTACAGTTTTACCATTAAAAATAAGTAGATCAAAATACCCATAATTGAAAATAACAAATCACGCATTTTGTATTACATTATGTAACACTTTAAATAATAACTTTCTAATTATTTTTTATTTTATAAAGTTCAATTACTATTTCATTTTCATCTAAAAATTATTATCTTCTTTTCGCATTATCCCTCCAAAAATTAATATTCAATTGAGTCTTTCCACTATATCATTTACCTGATTTTTTTTTTTTCGTATTCTACACTATATTATGTATTTTTATTAATTATATTCGTATAATCCTCTCTTCGATGAAGCTTCTTCACAAAAAAATATAAAAATCATTGCAATGGATTCTAATATAATTACTCATGCAATATTGAATTTTTTTAGATACGAAATAACGAACAAAAGAAAAAATTATTTTAATTGATCGCTTTTTTAATTTTTATTCAAATGAATAAGAATATTAATTAGAAGATAGCAATTAAAATTTTTATTTAGTTTTGCAATGTTGGAAGATTCAATTTTATGATTCTCACATAATATGGAAATAATCGTCCAAATAGAAAAACGTTTAGTCCTATTTAGTGGAGATCAAAATATATAATTATAATCAAAATCAAAATCAAAAAATAATTTTTACCTCATATTTCATAGGACTCACAATTTTAATTACACGTTTCATTAATTTTTATCAAAATTTACTAAAAATCTAATATTAATCTCCACCAAATAAAGGAATAATAAAAATCAATAATTAGGAACTGGGATGAAAATGTTACATAAGGTAATACATAGGGTGTGATTTGTTATTTCAATTGAAGACGGTTTTGTATGTTCAAGTATTTATATGATATATTTTTAAATATTTCAGCAACTGGTACCTTTTGTAATGATTATGCAAAATATAGTACGTAAAATGCAGAATTTATATCAAACAGTTACTAAAGTGTAATTACACCTCATATACATGGTGTATTTTGTAAATTTCAAGGACATAAATGCAATGTGACATCACGATTTAGAACCTTAGGTATAATTTTTTCTAATGGTAGGATCAAAAGTTTGACAATGTTATAAACAGGAGAGAAAAAATGAACAAAAATGAGAAGTAATAAAATTGTGTGTATTAAGTCACCCACGTCTTGTACATCAATGTCTTCAATATTGCAATTCTAGTTAAGCATGTCTCGTGTTGTCTTGTTATAACCTTCAAACAATATCGTCTTCATAGATGATATTTATTAATCTTTATTTATTTTTAGTCACATGATGATCTGTTGAAAAATAGATTGAGTCGTACACAATTTGTAAAATATAAGAGTATTATTTTGAGGGTAGATGTCTTGTAGGTTATGGACATCATTACACAAAGAATATACCTCGTTAAAACTTATTATGAAAAAAATCCTATTGAAGAAAAAATAGAATATTATTCTTTTGATTACGCGACAAAAATTATCTCATTAAAAACCTTGTCAGGAAAATTCAATGAGACAAAATCTTGATCAATGAAAAAAAAAGTATAATGCGTATATACTCTTCATCGTGATAATATCGCTTGAATTATGCTTTAGGTATATTAAATCCTTCGGGGATAATATTAATAATAATATCAGATGAATTGACTATAATAGTATTTCAAATTTCATGCATCATCACAATAACAAGATATGGATTCGTGATTGCATCCATCACGATCTTTATGAAATTTATTATTTTAAGAGTCGTACATTACATATTCCGACTTCGTTTTCTCTTCTACTTTTCGCATAAGAATACACCTTCAGATTTTCGGACTACATATCTAAAAATTTTATGTTTCTCTAATAAATTCAAATTTACTAAGACTGTATCCTTTTAATGGTCAATCATTACGTCACATCAACGAATTTATTTCGATTCTTCGATATTCATAATATGAAACGATAAATCACGTGCAAAAGTACGGTTGACAACTTTTTCTTTTCGGTTTATATCCATAACAAAATAACTTATCAAGATATCTCAATTTTCAACATTTCAGGTACATGAACCTTTTTTTTTTTTAAGTTTTACATCTATATACCTCCTAATGGGATCATCTTTAATATTTGTTCCATTTTCTTTTGGAGAATTTATCTTAGAGTCAAATGTGTTCAAGTTTTAGGCGTGTCATAGATATATCAAATATAAATTTAATAAATTGTCCTTCTAAGATGTCAATTCAAACTGGAGCATTTAAAGTTGGTATATGGGATATTATTAATATATTTGATCAATAAATGCATCTAAATAAATGATTTTTTGAAGTATTGGTTCGATCTATCTTTTGCGAGAATTAATATAATATAATAATTCATGCGTACATTATTTATAACTTCTTAATTTTTTTCCCTAATGCTGAGAAAATAATTCAATCAAACTGACAGCCAGTAAACCGCACAATAAAATATCACCTGTTAGGGTTTAAAATATTTTATAAGAGATTCAAATTCTTAGCAATTTTACTATCTGTTTTAGTGTTGTGTGGTGGAACAATTAGAAATATATTTCAATTTCATAAATATTATATCGAAAATATTAAGTTTTGACCATAAACCAATTATAATAGGGAGAACTTTGATATTGAAAAATGCGAAATAGCATTACCAAAACAGAAATGATAAGTATATTATTACCAATAGTAACGATTTAGCAATAATATGAGGTGTTTAACAAGAAAAAATGTTAAATCATTTTCGATATTTCAACTAACACTTATTAAAAGGTTGAAATTCAAGCATACTATCATTAATAAGACAGACTCTCTTGATTGTATAATTTGAAAATTATAATTTAAAATTTGAGCAGTAACATCATGCAATCATCTAATAGATGTTTCAAATTTATTATATACAAATTATATCTAGATGATCAACATGGAAGGTGCCCCTTTTATCATTCTAATTAATTTTCATAAATATAGAGATTTATTCACAACTTTAGATAATCATGGTTGATGATCAATACAATAGAATAAAATAAAACAAGCTTTAAATAGGAAATTATTGGATTAAAGTTAATATTTACTCAAACTCTTGTTTCGCATCACTGTTGATCCATTAATGATGGTATAACTTGTCATGTCAAATATAAAAAATTTTAGGTCAATGAATTTCGGGTTTATTATAATATTTGATTCAATCATTTTTTTTTTAATGTATAGTAGATGTCAGAAGAGAGTATCGGAAGTATTTTTTTTATTTGCTTCTAGCCAGATACAAAAGAAATTATACAAAAACATTCTATATTATTTTCTTACAACATCTCAATGTGATATTTATTGCAGCGGATATTATATCTTTAAAATTAAGCAAATTTCTTCTAAATTTGCTTGAATAAAGTGTATCGTCAATATATAATGTATTATTTGATGAAATAATACAAGATTTTCCATAACCTTCAACGATATTTAATACATTGTTATCATATTAATATTATTTTCTACTAATGTTAAGTCTAAAATTTTTTTTTTATCTTAAAAAATAGTATGCATAATTGCACTATCAACTAAATAAATATCTTAGCAATTCATCTAAATATATGACAAAATAAATATTTTTAAAATTTTGTTTTATAATAAAAAGAATTAAGCAATATTTTAATCTACTAAAAATAGATTAACAATGTAATGTCTCAAAATTTAAAAAACAAAAATAAGATAACCTACTTCAAACTAACTTCCAAATAAAAATAGACTACTAAGATGCTGAAAAATAAGCTAATCGTTATCGAGCACACCGCCTCTGATTAAATGATCAATATTGTTATTTGGGTTAGCAAAATAATTAGAGATGTTAGTGAGTTACATCAATTGTACCATCATATTGATTGATTTTTGATAAAGATCGACAAAATATTTTACCGTAAGATGGGTATGTGCTCAATGCCCTTTTATTTCGCATCTAAAACAAATTTTTTCGTGCTTTTTTTTTTCAAATATGTTATTTTACTTTGTGCCTTTCGAAATTATTGGCATATTGTTGATAATTTTGTTGATTATTTCATACATGGTTTCTCCCAATTCACGTCCACGTCTAAATTCATGGCCATGTCCATATCCACGTTTTGATATTACATTTGTTTCAGGCAATTGTATAGAACCAGTTGCACGTAACCAATTATTTTTATTAGCAGTTCATTATTTTTGTCCAACTACAAGTAGGCAAGATATGAGTTTTGAGTACTTTTTTTAATTGCATTTTTTTCCTTTAGGGATAAGCATTAATTCAAAATGATATATTATTCGAAATATGTGCTACTTCGAGAGCATGTTGTATTTTACTATTACTTTTTCAAAAGTAACATATCAATATTCTTTTAAAATATTGAAAATTATAATCCATACTCTCCAAAAGCAAATAATATTCTTTTAGAATATTAATTATAAAATTGTACTATTTCAAGAGCAACAACGAACTATTTGTAATAAATGGTTCTACGAGTAATATTTTTATAGAATATTAATTATAATGTTGTGCTACTTCAAAAGCACCAACATGATAAATTATCAATTTATAATTTATAAAGAGCATCTAAAATTTTTTAATCAGATTAAAAATATTAATTACAATACAAACAATATATAAATTCATATATAAAAATTAATTATCAAACATGCATTAAAAAAATCAATTATGTAGATGTAGAGTAAAATCAATTATGCAGACACGTGTGAAGTTATGCAGGCGTAAAAACATTACCAATCATTATGAATTTTTTATGAATTTATATATAAAACCCCATTATGAAGACACATACAAACACAACCAATATGCAAACACAATCATATGGGGAGCCAGGGAAGGGGGGGGGGGGGGGGGGGGGGTGCAATTCATGCAGTGAACTGATATTTTGGAAGAAACAAAAGGCTACGGCAACAAATTGATTTCGGTATAATATTTATATATAAAAAATCATATATCAACAAATTGATTTCGGTATATGTGACAGTTGATTATACCTAAAAATTATTTCCTTCTAAATAATTACTTTGATTTTGAGAAAGCTGTGTTGATAATGTAGTTCAAACTAGAGAACAAAAAAGAGTAGTAATAAACTTGTGTGTATTTTATTGAGAACCTAAGCCCACATTTATAGGAAAAAATTAGGAATATAATGGTAATAAAAATTAGGATTATAGGGTATAATTGTTATTTACTAATAAATATATAATTGACAACAGACCTTTTTTTTTTTTTTTTTTTTGATAATGCATATGAACAACATTAAAGAGAATCCTATCACACGAACAATTTATTTTTTCAATCCCACATGAATAAGTTTTACGTCTCAGAAGAATTTAAACTTACTTTATTTATATTTAAGGAATTTTCATGTATTATACAATGGACATTTAAAAAGAGATTATCACTCCTCTCCTAGCCAAAAGGAATTGGGCTTTTAAAAAGGACTACTAGATGTCTGTTTTGAGTCATTATTCTTCTATTACTTTTATTTTAGGAAAACTTGCAGCAAGGATTCCTAATCTTTGAATTTTTTATAGACTTTGTTTTAACCTTCATTTTGTACCACTCATAGTCTCAAACCTTTCATAAATTCGTAGCAGGTGTCCAAATGGATGAAAATCGTCTAATTTGACCGTTAGTTAACCAATAAAGTCAAAATTTGACCAATTGGACCAAATTTTAAAGGGTATAATGGTACTTTGTATATTTCTAAATATTAACAATTAAATTAATTAAATTAAAAACAAAAGAAAAGTAAAAAAAATCTGCTACCAACCCCAAACCCATTCTCGCCACCATCTCATTCATCTGTTCATCGAAAAACACCAAGGCAATGCCACCACAACCAGCAAACCCACCACAACCTTTACCATTCATCGCCAACGTCATTTGGTAAAACCCATCTTCACCACTTCTACAGATCTACCAATTGGCTTATTCTAAGAAAACTGAGGAAGACCCATATGTGTATCTTGTTCGCTATGATGAGTATAAGCCAATATTGGTGGTGCACGACCGTCGTTCGTAACGTCGGCGCCAGAGTTTGGGATAGAAGGTGCGTGGTTCACTGCCTTCGGACTATTACCATTTTGTTTCTAATTTAAATTGTTTCTTGATGATATGGGGCCAATGAACCGCTCGTCCAATGGAGTATTAACACCATGTAATGAAGTTAGGTTATGGGTGTTGGAGGATTGGCCAAAATTGGAGGAATGACCGTGCGTAGTGACAATTTTTTAGGCGTGAATTGGTCTGATTTTCGATCATTTGTTGTTGTTTTTTGGTATGGGGTTGTAGAGTGGGATGAGGAGGAGTTGGTGGTGTCAAAATCATGTAGTTTTTTCGGCGATATGGTGGTCGATTTTGGAGTTGACGCCGACAGCTCCATAGGGTAGAAAATTCATCATGGTCAATTTTGGAGTTGAAGCCGACAGCTAACGAGTTGGGTGTTTTGTAATATTCCCGTTGATGTTGCCAGCGTTGTGTGGGTGGTGGCGGCGACAATGCCGACCACGGTGTGGGTAGACTAGGAAGATGGAGATGAATAGTTTTTTCTTTTCTTTTAGTTATTTTAATTGTTTTATAGGGTTAAATAGCAAAGTTACATTTTTATCCTTTTAAATTGGTCAAAATTGGTCAGAGTTCAATTTTATTGGTCAACCAACGGTCAAATTAGACAGTTTCCATCCATTTGGACCTCTGCTGTAAATATATGAAAGATTTGGAACTGTGAGTGACACAAAGTGAAGGTTATGATAAAGTTTGCAAAAAATTCAAATGTTAGGGACCGCTGCTGCAATTTTTCCTTTATTTTATTTTCATTTACTGGTCAAGCTTTATGTTCTCTTAATCTCGATGAGTATGTATATTTATAAAAATAAAACCATGAAAAAGTATTAACCATGATCAAATAGACAAAGTAGTTTTGATTCACTATTCACAACAATTACTTTGTTGGCGCTTCGGGGGTGTTCACGTTTGGCATATGCTTGCTCTGTCTGAAATCTTTGGGAATGATTCTTTAATACAGTTCGATGAAGGAACTTTAGGGCACTCATTCTATCTAATAAGGTCGATATTTGGATTCTACTTGGACAAAACAGAAGATAGTAATTAGTAAAATTAGTTTCTTAGTCATACTTTCAAATTTTTCGATTACAAATAATAATGAAATTGTTGTAAATATAGTAATATTTATGAATGATTTTTATACCCCTACAGCCTTAGTCATTATCACTATTATAGCTCTTGTACTATAATTCTTCCCTATGAATATGAAGTTTTATTTCTTAATAAAAAAAACAAGTTTATCAACTTCTTGATTTTGTTATCTCTTTTTCTCTCTACTTTATAACATGCTATCATCACGATTCTCTCAAAATCAAAGTGAACTAGTTAGAAGGTAATAAATTTTATATGCATAATCATATGTCATGTATATCAAAATTAATTTGATGATACATGAAGTTTTATACATATGCTTGAATTCAAATTGCACAAATCTTGCAAAACGTGAAATCTTGTACAATTTTTGTTATGCATAAGCCGCTATAGAAACCTTCTGTAATGATGAATTTTTTATCGCGTATTTTTTATATGCATACAGCACGATTCCTGAAGAAAAAATCATGCTTTTTTGCAGCAATCATTATTGTTTTAGTCAATTCATGCAATGTTTTTTGAATCATTCTTGGTGTACAGGGCAGGGTTCACAAGGCAGGGTTCTGTCCTGCCAGACACCTCACATTTGGGGGGTGGGATGGGTTATTTTTTGATATTTTTTATTTGAGTGGGTTCCACACTTTGTGAGATTTCTGTAACTTTTCTGTAGATAATAATTTTGTACAATCAGAATTATTGATTTTTTTTGCCCTTGTGCTGCATAAAATTTTCCACTATTCCTTTCCAATGAGCTATGATTTGACCATTATGTGTTTTGACACATGAGTTTATGTGAGTTGTTTGAATCTTGACCATATAAAAACAGGGATTTTTCCACTTTGCCTGATCGAACTCTCCCAATAGGGGGTGGGGCCTAAAGGGCTAACACCATAGAATTATCCTAAAAACAGTAGTTGTAACCACTTCCTTCCGTCATTCACAGTCTTTGAAGGTAAAGAATTGATACCTAAGACTACACTTCCCATAATAAACAAAAAAATATGAACCTTGCTTCAAGTACATTGTATTTGACATGGAGTTTGACACTCCTCTCACATTCAAAAGATGGAATCCACGATTAAAATAATTGCGGACCCCACACATGTGAGAGAAGTGTCAAACTTCATGTCAATTAAGTATGTACACAAAGCATTTTTCAAAAAATATTCCATACCTTTTTCCAGTTGCGTTAGTATTTCAACCACCATTGTTGTCGACTACATCTTTTGGAAGTGGAAATTCTTGCAATTGAAGCTTGGGACGTAACTTTGCCGAGAAAAAAAAAAAAGTAACCACGGTGTATGGGAATTTGGCTACATCAAGTTGACATGGTTAGCCATCATATTTTTGTTAAGACAAAATAATTTGGGACGAGACTTGAATTCGTTCCTACTTCATATGTTTAGTTTTTTATAGTCCAAATTTGTTAGGGTTGAATGTCTTGTTCTGGAAAAGTAAACTCTTACATAATTGATTATTTTAAACAATAATATATTATTGCTCCTGAAGAACATAATATTATAATTTTCAATATCCAGAATAACGTTGATATATTGTTCCAGAAGAAGCAAAAATAATATATATTAGTATTTTTGAAAAATACCGTATTGTGTTCTTGAAGAAATACAAATTTATATATATTAATATTTTGAAAGAATGTTTTGATTAATTTAAATGTAACAACATTCTAGAAAAAAAAATTATTTTGGTACTATAAAAGAGACAATACTGCATTATGTTGGAGAATAAAATTTTACCTTAATAGTAATTTATTCTATACTAAATTAAAGAGAAACATATTAAGTTTTTAAAATGTGTGGTTCAATTGAAACAAACACTATATTGAGCTAGAAGTTCAATTTGATTTTATTGTTTGGCATGATCAATTGGATCATCACTGAATCAATAATGTTACGAAATTAAAAATTCAAATTAACATTCAATGAAGAACCAGAAGATTCTTTAATCCAATTAATTTTTATACACTATTTGTTCTTTTTTTTTTTATCAAAAAATGATCATTGAACATCACTAGTTAAAATATGGATTAAATTTATTATATTTCTGAAAATTAATCAGGGTGATAAATGGGGTCTCATCATCCTCTGTAGTGACCATTTAGATATTATTTGTATCTAATAGATTTGATACATATACATGTATACTAGATGATTGGATAGTATTCGCAACCTTAAGTTTGTGAAATTATTGTTCGATTTTAAATTATGGGTATAATTTTCAGATTATACAATCAAAGCGGTGTGTCTTGTTAATACTAATTATCCTAAATTCAACATTTTAATAAGTGTTAGTTGAAATATTGATAAATGATTTTACAATATTACTTGTTAAACACCTCTAATTAATTTGACTAAGAACATAATACTTTTCATTTATGTTTAAAGAATGTTATTGAACATCATACCAGTATCATGGTTCTCCATATTATAATTGCTTTATACTCAGCACCTAATTTTTTTTATCTAATTATTTCAATAGTGCATTATATATAAAATTGATCTACCACAATGTATTGAGATGGAAAGTAAAGAATTTTGAGAATGAATTCATAGCTTGAACCTTTATCCAAAATTGGTGATATTTTATAATATAGTAAAAAGAATTGTCAATTTAATTAAATAGTTCTCTCATCATTAGGGGAAGGAATTAAGAAGTTGAAAATAATGTGCAAACAAATCATTACCCTCACAAAAGATACTTTGAATCATAAATTCGAAAAGTAATTTTTTACATGCATTTACTGACCAAAGAAGTCAACAACATCTCACGCACTAACTTTAAATGCTCCAACACAAATTGATGTCCTAGGAGATTAATTCGTTAGCATTATATTGGATATATCTATGGCACGTCTGAAACGTGCTAATATTCTATTCTAATACAAACCTCCAAACGAAAATAGAGCAATTAACTATAGCACGCTTGAAGTGTGATATACTCTTTTTCTTTGATCAAATTTTGTCCCATTGAATTTTCTTGACAAAGTTTTAACGAGACAACATTTTATTACTTCAAATTATTTGTACTCTTTTTTTTTATTTGTTGACATTTTTGTCCAATCAAATTTTTGCCAAATAATATTTCAATGAGATAGTTATTGTGTAAATAGTCATTCAATGGAGAGTATTTTAAATATAGTAGTATTTATAAATAAATTATATATCCCTGCGATTCTAATCATTATGATTGTTATATTCTCTGTAGCTCTAATTCTTCATTATAAATATAGGATTTTAGTTCCTAACAAAACAAACAAGTGTATTGACTTCTCTTTTTTATTTTCTCTTTTTTCTCTCTAGTTTATAACAGAAAAAAAAAACAAAAACAAAAACAAAATGCATTTCCAGTGGCAAGAGTCGTCATTTTCTTGAAAAATGTATATTGGGCTTTAGTGTTAGAATTGAAAGCCCAACACTTTAGTTAGAAGCATATTGTCGGTCTAATAAGAGAAAAACAGCCCCCATTACCTCCTTTTCTAAAATAATAATAATAATAATAATAAATCAAAATATAGCTTCTTTTTAATCTAGAGGGAATTACATGTATTACACATTTTTAATTAATAATTGAAATATTACATTTTCACTTTTTTGTATCCTATTAATACTGCACTTTATAAAGTAAAAATGAAACATCATTAACAACTTAAATCCTAAATTGATAAATTTGAATGCTTATATCACTCACCAAACATGCCCAATTAAATTACCCACAATTATTGTTCAAAGTCCCAAATTAAAGTATCACAAACCAAAAATTCCCAAATCATAGGTCACCATCTTCGATCTAAATCAAAATCCAAAGTCTGGTAATCCCAAAAAAAAAAAAAAAACACAAGACATCCCATAGATTTTTCACCTTCATATCTCATTATTGTTCCCTCCATATTCTGAATATCGAATCAATTGTCTTTCTCAATTAGACTGTCCCCCCAGTCAGGGGCGGATCCAACTAGTGGCGAGCTAGAGCGGCCGCTCTAGCTGGATTCGCCGAAATTTTTGAGTTCTGGTGACTGTGGCGCCAGCGGCGAGGGGAGTGGAGAGGAGACCGAAGAAGACGCAGAAGAGGAAACGTTTCTATAGCTGATTTCTGGGCCCTTTTTAAAAAAAAAAAAAATAATAAAAAAAATTGGCCTAAATGATTTGGGCCCAATTACCCAATAAGTAAATAACCCGAATCTAAACCAATTTCATTCAATTTCCCCCAATCCCTAACCTACCGACAGCGATTGAGAAGAGGAGAGGCGGAGAGGAGAGCAAAGTCGCATTGGTGGCGTTGCAGACGGTGCTTCTAATTTACTGCTTTGACCCACAGGATTATAGGAAATCTTCGTCGGAGAGGGAGTAGAGGTGAAGTACTCCTAGGGCTGGGAAAGCACATTACACCATTTGGAGGATTTGCCATTTAAGTTGGAGGAAATGCCAACAAATTATGGAGGGTTTAAGGAGAAAGTGAAGGGATTGGATTCGGAGGTGAGGAAGATGATCGAGGCGATAGATCATCAGACAAAGGGTTGTTGCCTGCTGGCCAGAGAGGGGACGTGGAACCTGGGGGCTGGGGGTGGATTTGGGTCTTAACCCGAATGCAACTATGGGTCAGGTATGAATTTTGGTTTGCTAGATGATTTCTTGATTATATGTGGATGAAATATGCGCTGTTAGTTTTGATTTGATAACATGGAGCTTTAGTGATTAATTTATGAAATGTACAAGCTTATATGATTGCTAAGAGTGCATCTTATTGGTTCTTGAGGAAAATTTATATTTTTAGGCTTAATTGAATTTTCCCACTTTGGAGTTATTGATTCACTAGAGCAAAACTAACATGAGTGAGTTGTGGTTGCTAAAGATATAAAAATTTGAATCTTCCGTTTTAGCAGTGAATATTGGATGGAGTGGTAAAAAATGATTCTTGTAGTTGACCAAATTTGTTGATAATAAGGTTTAGTTAGTTGTTAGAACTTAGAATTGTTGATTTGGTAGTGCAAAGAAGTAGTAGAGTAATGAAAGAGGGGCAGTGGAAGCTGTGAAACTTCCATAGATTTAGCAACGAATTGAATAGAGTGGTAAAAAAAAATTCTTGTAGCTGACCCAAATTTTTTTAAAATGAGTTTTGTTTGTTGTTAGAAGTGTTGATAGTGAAAAAGGGGCAGGGGAAGTCGTGAAACTTCTGTATATAATTTTTACATTTTAGTTCATTTAATAATTTTTAATATTATTTAATCAAAATCTAATAAACGATTGGGCTATTACAACTGTGGATTGTCGACGGTCAACGATCAACCTCCGCTCTAGCTGAACTTCGATGCTGGATTCGCCGCTACCCCCCAGTTATTGCATTCAATGAAAAAATCAAGGACGAATTTTGTAATATGGTCTAGCTCTCGCCAGTTGGGGTTTTTTTTTTTTTTTTTTGCTCAAGCCCAGTTAAATATTCATCCCATTCCAAATAAAATTTATTCAATCATTATGTTTTCATATTTAATTGAGAATTCCTTTTAATTTGGGAATTTACTGATTGTGTGATACTTTTTATAGAAAGAAAACTTGCTGAGAATATAAATCTTAAATTCTATCATAGATAAATATTATGTTTTAAATTGCTATGATCCAAGATAGGCTCCGAACGATCAAAAGTGCAATGTTCATTGAGAAGAAGTTAAGGGCTCGCTCGAATGTGTTTAGGGCCGGTAATGTGGTCAATGACGTCGCACAAAGTCATACAAATGCATGCTCGGGAAAGGGGGCACATGGGGTTGAAGACATGTCAATGAATAAGTTTCATGTTGGAGTCGAAAATCGAAAAGATTTGGATCAACGTGATAAAGCAGGTCGAAGACTTTTCTGCTCAACCGGACAAATAACTGCCCTACCGGACGCATCTTATCGGACGTTCGATAGAAATCTTTGTGCATCCGAACACACTTATCGGACGTCAGAAAGGGTCATCCGGTACGACCTGTTTTTACGCGATTTTATTCCTTTTTTACTAGAATTCTTATTTTGGGCAAATTTGTTATTTTAGGACTTTTTGATTTCGTATTTTCTATATTTCTTAGGATTTATTGCTTTAGTATAAATAGGTTTTCTATTTCACTGTAAGAGACAACTTTTGATTACGAGTTAAATTAAAATTTTGTTTTTCTTTTTGTTCTTAATGGACAAATCAAACTTCCAAAATTTAATTATTGTATGTTCAAACATCAGATCGTGAGTTCTTCATTGTGTAATCAAGGGGTTCAACACATCTTCGTTATCGTTGGGTTGTTTGGTTCACCTCGTTGGGTTCAAATCCAAAACCTAGAACTGATCAAAGGATTAGGCAACCTTTGTGCCGTTCGCAAATCAAGGTTCGTTGGTTTTGTGATCAATAGGTCTTTGAAGCTCCATTTTTACTTGTTTGCTTGGTTCAATAATCTACGAGTCGAGATCCTATCATTTACAACCTGAATTTGAGCTTTCCCGACATTTTCGAAATCATTCCGCGAGTTCCATAAGATTCCCTAACTGGGTTCTCATCAAGTGGTATCAGAGTTCGGGCTCCAAATTCAGATTCTATCTTTGTTTTTATTTTTTGTTGAGTCTTTGTTTTCATTTTTTTTGTGTTCTTCATGTTCTTGTATCCAGTAAATTTTCCTGAGTTTTTTATCCAAAAAATTCCAAAAAAAAGAGTCAACTGTTGTTTTTGTGCTCAATTTGAATCCAAATCAACTTTCGTTTTATTTGTCGTTCTCGTAGTCAAATTCTTAAGTTTGTAAATAAAAAAATTGTTCACGTCCAAATTTTTTTTTTCTTGAAAATTGTTCTAATATCTTACTTTCTTTTCTAAATTCAAAATCTATTTCTATTCAATCCAATCCAAATTCAAGAACCATTTTCTTGAATTAAATTCTCACTCATCTAATTCTTCAATTCTTTTCTTGAATCTTCTTAATTACGCCCACGTTAAGGATGAACTATGATTGAGGATTTATTTTTCAAACTCGGTGTTTTGTGGGTAGTGCGGTATGTAGTTTAGCTACTGATAAGGAGCACATGTCAAACTTTGTTAGCATCACTATGGTTGAAAAATTGGGATTACCTTTGTTACAATATCTTAGGCCTTATAGGATGACTTGGTTGAAGGAGTGTGGGGAGGTAAATATGACTAAGCAGGTTCTAGTAAATTTCACCCTTGGGAAATATAGTAATGAAGTTTGGTGTAATGTGGTACCGTTGAAATCTTTTCATATCTTGTTTTGGAGGCCTTGGAGGTATGAGAAGAAGGCTGTTTATGATGTAGGGAGGAACATGTATAGGTTCTTCAGGACGAGAAAAAAATCACTTTAGTTGGCTTGACACTAGAAAATTCCCTTGCAGATCAAGGGACTTTTCTAGAAATAAAGAGTAAAAATGAGAGTGAGAAAGAGAGAAAAAGAAAATGAGAGTAGAGAGGTGGCAAAAATGAAGTGGAGCCACAAGAGGTAAAAGAAAGTGAGTCTTTAGAGAGAAAAGAAAAGTCAGAAGAGAGTATGCAGAAAAATAAAAGTGAAGTTGAGAGGGCATTAGCGAGAACTAACAATCCCCTCCCTAGTTTTGTTATTTCTATTTTACAGGTTTCTGAATATATTGGCATCCATGAAAGCGAGCCTATTGGAATACCACCTAATCCAGGCATCGAACATCGACTTGTGGGTGAAATTAACAAGCCCTACCTCAGCTTAGATATAACTTTAATATCGGAGGTTGATTTTGTGATTCCCGAGAAGACAACGGAGTTTCAAAGGCATTGGGTGAAGTTTATTTGCAGACCATTGCTATACCAGGTTGATGAGATGGGAAAGTTCATATGCGAGGGTTTGAGCAATAAAGATAATCTGATTGAGTTCTTGTTGCAATACATACATATCTACAAATTTGATAGTTGTCATGCATTTATCATCTGCCAGGAGAGGGAAAGATTTTCATTTGACCTAGGTGGTACGGTGATAACACTAGCAACATGTTGGTTATCCCCTACGCGATCACAAAGTATGGATTCAAGGACGAATCCGTTTGAAAGGAGAGAGAGAGGGGATATTATGATCCAGGATAGGTCCCGGGTGATCAAAAGTGCAATGTTCATTGAGAAAAAGTTGAGGGCTCGTTCGAAAGTGTTTAGGGCCAGTAACGTGGTTAATGACGTGGCACAAAGTCATACAAATGCATGCTCGGGAAAGGGGGCACATGGGGTTGAAGACAACATGTCAATGAACAAGTTTCATGTTGGGGTCGAAGACCGAAAAGACTTGGATCAACGTGATAAAGCTGGTCGAAGACTTTTCTACTCAACCGGCCGAGCAACTGCCATACCAGACGCGTCTTATCCGACGTCTGGTAGAAATTTCTGTGCATCCGGACACACTTATCGGACATCCAGAAGGGTCGTCCGGTACGACCTGTTTTGCGAGATTTTATTTCTTTTTTACTAGAATTCTTATTTTGGGCAAGTTTGTTATTTTAGGACTCTTTGATTTCGTATTTTCCATATTTTTTAGGATTTATTGCTTTTGTATAAATAAGTTTTCTATTTCATAGTAAGAGACAACTTTTGATTATGAATTAAATTAAAACTTTGCTTTTCTCTTTGTTCTTGATGGACAAATCGAACTTCCAAGATCTAATTCTCGTGTGTTCAAACATCGGATCGTGAGTTATTCATTGTGTAATCAAGGGGTTCAATGCATCTTCTTTATCGTTGGGTTGTTTGGTTCACCTCGTTGGGTTCAAGTCTAAAACCTAAAACTTATCAAAGGATTAGACAACCTTTGTGGCTTTCGCAAATCGAGGTTCGTTGATTTTGTGATCAAGAGGTCTTTCAAACTCCGTTCTCACTTGATTACTTGGTTCAATAATAACCGGGTCGAGATTTTATCGTCTACAACCTGAATTTGGACTTTCCTGACATTTTTGAAATCATTCTACGAGTTCCATGAGATTCTCCAACCGGGATCTCATCATAAATTCTCATGGGGAACGATTTAAATAAATAACGTTATTTAATGACTTTTTTTATTAAATATAAATTTTATTACATTGACTTTGTTAAGTACTTTCAGTCCCCCTATCAAAAATCCTAAATCCATCCCTGGAGAAAATCTTCTCCTGTTTCTGATACAACACAGTAGTTTACTTCATTTTCATCTTCTTCTGGTTGTAGGACAATTATTTTCATGTTTGAAGCAAATACCTACATTGTTGGAATAGTTGCAGATTTCTACTTCGAAAACTAATTGGGTGCAGCAGTCTCCACTCTATAAAACACTGATGAGAATAGCATTTCTATGTATCTGTCGAATTTATAAACATTTGCACTCAAAGTGCGGGTCACATGAGTACGAATGTTGTTGGTATCATAACATGTTATGTAGATCAGCGATGTACGACCCTATTCAATGTTTTTTTCAAGTGGACATGAATCATTAGAGTCTATAGTTCAAAGTTATATAATTACATTGACTTTGCATATTCAAGAAGGAAACAAAATGTGATGTGTCACGAATCCAACAAAATGAGAAAAAAATTCATACGAGTACATTTCCCTTTTTAATAGAAGCTTGAGGGTAATCAAAATAATTAACATATGCATTAGCAGGCTTTCCATTACAATAATTCGAGCACAAATTTTGTATTAAAAAAATGCAGATGTCATTATAGATTTTCTCGAACGAGGAGTATATATTCTGATGAAATTTCAGATTTAATCCAATGTTATGAGGACAGATTACAGTCAATACGAAAAGGGGTTTCATAAAAATTACAGACACTACCACAATTTTGTCTACAGAAGCAGAGATTTGTCATTAATTCATATACGAACTCGGAAACATAATGGCAACATTAAAAAAAAAAAGGTACCGCTATTCAGGGGCGGATCCAGGATTTTAGTTCAGTGCGGGCACAATTTATTGGCGCCAAATGTCGAGTTTTTGGTCATGAATTTAATGATGATAAAAATATTTAAAAAAAAAATATTGCGACAATACTAAAAATGACATAGTTTATATATTACACTTGTTTCTTGCGAGTTCTCATACTTTGATATCGTTGTGTAATAACTTCATTATCGAGCTTCAAAAATATATCTTTCTTTACATAATGTCATAAACAATTGTAATATCATTCATCCACTAATCACCCATCCGATTACGCAATCTATCCTTATTTTTAGTAACCGGTAGAATCAATGAGAATATCCTATGTCAAGTGAGCACAAGTCTTTTAAGGAGGATCTCAGCAAGCCCGCAGGTTATATAAAATGTAGATTACTAGAGACACAAGCCTCAAGCCTTCGGATTCCATTTCAGAATACAATCTTGCACCAAATGATTTAATTACTGCTTATATAAACAAATCTAGAATAAGGAAAAAGAGGTCTATATATTTGCTGAGGCTTGGCTATACACCTGAAGTGTCCAAATCACCTTTCAAAATGTGCTATATTGTTTACAAAGATGCAAACTCACATCCATGGTTTCCTATACTTAATCCGAGTAAGAAAAAGGGTCCTTAAAAAGTACAAGAGATTCAGTAGAATTTTCTATATAGATAGTCCTAGGGGGTATATGGGCTTTAGTCAATAAGCATTTTGAGCAAAAGTCAAGATAGAATAGAAGAGAGAGACTTTTCTTGTGAATTAAATTCAGCACACAGTTTAATCGTAAACAAGTGTCCCACAAACCTTATGCCAAATTCCTTTGTTTTGTTTATTCAATCCATTAGTTGTCCCCTTTATCATTTAAATATGTGATGGAATAAAGTTAAAACGCCAAATTATTCCCATCTGGCTAACTTCAGCCACCTTCTAGCTTCTTCAAGAAAGTCCTCCGATCTTTCAACATAACCCCAATAGAAATTTATAAATATCAGACCTCCACTTTCCATTCCAACACAGAAAATTTATCGAAATGGTGAAGGCCCGTTCCGCCGTTCGGTAGGTATTGGAATGGACTATTCACCCACTAGCAAATCAGCGCTGAGTTGGGCAATCAATAATCTGATTGAAGAGGGCGATCAAATCGTCGTCGTCCATGTTGTTTCTCCTAAAGCTGATCCGACCAATAAGCAACTGTTTGAAGACACAGGATCCCGTAAGTACCACTATATAATAGGGACTTTGATTGATTGTTGTCTTTAGATAATAGTTATACAAGCAGAGACAAAACGAAGAAAATCAAGTGCAGCAGCAAATATTATGAGTACCAGGGAAGAAGTGCAATATACTAGCTAATCAAGAGCCATGGCTTCAGAACTCTTAGTGCCATCCTCATTCCTTAACTCCAGTCCTATTCTCATCAATTGACGTTTTCGTTTCCTCTACTAAATTCCTCTGTTCTTCCTCAATGGTAATCTGCAATTCATCCACCTGCAGTCAAGTAATTAAATATGATTAAGATAAAAAGGATTACCAAGTACTAAATGGGCTGCCCAAAGTTCAGTGCAGGCGAGGGTGGGTCCGCCGCTACCGCTATTTTCATCCACACTTTTTATATTTATATATCTCACTCTTAGTTCATCCCTATTAAATTTATTTTTTTTTTAAATTACTATTTACATTCACGTCATAATCCAATCCTGTCCTTATTAAATTCATTCATTTAACTACTATATATACAAATAAATTATATATTTTCATCCCACTTTAAATACATCTCTAACATTATAATTCGTTATTTTCTTTCTAATTTTTTTAAAACTAATTTGTTAATTCCCCTTTTCCCCAAATCTGGCAAGAAGATGAGATTGTTCTTCCCTTACCACACACTTCAGATGATCCAATCCCCATAGACACACCAACCCAAAATATGGACAGATCCTCCCATCTCCGTCATCCATGCCTACTTCGATCGAACCCATGCTTAACCATGACAATGTTGCTTTATCTCCGCCTCCTGCTGCTCGTCGATCGGACCGTATTGGACAATCAAACACCAAGCTCCGAGACTTCCACCTTTACCACACGGCCAAGGTTTCCCCCCGGCCAATCTCCTTTCTAGACAGGCACGCATCATCCTTTACACCGGTACATTTCTTATGCTCAACTCTCTCCTAAATATCGAAATTTTGTGTGTCATATTACTACACTTGTGGAACCTGTCACTCATGAACAGGCAGCGATGGACCCAAAATGGCAAGAAACTATGACTGTCGAACTCCAGGCTCTTGAACAAAATCAGACTTGGACAATTACATCTCTCCCATATGGCCATCGCCCAATCGAATGCAAATGGCTATACAAGGTTAAGCACAACTCTGACGGCACAGTTGACAAATATAAAGCTCGGTTGGTGGCAAAGCGTTTTACTCAACGCGAAGGGATTGATTATAAAGAAACATTTGTCCATGTTGCCAAATTAACTACAGTCCGTTGCCTGCTTGCTGTAGCTGCTGTTCGAAATTGGTCCTTCCACCAAACGGACGTTCAAAATGCTTTCCTCCATGGGGATTTGCTCGAAGAGGTCTACATGCAAATGCCACCGGGTTTTCGTCGACAGTGAGAGAACTCACTTATGTGTCAACTCAACAAGTCCTTATACGAACTTAAACAAGCCTCTCGTAGTTGGTTCCAAAAGTTCTCAACTGCTATTCAACAAGATGGCTTCCATCAATCAAAGGCAGACTATATTGAAGACCATCATCGTGAATAAGGATGGGGAAGGAAGGGCTAGAAGAATCTAGAACATGCTAGAATGGGAAGAAGCTGCCACTCGTCATAAGAAGCCAAAATAAATTCCAATTCAGTTATAGTGCTAAATATATAGTGGAAATCTGTTTTGCCACCTGTACAAAGTTGTTGTAATTTGTGTATATATTTACTTGTAACCTTCTTCCATTTTAATTAATGAAAATGAATGGCAGTAGATGTTTCTCTCTGCTCCTTCAACATAGCATATATGCTTGATTAATTAACAATATTTTCTGGTTGATTTGTTATATGGTATCAGAGCCAAATGGCTGATAATGATGGCACTAGTGTTACTGATACAAATCAAAACCCAATCCTACCTCAAAACTCAAATCCAAATCCAAATCCAAACTATCATGATCCATCTCTTTCTAGCAGTCCTTATTTCATTGGTGCAAACGAGAATTCTGGGGCATTGCTGGTAACTCAAATGCTTGACTCCAGTAACTACCATTCTTGGGCAAGATCTATGAGAAGAGCCCTTCGAATCAAAAACAAACTTGGCTTCATTGATGGAAGCATTTGTGAGCCTACTGATGTTGATAGCCCATTAATAGAGCATTGGCTTCGATGTAATGATATAGTCATTACTTGGCTGCAAAACACCATGACAATAGACATTAAGACTAGTACATTGTATGCTGAAACAGCACACCAATTATGGCTGGAATTGGAACAACGTTTGGCTCAACAAAATGCTCCTACAATCTATGAAGTCAAACATGGAATAACAACACTGATGCAGGGACAGGATACAGTGAGCACCTATTTTTTAAAACTGAAGACACTCCTTGATGAGCTGATGAACTATGAGTCTATTCCCAACTGCACATGTGGAGGGCTGAAGACGGTGGTTAGCAATCAGGAAAGGGACTGGGTAATGAAGTTCCTTATGGGACTAAATGATTCTTACAAAAGCCTAAAGGCCCAAATTCTACTGATAAAACCATTTCCCAAATTAAATGAAGTATATTCCATAATACAGCAGGAAGAGAAGAGGAGAGAAATTTCTGCTGATGTACCTATCTCTGATGGAATGGCACTGATGGCAAGAAGAAGCAATCTGAGGGAAACAGAGAGGAGGAACCTGGGGCCTCAGAAGAAATATTTCTGCACATTTTGCAAGGTTCCTGGTCACTCACTCGATAGGTGCTTTAAGGCTAACAAAGATAAACCGTGGTGCACACACTGTCAAATGCCAGGCCACACCATTAGCAATTGTTTCAAAATCCATAGGTATCCTCCAGGTCACAAATTCCATGGAAAAGTACATGCAAATGTTGTTCTTACTGATCAGAATGTTGATCCTATAGAACCTACACAGCAGCAAGTTTGTGACAGAAATCAAGTTTTGACTCAAGAGCAATACACTCAACTAATGGCTTTGCTCAAACCACCAACCACTCAATCTCATTCACTTTCTGCCAGCCATGTTCTGAGTTCTTCTTCCACCAAACACATATGCACCTAAGATTTTTGGTACTTATATGTGTTTATCTGCTCATAACAATAAAAATAATCTCACTTCATCAGTACCTTGGATTATAGATACCGGAGCCACAAATCACATGGTTTGCTCCACTTCATTTCTCACAGACATTAAGTCTAAAATCTCTCAATCAATTAGCCTACCTAATGGAGATATAACAATTGCAACTCATATAGGAAATGTTAGAGTCACAGATAATTTATTCCTCCATGATGTTCTATGTGTTCCATCTTTTTCATTCAATCTCATATCTGCCAGGAAACTAACTCAAACATCCAACTGTTATCTTATATTTTCCTCTGATCTATGTTTTGTGCAGGACCTTTCAACTTGGAGGACGATTGGTCTGGGTGAAGTGAGGCAAGGCTTATATCATTTAGTGCAGAATAAGTTCTCCCCTACTAGCTTGATTCGGGATTTACCACAACTCACCAACCAAACCATTGTGTCTGCAGCTTTCAACCAAGAAAACTATGATCTGTGGCATTTCAGATTAGGTCATCCCTCAGATCCCAGATTACATTTGACCAATTTACATCAAAGTTCTAGTTCCAAACATGCCAAGAAGTCTTGTTCCATCTGCCCTTTAGCCAAACTACATAGGCAGCCCTTCAATACTAGTCATCACAGGTCAGAGAAATGTTTTGATCTAATTCATTGTGACCTATGGGGACCTTGTACTGACATTGCTTATGATGGATCAAAGTATTTTCTTACTATTGTTGATGATCATAGTCGATGCACTTGGCTTTATTTGTTGAAATTAAAATCTGATGCTTCGATTGCCTTGCAAAATTGCCATACAATGATTGAAACACAATTTGATTCCAAAATCAAAATCATTAGAACTGATAATGGAGGAGAATTTGACTTGAAACAATTTTATTCTAAAAATGGGATTATACATCAAACATCATGTGTTGAAACTCCTCAGCAAAATGCGGTAGTTGAAAGGAAGCATCAGCATATTTTGAATGTAGCAAGAGCACTAAAATTTCAAAGTGGGTTACCTATGCTATATTGGAATGATTTCGTTCTAACTGCTGTTTTCTTAATTAATAGGGTACCTACTCCCATTCTAGACAACAAAACACCCTTTGAGATCCTCTTCAAAACTAAGCCAATCTATTCTAATCTCAGGGTGTTTGGTTGCCTGGCTTTTGCTACCACACTTGCACACAACAGACACAAGTTTGACTCAAGGGGAAGAAGGTGTGTTTTCTTAGGATATCCTTTTGGAACCAAAGGATATAAACTGCTTGACTTAGAAACTAACAAAACTTTTATATCAAGAAATGTAGTGTTTTATGAAAACATCTTTCCCTACAAAAGCTCCAAAATTCAAGATCATGATGATACTTTAAATTTCACTCTTAAGCTGCCTACTCCTACTCAATTAGCCTATCCTGAACCAAGTAACATTAACTTGGATTATCCTGTCATTTTTGATCCTCGATTACAAGTAGAACCAGTACAAGAGTTCAATCAAAATGAGGGACCTTCAGAAAACAACCAACCTGATGCTAAATCGGAATTACCACCTGAGCTCTCAAGTGATTCCCATGTTCCAAGAAGGTCTGACAGAAGCAAAAGAACACCTACCTATTTACAGGACTTCATTTGCCAACAAGCATCCTCACTCACTCATTCTCAAAAGTCCAACAAGAAGAAAATCACTGTGACTTCAGGTAACCCCTTTCCCTTATGTGCAACACTTTCATATCATAAATTATCTAACAAACATAGAGTTTTTGCCTCATCCATACTTACACATCCTGAACCAACTACCTATCAAGAGGCTCTCAAAACTTCTGAATGGTGCAAAGCTATGAAGGATGAAATATGTGCTCTTGAGTTAAACAAGACTTGGACTGTGACTGATTTGCCATCTGGAAAGGTTCCTATAGGGTGCAGATGGGTTTATAAAGTGAAATTCAATGCTGATGGAACCATTGAAAGGTATAAGGCAAGGCTTGTGGCGAAAGGGTACACTCAGTTGGAGGGAATAGATTATCATGAGACATTTTCACCCGTGGCAAAACTGGTGACCGTGAGAACATTAATTGCGATAGCTGCAGCAAAGGGATGGTATCTACATCAATTTGATGTAAACAATGCATTTTTACATGGAGACTTAGAGGAAGAAGTCTATATGCAAATTCCTCCTGGCTATTCTGTTAATGGAGCTTTGAAGGTCTGCAAACTCAACAAGAGTCTATATGGTTTAAAGCAAGCATCTCGTCAATGGTACTCAAAGTTGTCAATTTTCATCATTGAACAGGGCTTCCATCAATCTAAGGCAGATTACAGTTTGTTCACAAGGAGAACGAGTAATTCCTTCACTGTCATACTTGTTTATGTTGATGACATAATAATGGCAGGAGACAATGTAGGAGTGATCAAATTCTCTTAAGGAGTTGCTTGATGATAAATTTAGGATTAAAGATTTGGGAAACTTGAAATACTTTCTTGGAATAGAAGTAGCTAGATCGACGAAGGGAATTCAACTCTGTCAAAGAAAGTATGCACTAGATATTCTGTCAGATTCAGGGACCATTGGAGTTACTCCAGCCAGAATTCCACTCAATCAAAATACTAAATTATCCAAAGATGAAGGAGAGGTGCTCTCTGATCCAGCATCATATAGAAGATTAGTAGGCAGATTACTTTACCTGACCATCACCAGGCCTGATTTGTCATACTCAGTACATTTGTTGAGTCAATATATGCAAAGTCCTAGGACATCACACTTGAATGCTGCACACAAAGTACTTAGGTACATCAAAGGAGCACCAGGCCTAGGACTACTGTTTCCCTCATCCTCAGACTTGCAACTTAGAGCCTACGCTGATTCGGATTGGGGGGCATGTCCAGATTCTAGGAGATCCGTAACAGGATATTGTGTTTTCATTGGCTCCTCACTAATATCTTGGAAGTCCAAGAAGCAAAGCTTCGTTTCTAGATCATCAGCAGAGGCATAATACAGGGCAATGGCGGCCGTTTGTTGTGAGCTAACATGGCTCAAGTACATCCTTGACGATTTACAAGTTCCACATTCACAACCAGCTGAGTTATTTTGTGACAATCAAGCAGCCTTGCACATTGCGGCCAATCCAGTGTTTCATGAAAGAACCAAACATATTGAATTGGATTGCCATTTAGTTCATGACAAGATACAAGAAGGAAGCATAATTACAAAATATGTGAGAACTGGTTCACAAATTGCTGACATCTTTACTAAGCCTCTATGTTTCGATGTCTTCCATTCACATTTATCCAAGATGGGAGTAGAAAACATCTACTCTCCATCTTGAAGGGGGCTATTGAAGACCATCATCGTGAATAAGGATGGGGAAGGAAGGGCTAGAAGAATCTAGAACATGCTAGAATGGGAAGAAGCTGCCACTCGTCATAAGAAGCCAAAATAAATTCCAATTCAGTTATAGTGCTAAATATATAGTGGAAATCTGTTTTGCCACCTGTACAAAGTTGTTGTAATTTGTGTATATATTTACTTGTAACCTTCTTCCATTTTAATTAATGAAAATGAATGGCAGTAGATGTTTCTCTCTGCTCCTTCAACATAGCATATATGCTTGATTAATTAACAATATTTTCTGGTTGATTTGTTTTAGACTACTCCCTTTTCACCAAGATCTCTGGGAGTTCTTTCACGCTTGTACTCATCTATGTGGATGACATGATCATTACCGACATAATGATGATGAAATTGTTGCTCTTAAGAAATTTCTCCATACCAAATTTCGCATCAAGGACCTTGGCCAATTGCAATATTTTCTTGGCATTGAGGTCGCCCGTTCTGCTGATGGCAACAAAAGTACACACTTGACATTTTAGATGAAGCAGGCTTACTTGGGGCCAAACCATCATCGACGCCTATGGAAGAAAACCTTAAGCTCCTACCAACAGAGGAAGAACCATTGAAGAATCCATCCACTTATAGAAGATTGGTGGGTCGGCTCATTTATCTTACTATTACTAGGCCATAGATCACTTATTCGGTTCACATTCTAAGTCAATTCATGCAAGAGCCAAGAAAACCACATTTGGATGCTGTTCAACACCTTCTGAGATACCTGAAAGGTGTACCTGGACAAGGATTGTACTTCCCAGCCAAAGGAAATTTGCTACTAAAGGGATTTTGCGACGCTGATTGGGCCCGATGTTCAATCACGAGACAGTCGGTTACTGGTTATTGTATCTTCCTTGGAGGAGCAATCATTTCATGGAAGATCAAGAAACAAACCACAGTGTGAAAATCTTCAGCCGAGTCGGAATATCTAGCTATGTCTTCAATTACATGCGAGATCAGATGGCTTAAATACTTGTTGGATGACTTGCAAGTGAAACAGTCACAACCAGTCAAATTGTTTTGTGACAGTAAGGCGGCACTCCACATTGCTGCAAATCCGGTTTATCACGAGCGCACCAAACATATAGAGATCGATTGCCATGTTGTTCGGGAACAAATTCAGTCATGAGCTATAGTGACTGCATATGTTCCATCAGCCTGCCAACTTGCCGACTTATTCACCAAGCCACTCAATTCACCAGCTTTTCATTCTCTTCTTAGCAAGTTTGGCGTTCTTGACATACACGCTCCAACTTGAGGGGGAGTATTATGGGAAACCTGCAATTGTGAAATTATACACATATATTTGTTTCCTTTTAATTGATTGTAATTTACTAGTTTCCTAGAATAGCTTAGTTGGCATAATATATGGATGTGTGCCTTTCCCTTGTACTGAACATATAATTCAATACACAGATTTTTCGCAATTCATGATATCTCAATATTTTTTCACTTCTCGCTGACATAGATATTAGATACCATCGAGGAACTTCCTGATATCCTTGTTCTTCACATCGCATTTCTGGTTTATCAAAGCACAAGATCGAGAAACAAGCTCAATGTCATTACCATCCAAAACCAATTCATCATTAACTTTCTCAGATCTAACAATGTTAACTCCTTCAAGCATTTCCACCTTCCTAACCTTCTTCTCTCCAAGGAAGTAACGAATCTCAATCGACTTGTTACTATTAGTAATAGAAGCATTAATCGGAAAGTGAGCATAGACGAAACGCAACTTGTAGCGGTATCCTTTAGTAACGCTAGTAATAAGGTTATTGACATGGCCGAGCACGGTGCGGATAGCTATGGTGGTTTTCCTCGACCCGAACCATGCATCCAACTTCAGCTTCCTCTTCCCAGTCTCCTCATCGGTAATCAGCTGGAAATCCAAGTTCAAATGCTTGAAGTTTCGGGTCAGTGTTCCCCTCGGACCCTCCACTTCAGTCATTTTTGCTTTGACCTTGATCTTCTCCCCGTCTGGTATATCTATGGTTTCTGATGACAATATCGTCTTCATTGTTTCGCTGTGTGTGTGCACAGTGTGTGAGAATTGAGGTAAGGGCAAAGGCGCGCAGGGTAATATAATGAAAATAAAAATAAGAATAAGAATAAGTGGATGAATATGAAGTTATGTATTTTTATTTATGTCTATTTCAGTAAATTTACATAGGATTTAAAATAATAAAATTTTATTTTTAAAAGTAGATGTAAATATAAAAAGCGTTGATGAAAATAACGGTACCCAAAAAAAATTCATGTTGTTCAAGAAAAATGTGTTGTATCAAAATGAGTCTCCACAGGTTTCAACGATCCTCGTCATTTAAGACATCAATTGTGGGGCGAACTCATTTCAAGAACACCAGATATAAAATTTAACTAAAAATAGGAGTGTGAACAAAAGTGGAATATCATATGCAAAGATGACAAAAGTTAATTACTCAGCCACAATGAATTTTAATAACATATTTTTTTCTGATTTCCCCCCCTCTAATCTAGCCCTTGTTTGGTACAATGAAAATCTAGATTTTAATCTAAATTAGTTAACAATTAATTTTAATAACATATTTTATGAGTCTCACAACTTTTCAACAACACATTTAACAAACTTTTATCAAAATCTACTAAAAATCTGATTTTAATCTCTATCAAACAAGTGCATAATCAATGTTTACATTGTATGAATATTTGATAAACCCTAAACTTTATTTAGATGCTAACTAATTAACCATAATCATCCCAACACCCACGAACTTTCACCTTCCACCACCGATGACTCCGCGCTACCAACATCATCGACACCTCCCTCGACCTCCAGATTTGGATTGAAAATCTCGAAGTTAAGTGTTATGAGGTTTTGAGCTTTGGACTTTGCCTATGTTTGGCCTCCATTCTTTGAAAATTTCATTTTTTTAAAACTCATTTTCAACCATACATTCTCCTAAAAATAATATTACATACAAATCGAAAAATATTCCTTACTTTTTAAATACACAATCTTCAACAAAAAGCTATTCAAAAATGGGGCTCAAACAAGCGCAGATCTATCTTTTTCGACAAAAACAATACCTACTTGTCTAATTTCAAGTACGATGGAGAATATGTTTATGCATTTAGATTTGAAAGTAATCACCTATACTAGCCCCAAATCTGAATTTTCATTTATGAAATGTGTACTTTCATCCCTAATCTAAAATTTCTCCTTTTACGTCTAGAGATTGATTTCATTTCCAAATTAGAATTGTCGTGATGTTCGTTGGCAAAGGAAGTGTGCTGATGTTAGTGATCGCGGATTTTCATTCCCATATTTGAAATTTTAGTGTTGTTTGATATCTTCTTATTCATATTTCAATTTGGTCATGTTTTACAATGAAAATGTGACAATGCTTCTTGCTTCTGATGGCGAATTTAATATAAGATGGTTGGACGTGACGGTGGTAGCAAGGCCCAACATTAGAGGGGGATTCATATTTTATTTTATTTTTTAAATTGAAAAAAAAAAAGATTTAAAGGCAATTTCTTTCCCGTTTGTCCTATGTCACTGTGCTTGCGTGCAAGAGGGAAGAACTAGTGCGAAAACTGAGAAGAACCAGTTATCTACTGTTCACCATCGTGCCTGCAGCCGTCCGCCATCGTCTGCCATTGTGACTGCAGCTAGAAGAAGACAAGGATGAAATCGATACTGGAAGAGCATTGCGGCCATGACGGACCCAGCAGGGTCCTGAGACCCTCTAGTTTTTTCAGATTTTTTGTTTTGGTCGTGAAATTACAAAGAAATGTCTTAGACAGACCCCCTAATTCTTAAGTTGCAGGTCCATGAACTTGAGTTCTCTTACTGTTTTCATTCTTATCTTTGAGTTGCATGAGTTTATTTATGCTGCATTACATAATCAAGATTAAGGCTTATAAATTGTGTCAGATTGATTTTGTAAAAATCTTTTCTTGCATCTATCTGTTTAATTTTTTTAAAATGTTTTGTAGTGCTTATGAAATGCATCAATTGTACAGATTATTTAATCATTATGAATATTTGTGCTATACGAACTCTAAAAAAATAATTCGGGTGCAGAACCCCCGTGCTCCCCCCTCCTTCACCTCAATATCTTCCATTTTAGGATCCCCCAACTCCTAACATCCTGGTTCCGCCATTGATTTGGGGCTACGACCTACACATCACAAACAATTTCTCCAATTTCATTGTTACATCTACAAGGTTCAATATCCAAATCTCATTTCGCTTTCAATTTTTTTTTTTTTTAACTCTTTATTTCTTTTTATCATTGCAACCCTAGGTGGACTACTAAACTCTTATGGATTAGAAGATATAAGAATTTTTTTACTGAAATGACTATTACATTTGTATTGTTGTTTTTTGTTTTGCTTTGTGGAGAATAGCCCCTGTTGTTAAATCTGAAATCTACAACTACTACCTTTTATCTTCTCTAATTTATTTTTTTTTCCCTTGTTTGGTAAACACTTCATTTTTAGTTTTTGGGGATTTTTTATTATTTTTTATTATTTTGTTTTTGTTCGTAGGTGAAGCATTTTGATAGGTGCAAAAAAGAGGGTCCATAATTGAAGCATTTTTGCTCAAGTCCTACTTCTCAAGTAAACAATGACTTGTCCTTATTTATTTATAAATATGTTGAAAATGTTTGAAATCTTGTGGGCTTATATGATTGCATATTTGTCATCTTATATGATTGCATTACAATATTGCACCCTTGTCGAGTTATATTAGCTTTTGTTAGCATTTAATCGGAAGATTAATTGCACGGGCGCATGTAGTGATTATATTGAAAAATTTTGTCAGATGATTATTATTATTATTATTATTATTATGTTAATCATTGGAAAGTGGTCATATATCATGTTTCCTAAATATGAGTTTGAGCTCAAAAAATAAAAATAAAACAAAATAATATGCCATTAATTCAAAGTCAAGCAGTAGATATTGATAATGGCTTGTTTCATTTCTCGAAAATTACAGAAAAGCTAGATTTACTATTACCATGGATGAAGCAACAAAAAATGCAAGTGAAATGAGAATTGAAGTTGTATTCCGAGAAAAACACATAATTCAAAGAAAGAAACAATTTGATGAAAATGACAATGATAAGTTAAAGCAATCAGCTGAAGAATCGTATAGAGTTGAATGCTTCATTTTTATAATTGATCAAGTTCTATCTTCTTTAAAGACTCGATTTGAACAATATAAATAATATGAAGAGACATTTAGATTTTTTGTTTAATTTAGTGAGGTCAAGGCATTCAACTTTTTTCAATTTATTGAAGTCTTGTATGAATTTTGAGAAGTATTCGGAACATAATGGACGTCCGAACATTAATGGAGATGATTAATGTTCGAAGTTACATGTCTTGAGATCCTATATACCAAGTGAAGCAATGAAAGCAAATGAATAAAGTTAAAGGACTACATGTGCGCTTAAACCAATTATGATAGACTTGGAGTTAACCACTTTTTGTCTATATAGAGACATGGGTTGGCTATTTTGGTAGTATAAGTAGAGGAGAAAAATTAAAAAAATAAAAATAAATAAATTGTTGTAAAAGGAAAGTTTATTAGGGTTTGTAGTGAATGACAATTATACCCTTGTAGCCCTAGAAATTATTATCTTTGTATCCCTGATTCTTACCTATAAATATAGGGTTTTGGTCATTAATAAAATACACACAAAGGAATTGACTCTAACTCTCTCTTCTTCTCCTTCTTCTCTATTTTATAACACGTTATCAGCACGAATTCTCTCCAAAAGGTCAAATTATGTGCACGGATTTCACCCCATTCATTTGTACAGATTCTTGGCATGCCTCCTTAGTCCATAATTCTCTCTCCCATTTACCATGATTTTCTCTCTCTAAGAATGTGACAATCTTCATTACTGTCACAAACTATTCACACACAAATGTGTTACTTTGTAATAATTTATTACTTAGTAATAATTCTCTCTTCTTTTTTTTTAAATATTGTTTGCACAATTTTCCATAATCATTTGTGTTTGTTTTCGTGAAATCATATTACCCAGTTTTTCAATCCTGCTTTCTCGATGATACATATGCATTAAAAATAAAATAAAAAATATGTGCCACCACCCGCAATTTATATGGATTACGTTTGCTTGTAATCCTAACGTTTGTATCAATTTTAGTCGAATTCAATTCATGTTTTAATTTTTTCCTAATGCATGTTTGATAATCATTTTTTTAAAACTTAATTAAATGTTCTTAGATGTTCTATTATAAATTTTAAATTGATATTCTATCATGTTGTTGCTCCTGAAGTAGCACAACTTTATAATTAATATTCTAGAAGAATATTATTTGCTCCTGAAGAGTATAAATTATAATTTTCAATATTTCAGAAGAATATTGATATATTACTCTTGAAGAACAATAATAAAATACAATGTGCTCCCGAAGTAGCACGTGTTTCGAAAAATATATTATTTTAAATTAGTGTTTATTCCCTGAAGGAAAACACGTAACTTATGTCGATATTACTTAATTAACTATTATGCATTCTTCGAAACTAATTGTATTTTTACTTATTTTATTGTGTAGTTAATCAAATGGCAAATATCACAAAACTTGAGTTTGCTGCACTTGACATATCTGGCAAAAACTATCTATCATGGGTACTCGATGTTGATATCCATCTTGTCTCAAAAGGTTTAGGAGAGACAATAAAAGAAGGAAACAAAGAATCCCTGCAGGATCGTGCAAAAGCACTCATCTTCCTTCAGCATCATCTTCACGATGGGTTGAAAATTGAATATCTCACCGAGAAAGATCCACATGCTCTTTGGAAAAAATTGACTGAAAGATTTGATCATCAGAGGACTATAGTCCTCCCTAAAGCCCGTTATGAATGGATGCACCTTCGTTTGCAAGATTTCAAAACTGTAAGTGAGTACAATTCTGAACTTTTTAGAATATCTTCAAAATTGATCCTGTGTGGAGAAAAAATAACTGATGGAGATATGTTGGAGAAAACTTTCTTTACCTTTCACACCTCAAATGTGCTCCTGCAGCAGCAATATCGTGAGCGTGGTTTCAAAAAATACTCAGAACTTATATCTTGCTTACTTATTGCTGAACAAAATAATGAATTTTTAATGAAAAATCATGGGTTACGTCCAACTGGTTCTGTACCATTGCCTGAAGCAAATGGTACTGCATTTCCTGAAGCAAATGCAATATCAAGACAAGGACGTGGACGTGGACGTGGACACGGATTGGACGTGGACGCGGACGTGCACGTGGAATAAATCATGGACGAAATAATCAACAAAGTTATCATCAGCAAGGCAACAATTTCAAAAGGCACAAAGCAAACGAAAGTAGCACATCCAAAAAGGTACATGAAGAAAATTGTTTTAGATGTGGAATGAAAGGGCATTGGACACGTACCTGTCGTACGGCAAAACACCTTGTGGATCTTTATCAAAAATCAATCAAGGGAAAAGGAAAAGTTGAGACAAATTTTGCTAATTATGATGGTCCGATTGATGTGACTCATTTGGATGTCTCTGATTTCTTTGCCAATCCAAATGAAAATATTGACCACTTGATTGGGGGTGGTGTGATGGAAGATATAGATTAATTTATTTTTATGCTTCTAGCATTTCACTTTATTTTATAAATTTAGTTAGAAATATGTTTTTATTTTTCACAAAAAAAAAAAAAAGGGAAACTTTATTATGTATCGTCAATTTCATTTAATCATGTTTACTTCTTTAAATTCATAAATTCAAGTTTTTATTAAAACATGTGTATTTTGTTGTATTTATAGATTGATGATGGATTGTCAAGATACTTGTTTGATAGATAGTGCAACTACACATACAATTCTTCAAGACAAAAAATATTTTTTGGACTTAACATTAGCAAAAAATAATGTTAATACAATATCTGGTGCATCGAATATCGTTGAAGGCTCCGGAAGAGCTTGTATTATTTTACCAAATAATACTAAATTATATATTGACGATGCACTTTACTCTAGTAAATCCAGAAGAAATTTGCTTAGTTTTAAAGATATTCGCTGCAATGGATATCACATTGAGACGATGCAAGAAAATAGTGTTGAATATCTTTGTATAACTTCCTTTGTATCTGGCAAGAAGCAGATAAAAGAAAAATTTCATGCCTCCCATCTGGCATGTACTATACATTTATAAAAATGGTTGAATCAAATAATGTCACGAACCAGAAGTTCGTTGACCCAAAAAGTTTTATACTTTGGCATGATAGACTTGGACATCCAGGAGCTATAATGATACGCCGAATAATAAATAATTCGCATGGACATCCTTTAAAGAACCAGAAGATTCTTTTACCCAATGATTATCCATGTGTAGCTTGTTCACAAGACAAGTTAGTCATTAGACCTTCGACTACAAAGGTCAATGTTGAATCTCCAACTTTCTTGGAAAGAATTCATGGAGATATATGTGGGCCAATACACCCACCATGTGGACCATTTCGTTATTTTATGGTATTAATTGATTCTTCTACTAGATGGTCACATGTTTGCCTACTTTCCACTAGGAATGTAGCATTTGCTAGACTACTTGCTCAAATCATAAAATTACGAGCACAATTCCCCGATTACTCAATCAAGACTATTCGTCTTGACAATGCTGGTGAATTCAGATCACAAGCATTCGATGATTATTGTATGTCAATTGGGATTACTATTGAACATTCGGTTGCGCATGTCCATACACAAAATGGTTCAGCAGAGTCGTTTATTAAACGCTTAGAACTTATTGCTAGACCATTACTTATGAAAACAAAGCTACCAGCTTCTGTTTGGGGACATGCCATATTACATGCTGCATCATTGGTTCGTGTTAGACCAACTGCCTATTATCAATATTCACCCTTACAACTTGCATTTGGTCATGAACCTGATATTTCTCACCTAAGGGTTTTTGGTTGTGCTGTCCAAATCCCTATTTCACCCCCCACAACGTACTAAAATGGGTCCCCAACGAAGACTTGAGATTTATGTGGGTTTTGATTCACCATCCATTATTAGGTATCTGGAACCTTTAACGGGTGATTTATTTACTGCACGTTTTGCAGACTGTCATTTTGATGAAATGACTTTCCCAACTTTCGGAGGGGAAAAACTACATTCTGAAAAACAAGGTAAAATTTCTTGGAATGAAATAACTCTATCTCACTTTGATCCCCGCAATAATCAATGTGAGCAAGAGATTGAAAAAATCATTCATTTGCAAAGAGTTGCAAATCAATTACCCGATGTATTTGTTGACACGAAAAGAGTGACAAAATCATATATACCAGCAGAAAATATTTCAGCAAAAATTGATGTCCCTGCAGGACAATCTGCTGTAGCAAACGAATCTAACATACGCCAGAAGCGTGGTCGACCAATTGATTCAAAAGACTCTGTACCTGGAAAAAGAAAAGTACAAGAGAAAAACCAACCAAAAACTTCGGAAGAAATAATATTAGAAAAGATTGATCAATCAAATATTGAAAATATGGTTCCTGAAGAACCACAAGTGTCCGAAAATAATGAGATTTCAATAAATTACATGTTATCTCATAAATTATGAGAACGAAATAATATTGTTATAGACAATATTTTCGCATTTAATGTGGCTCTTGATATTATGCAAAATGAGGATCCTGAACCACAGTCAGTTAAAGACTGTCAAAATAGAAATGATTGGCCAAAATAGAAAGAAGCCATACAGGCGGAATTGAATTTCTTAGAGAAACGAAAAGTGTTTAGAGCTGTAGTTCGAACACCTGAAAATGTAATCCCCGTAGGATACAAATGGATTTTTGTACAAAAGAGAAATGAAAATAATGAAATTACAAGATACAAAGCCCGACTGGTAGCTCAAGGTTTCTCACAAAGACCAGGTATTGATTATGATGAAACATATTCTCCCGTAATGGACACCATCACTTTTAGATTTTTGATTAGTTTGACTGTGTCACAAAAACTTGATATGCGCCTTATGGATGTAGTAACTTCATACTTATATGGCTCACTTGATAGTGACATGTATATGAAAGTCCCCGAAGGACTTAAAGTGTCAGGAGCAAACGATACATGCCCGAGAACCATGTTCTCAATTAAATTGCAAAGATCATTATATGGACTGAAACAATCCGGACGCATGTGGTATAATCGTCTTAGCGAATATTTGTTGAAGGAGGGTTATAAAAATGACGATGTCTGCCCATGTGTTTTCATAAAGAAAACAAATATTGGATTTGCAATTGTTGCAGTTTATGTTGATGATCTAAACTTAATTGGAACTCCTGAAGAGCTCAACAAAACTGCTAATTATTTGAAAAATGAATTTGAGATGAAAGATTTAGAAAAAATCAAATTTTGTCTTGGGTTGTAAATCGAACACTTCCCAGAAGGATTGTTTGTTCATCAATCTACATATACAGAAAAAGTTTTAAAACGATTTTATATGGATAACGCACATCCATTGGCATCACCTATGATTGTTCGATCACTTGATGTGAAAAAGGACACATTTCGTCCACTTGAAAATGAAGAAAAGGTTCTTGGTCCTGAAGTACCATATCTTAGTGCAATTGGAGCATTAACATATCTTGCAAATTGCACTCGACCCGATATATCTTTTTCTGTAAATATCCTTGCAAGATATAGCTCTACACCAAGTCAAAGACATTAGAATGGTGTTAAACACATTTTTCGTTACCTAAAGGGTACGATTGATTTGGAATTATTTTACTCTTAAAAGTCGGGATCTACTTTAATGGGATATGCAGATGCAGGTTATTTATCTGACCCACATAAAGCTAAATCACAAACAGGATATGTGTTTACACGTGGAGGAACAGCTATATCATGGAAATCTGTGAAGCAATCATTGACAGCAACATCCTCAAATCATTCTGAAATTATTGCAATCCATGAAGCAGGGCGAGAATGTGTATGGTTGAGAAACATAACCCATCATATCCAAGCATCATGTGGGTTAACTTCAACAAAAGATAGTCCAACAATTTTGTATGAAGACAATGCAGCTTGTATTGCACAACTCAAAGGAGGCTATATCAAAGGCGACAGGACGAAACATATTTCTCCAAAATTCTTTCATACACACGAGCTTCAGAAGAATGGCGACATCGATGTTCAACAAATTCGCTCAAGTGACAATTTGGCCGATTTATTCACAAAAGCACTGTCAACATCTACATTCAAGAAGTTAGTCCATGGAATTGGAATGCGTCGACTCAAAGATTTTTAGTGATCAACATCAGGGGGAGTAGCTATACACTTTTTCCTTCGCATAGGTTTTATCCCACTGGATTTTCCTAGCAAGGTTTTAATGAGGCAACATTTATTTTTAATACTCCAAAATAACTGTACTCTTTTTCCTTCGTTTGATTTTTTGTCCTATTAGATTTTTATCAAACAAGGTTTTAACGAAGCAGATATTTTGTAATGTGTCATTCAAGGGGAAGTGTTGTAAAAGGAAAGTTTATTATGGTTTGAAGTGAATGACAATTATATCCCTGTAGCCCTGAAAATTATTATCTTTGTATCCCTGATTCTTATCTATAAATATAGGGCTTTGGTTATTAATAAAATACACACAAAGGTATTGACTCTAACTCTCTCTTCTTCTTCTTCTCTATTTTATAACATAAATCTTGATTTCTTGATTTTTTTTTTCTTGGTATGTCCGACCTAGAATTAGGTTTTTAATTTATTGAAAAAAGTATTCACACGTCGGCACAGTCTATTCTTTCTTGAAATCGAAAGTTGAAATTTTATGATCTAAAAGAGGGCATAGTCTATTCTTTCTTTGTTGATTACTTCTGAAGCTATACTGGAGAACACCGAAATTCGAAATTTTAAAAGAGTAATGCTACTCTTACAACTTTTTTTTACAACTTTATCTTACAATCACTCATATGCGGAGGGGTCCCAGAGTGAATAAAAAAATCTACTGTGAGTGATTGTAAAAGAAAGTTGTAAGAAAAAGTTGTATAAGTAGCATAACTCATTTTAAAAAGATTTGTGGGAAGGACTTGTTCGATATTTTGAAACCATAAAAGGTCTCTGACTAGTGGGGGGATTTTAATGCAATATTATCTGGAGAAGAAAGAGAAGGGAAAAATCAATCTAATATTGGGTCAATTGCTGATTCTGGGGAAATGATCTTAAATTGTGGAGATGAGGAAATGAATATTTAAGAGAGTAAGCCTTTCTTCGTTTCAAATAAAAATTAGAATTTTTAGTAAATATTAATAGAAGTTCATGAAATATACGATTGAAAAGTTGTAAATATAATGAAATGTATTAATCAATGATGAGTACGAGAAAAAAAATGAGCTTTTGAAAATGAGAGCCAAACAAAGACTAGTCTAATAGGAGAATGTCGAGAAATTTGAGAGGATTCTGGTTTATATGGATGAATGCTTAGATTTTCAATTATGATTGGTGTACATCATGATTTACACATTTGTTTACATCATGTCACATGTCATTATCTCATTTGACATTTTTTTTTTTTTTAAAAAAATACTTTTCATCCATTTATTCCTTGACAACACAAGTGTCAACATGAGTGTATACAATTAATGTACAAATGACATAACCCTTATTGATTTTCAACACATTTTCCAAGAAACTCAAATTCGATCCGAATAATGATTGATGTACAATGTTGGATAACAACTTTGTTGACAACATGTGGCATGTTGTCATTGGACAGTTTGAATAACAACTTAGTTTTTCAACAAACAATTTTTTTGTCAGTTCAAACATTATCAATAATGTTGTCATCCAACATTGTACAAATAACGTAAATTTTAAAATAAAAAAAAAATTCATTTTTTAATCGTACATTTTTCAAAAAATCACTATTCAACTCATTATTTTTTCACAATAATGATAATCAGTGTGATGACAGCATAATGAATTTTTGGCAGTAGATAGCGACATTTGTTTTACAAATTGGAATAAGAATTATCCCATTTTGGTACATATTAAAATTTAAATTATGGTCAACACGTTACATAAAATTTACAATTTTTCAATCACACATTTTATCAATTTTTTTTTTATCAAAATCTATTAAAAATTTGATTTTAGTCCCCACCAAATAGAGGTTTAACCAAAAAATAAAAATTTATAATTCAATCACTTGCGGTCTTTGCTAGATATTTATGTTATAATAAAAAAAAAGATAAATTTAGAATTTATTCAAGTTGATATTCAATTTCTTGAATCTGAATCACGAACTTCCAACTTTTTAATTTACTAAGTTCTAGCTTTTAACTCATGAACTTGGGGCATTCGATCTATTAGTCTTCTATGATATTTATATAAGTAAAAAGAGATGATCGGTTGGTCCCTATAATTATTCTCACTAACTTAAATTATAATTCTGAAATTCTGAACACACATACGCAGAGATTCAATTATTGAATTCTAGTATATGATTAAATTTGCATCGATATTTTATTTTATAGAAAGTTTGTTACAGAACTTGCTTAATTTTTTTTTATTAATGATTGGCGATGTCTGGGTTATATTGGGTTGGCTTGGCTAATGGTAAAATATTATGGTAACACAACATATTACTAGTCAATGAAATTGAATAAGATTACGGAGATCGTCCAAAATTACGGCTATATTATCATTATAATTGTATTATATATAGATAGATTGATTTTACCATATTTATTTTGATTTTAGTTCTATACAATGAGAGAACAACTTACATTGAAGAGTATAGAGTCCTATTGAGTATTTTGACATGATATCGAGCCGGTTCAATTTTATTTTGGATTAAATTTGCAAGCTTATGTTCTTCGACAAACTACCTCGTGTCACTCATCTGGTCAAATTTTCTTATTTTGGTTAAAATTTCACCCAATCAAATCTTTTTCAGTAATTCAAAGTATACGAAGATAAAATGACGCAAATAATTCCCCAAAATAAGAGAAAAACAAGTACTTCATCCAAGTTTGTATAAATGGACTTGTTCATCACAATACAAACATTACGCAGTTTCTCTGTCTAGAGAGTACCCAAAATTTTGAATCCAATTTCAATTTCCCAAAAAAAATAACGATGAAGCTTCATAGGGCTAGTGATTTTAGCCAACAATGAATAAGGCTCTCTTGGATCTTACTACAAGGCAAGGGTGGTAGTGATAGGGTAGTTTAGGAAAGAATACATGGTTCAGTATCATACTCTATTGAAGGAGAATTGCTGACTCGAGATGGAGCGGAACAGCGATGGCCACAGGTAGGATTTTGAAGATAATTTGAATGGTGATGCTAGGTAGTTAGTCGACGACGGGAATTGACATGACTTGTCAACAATTGTCTGAGCTGGTAAGTGATTTGTCGGCATCTGAAGAGGTGGCGACGACCATTGTGTCTGCATGTGTGGATAAGATAAGGAGTTGGATTGGGTTATTACAACCCTGCTAGGGGGCCAAGCCCCCTAGCCAGGGGGATAAATGCCCCCTATTGGAGGGGGCTCTCTCCAATAGGGGAGGCCATTTGTCCCCCCTGTCATTTGGCCCTGGCATTGAGTCGGGTCAAGTGACATTTCCTGGGTTATTAATAAGGAGTTGGACCAGGTAATTGATTGGGTTTAGTTTATTGGGCATGTGGATGCATTTGTATTGTGTGGTTATAAATTTTCTGGATTTATAAAATGGGTCTGATTTATGGGTTTTAGTTTTATAGGGTAATGGGCTATTATTTCAGTTTTTGGGGGCTTGCTGTAGTTTTAGGTTTAGGTGTTATTTGGGCTTTCCTGTTGTTGGGCTAACTTTATTAATATTATTATTATTAATATTGTGAACTAATGTGGGATGTTATGTGATGAGTAGTGTATCTGTGTATGTGGATGGTGGGTTCACATTTGGGCTATGTTAGGCTTTGTAGGTGTTGAATTGTAGATTGGATAGTGGATCTAAATCTGAGTTTGGTGGACAAGATTTTGGGCTTGTTATTTTGGATTTGCAAAGACGCTACTAAAAAGAAAAAAAAAATAGCTAAGGAGGAGAGAGAGAGAGACATGGGAGTGCAAACAATTGGGTTTTTTGGTTGCTCGAGTGATGAGCTGGAGTTTTGGTTCTCAAAGGAGGATCATCCTTGAGTGATTTTGGATTCTCAAAAGAGGATCATCTTTGAATTTTTGGTGTAAGCTGTTTTATGAGATATTTTTCAACTATAGTATCTTGACTAGCGATATATTGCTGAATTTTTTGCCAGTACATTGGTCGTTAAAACTTTTGTCGGAACATGAATTATGTGTTCGACTAAGTTATCCTGACTAATAGGGCTCACCACTATTTGTTATTCTTGGATTTCTCAGCATCGCGATTTTTCATAGTTGGTTGTTGTAATTTAGGTATCTTCTTCGTGAGCACAAACATTGTTACTATCGCCAGTTCATGATTGCAAATTGAGGCTTTTATCGGCCAGCATCAATTTGAGGGGGACGTCAATGAAATTGAATAAGATTACAGAAATCATTCAAGATTAAGACTATAATACCAAATAATTGTACTATATATAGATAGATAACTTTGATCATATTAATTTTAATTCTATGTAATGAGAGAATCTCTACATTGAGGATAATCGAGTTTTATTGAGTCTATTGGGGGTAATACTCTAAATGGTCATGGTCACTGAATTTTGCCCAACTTTCTCCAATGAGTCACTGAACTTCAGAAATATCCTACTCAATCACTCAATTTTGAAATTTGGAATCTCATCCATCACTGAATTAACTACATTACTCTTACATTGAAATACACTACAGCAACAGAAAAATAAATCTTACATCAAGAAAATAACATCATCCACACTTATACATTACTTTTACATTGTTCAAACGAACAACTGAAATACAGTACTCACAACAACAAAAATTAAAACTCTAATCGAAAGCAACGTGTAAAATCCTACGAGATAAAAATTCTTAACTCGACTTTACTCTGCTAATAAAATTTGACGATTTCGACCACGTGTCTAACAGAAGAGTGACGTGTGCACGTTGTCCACACAAATTCATTGCCAATTAAGAAAGTTGTTAATGAGATAAAAAAAAATTTGTTAAATTGCAAAGGGGAAAAACACGTTTTTAAAGTTGGACAAAAAAAAGACTGGGACAAAAATTGTTCATCAATTAAACACCCACAAACCCTTATTTTCCCTAATTTCAAATTCTTCAAACCCTTTATTCCCGTCGCCGGCAAGCAGTGGCTTTAACATGCACACGTCACTCTTCTATTAGACGACATGTGGCTAAAATCGTCAAATTTTACTAACGAAGTCAAGTCAATGATGGATGGAATCCCAAATGACAAAGTTGAGTGATTGAGTAGGAGATTTTTTAAGTTCAATGAACCCTTAAGGAAAGTTGGGCAAAGTTCAATGACCATTTAGGGTATTACTTCCAAAGTTGAATGACTGAGTACGGTATTTCTGAAGTTAAGTGACCCCTCGGGGAAGTTAGACAAAATTCAATGATCATTTAGGGTATTACCTCGAGTATATTTGACATTACTTAAGTAAAATGGTGATGATGTTGTGTTGGTGGATTTTTCAATTGCCGGGTAATGGTGGATTGTTGCAATGGCAAGTAATGGCCAACTAACATAGTAATATTTGTAACACTATGTTATCATGTAAAATGTGAATTTTGCGTAAAAATATGACACGTGATATACCCACGTAAAACATTGGTCTTTTTAATGCAAAACATGTTACTCTTGTAAAACATTGATTTTTTTAATAAAAAGTAACATATTAACACGATATTTTACCCACGTAAAAAGCTTATTTTTTAATTAAAGTAACACAAGATAACATACTATATGTTATCCGTGTAAAATGTTGGTTTATAAATAAAAAGTTGTACGGTTTGGATCCAGATTATAAACTCAAAAATCGCAAAACAACAAATAAACTCAAGCATAAAAACAATAAAGAACACATGAAAAAATTTCGGCCAAGGGCCCCGTAGGTTCAACGACCATTTTAATGTTTAGTCCCCCATTGAGCATTCAGACGGATTAAACTCGAATCCACTATAACGGCTAAAAATGGGCAAAGATTTACAACCACCGAAAATACCAAGTTCTAGAAATCAACAATACAAAAATGATCTACTCACAAGCAGACTCACAGAAGAGTCTCTCTAAATTTTCTCACAAAATAGCACTAAGAATTTAGGAGAAATCTCAAGAACGGAATCGAGAAAGAGAGAGCAAAAGACACACAGCCAAGAGATAGAAAATGAGAGTCTAACTCTAACCCTAAACTTATAAGACTTTTATAAGTGATAAGGGATTCAACGATTTAGACCACGCCACTTGTCATCCATCCAGCGGCCTTCTTGTTATAACAGAAAAGGTCGATCCAGATGCTTCTCCAAAACCAGGTTATAACATTGGGCCAAGCTGCTACTTCTATTGGGCCACAAATGCAGCAACGATTTCTTACAAAAGTAATATGTGATAATACAATATGTTACACATGCAAAATTTAATTTTAATAAAATTAACATATGATAACACTACATGTTAGTCGGGTAAAAATTATCACATTCCGCTGAAAATTAAAATATTAATTCATGAAAAAGAATTATTCTATAAAAAAAAAAAGGAGACAAATTGTAAAATATCAATTTTCATGTATTTTTCAAAAAAATTGAAGAAGTTGTTATTTTTCAAATTTTCAAAGAGTAAAATGTCAAAGCTGCCCAACTGAAAAAAAGAATTGAACTCTTTCAAATTGAAGAATAGCCGGGTAAAACTCTTTTAAAAAATTCTACATGTGAATTATTTTTAAAAAAAAAACATTAACAGTTTACTTAGCCAACACGTCAATAATATTTAATTTTAAAACATATTAAATAATAAAAAAAATGGATCATGTTATAGTGCCCATTTGGATGACCACCTGGATGACCAACTTCACACAGATTGGGGGAAAATATTATTTTATTTTCGTGAGACTCACACACCCATGTAAGAATGTGGTACTATAGCATTTTTCAAACAAATGACATGTTGGATCGGGCGATCAAACTCCTAACAACCATGTTACCTTACCACTTTGGTTGACCACTTGGATGACCTCGGCCCCCACCACTCCCCTCACATGGGGGACAAAAAATATTAAATTTAATGAGATGAGACTCGACCCCCATATGAGGAGAGTTGTGGGGTCGGATCATCCAAGTGGTCAACCAAAGTGGCCAAGTAGAATAATCTAACTCCTAATGGTTGTTACCTCATAATGGAATGTGATTCATGCTATTGCTATGTATCAAACATGAACCTAACTTGGATGAAAGTGAAACAGTTCAAATTAATTCGTCCATTTTGACACTAAAAATTGAGAGGATTTCGATAGAGTAAACATATTATTTTTAACGTTTTCTGAATAAAAAATCATCAAATATAAGACCTAGAAACCTTCGAGAAATTTTATGAATGGTCATCCCATCATTCTTTACATGAATTGAACGTGTTTAGTACCAATTAGTCGTATTGACTTTTTCAACCTTAGACCGCGTAAACGTTTACCAGGTATAGGAATGTTTTGTACGTACGTAGTTTGTCCATGCAATCTATTAGTTTGCATCATATATTAAAATATTTTCCGTCACGTTTAGGAGAATCATATTCTTGTGGCATCAAATAAAAAGGAATTATTTGATCTTCATCAAACCTCTAGTAAGATTCGGATTCAAATAAAGTTCGGACAATTTAATCCCTATTTGGTTTGGATAAAAATTAAATTTCAAATATATTTTAATAAAACTTGACGAAATGTATAATTGAAAAATTGATAAAAATTAGGGATAATTACAGTAGCGGTCTCAAACCTTTCACATTTTTGCAGACTTTACATTAACATTCATTTTGTGCCACCCATAGTCTCAAACCTTTCAAAAATTAGCACGTGATGTCCAAATGGATGGTTTCTGTTAATTTGAACTTTGACCAATTTTAAAAAGGGTAAAATTGTAACTTTAAATTAAAATTAAAAAAAATCAAAAATCAATCATTGTTCTCAGTCGCCGCTGCCACCAACATTTTTGCTCACTGTTATGACTGGCTCCCGCCATGTACAACCGTTGGTCCTTAATTGCAGTCGTCCAGCGCCAATTGATTACAGCCACTTGTGTGTTTCAGGCTCTTGCTCCATTTTTGCCTCAATTGCTCATCCTCTAGTGGATTTGATTTCGTCACTTTCGATTCCCAATATTTCACGAGGACCTTGAATTCGGTTTCGACCTTCCGTCGGCGAGTGGTGGTTGCCGACCGCAGGTGGCGACTGGTGGTGATGTGTTTTTTGGTTGGGTTCAAGAGGAGGTGGGGTGTGGGGGTGGAGAAGATGCACGGTAATTGGTTTTTTTTTTTTTTTTTAAATTTTAATTCAAAGTTAAAATTTTACCCCCTTTTAAAATTGGTCAAAGTCAATTTATTAGGTCAACTAATGGTCGAACTAATAGAAATCATCTATTTGGACTCTAGGTGGTAATTTTTGAAAGATTTGAAACTGTAGATAATACAAAGTGAAGGTTAATGTAAAGTCTACAAAAATGTGAAAGGTTTGGGAACGTTGCTGCAATTATCCCTAAACATTATGAGTAACGTAAAATTTGTGATAGAAACAAGTTTAACAAAAAATGAGTTTTTGGCCTCGTTTGATTCTCATTCTTTGTAAAATGAGAATGAAAAATATAGTTGTTATGGGCTCTACACAAGAGATGAAAAGTCAAAAATGGTGGCTGGATGTGATGGATGACGGTCATATTTTTGAAATTGAGGGCAAACATGGACTAGAGTAAAAGAACGAACAAATGTATATTGATTCTCCATAATTTTTCCTATTCCTTATAGAAGTTGATGTACTTCATCATATTTTGATATGATATACAAATCACGGCTTGGAGTTGTCCAAACTATTCGATCATATACTCAATAATTGAAGATTGAAATCAACAAGTTTATCTCATTTCTATTAGATCAATTATACTTTCAAGAAAATCAAGATACTATTTGACTCTATATTCAGTATTAGGTCGAGTCAAATTTTACACAAGACTTTAGATATCTCAACTCATAAGTTAAGCCGAATTATATTTCCATGTTCAAACTCTAAGGAGGATCAAAATTCAAAAGTTCCAACTGTTAAGAAACAAGTCATGACTCATTATAGATCAGTCAACTCGCTTAGTCTAGTCAATCCACATTTTTTTTTACCCTTTTTCCCCCATAGTTTAGTTGACTATTTCAATGAATTATCAGCCCTTTGATTTTTTTATTTTTTTTTTCCACTTTAATCATAACCAGCAAATTGCATGATGAATAATTCTATTAATTGACTAGTAAATCCAAGTGGCAACATATCACGGGTGATACGACATTGTATTCTCAAAGGTTGTAGTCAACTCTTTTAAAAGAATCAAGTCCGTTGAATGTTCTCAAATTATCGACGGTTCATATGAGAGACACCGGCTATAGTGGGTTCAGTACGTAAAGCAAAATTTGGTCAACGATTTCACATGTGATGTATCCTATTTTGGTCAGCTTTTTATAATGTCTATTTTATTATTTTGATGTCAATTTATCGGGAAGAAAGCCTTTTTCTCGTCGCGTGATTAACAAGTGGATTTTATTTGTTCCAACATATTTATTATTATTTTCTATTAATATTGATCAAAATCATTCTTTATACATCTATTATTGGCTATAAACTTTCATGATTAAGAGCTTGTTCGGTAAAGATTAAAATTCAATTTTAATTGAAAATATAGTCGTTATGTTTAACTTTCATCTCACACATGGGACCCACTAACGACTAGTTTTTCAATTTAAATCTCTACCAAACACACTCTAAGATTTCAATTGCCACTTAAATTTTTCCAATGTTTCTTAATTATTATTGCATATTTTAAAAGCGGTTCAAGTTGCCATTGAATTTTCTCAAAATTGTCACTGCACTTTAAAAAATTTTCGAGGTGTGTTGAACTTTTCAAACTTTTTCTCATTTGTACTGGACTTTAAAAGTTCTCTAAGTTGTCACTGAGCTCACTAAAATGATTTCATTGCCCGTAGTTTTTTAAAATGAATAGACTAGATAACATGATAAATGGAATGATGGATAAAATAACCTTGGATAAGTTCATTGAGATTGTTAACTCTAAAATAACAAGTGATGGATTAGCAAACACGATAATATTTTAGTAAGTTTAGTGATAATTCGAAAAGATTTTAAAGTTTAATGGCAATTGAGAGATATTTAGGAAAGTTCAATGGCAACTTTGGGAACTTCTAAAGTTCAGAGGCTATTGAGATATTCAACCCAAAGTTTGACAACAATTAATTGATTTATTTTAGTTTATTTACTTTTTTACTATTCAAAGGCAAACATGATAGCAATTGGCTATTGTGTTTTCTCGGCAGTCTTAAATTACTTTGGCTCTGTTAGAGCCTCATTTTTTTTAAGAATACGTAGTTAAAAAGTATAGAGAATTTTTAAATTTACGTGCAAAATTATTTTATTAAAAGAATGTGATTGAAAATGAATTCGGAGAATGAGATTTTAGAAAATGAGGCTTAAAGAGAGACTTTACTTTATTCTAAAATTAGATCCAATATAGTTCACCATTGTTGGATTGTAACCATTTGTTCCGATCATTGTAGTGCGCGTGTTATACATAAGAGATATTTGAGTAATCAAATGTCTTAATAGAATATTAGTGACTAGGTATGTAAAAAATAATTTCTTCAATAATAGATATAAGTACATTATTTATCCCATTGATGTTAGTTCATTTGCCTCCTAACGGGCATTTAAGTGCGCAGGTGACATCCGCGTGGAGGAGAGATAGCTAGAATTCTATTGACCCATTTTTTGAGGTCAATGGATTACATTGTGTAGAAACTTAAATATTTTTTCGCAAAACATTTTTCACACATATATAGGGAAATGCAAATGGACCAAGTGGGTTAATGGGTTCAAGGCCCAAGATATGATTGTTAGATTAATTAGTCCAATACAATTGAATAATCGATGCCAAGTCGACACATGTGACACCCCTTCCGTCATTCGCATGTCACATAATTTATATATATAACATAATCAATATAAGAAACACAATGAAAGAAATCCATGTGATATATGTGTGAATAATTTTGTCAATCATGCTATGTCCCAAAACTTCTAGTAAAACTACTATTAGGATTTGAGGTAGGATTAATAGGATTTGTGTCAAGAAGCTAATGGTAGCACAAGCCCACCCAAAAAAAAAAAAAAAAGGCTTCTGAATTTTAAAATTATAGCCCCCAACTTAAATTTCTAATTGCAAGCTTGCTTCATTTCGATCGTTGATTGCCAATGAAGGAGATGCATTGATGTCTACTGACGTCACATTCGTGAATTTTACGTAATACTTATAAAATCTTTCCAAATTCCTATTAAACCCAACAAAATTATCACCAATATATATTTAAAAACAACTAGAAGATTTCTACTATGATTAATATTTAATTAATAAAACACAAAAGTTTCGAGTTAAACACGTGCTTGTTTTATGATTGTCATATACTTCCTAGGAAAAAGCTCCCTGTCTCGACTTAGGGACAGGGTAAAAACAAGGGGCACACCGGGATAGGGAGCACGTCTCTACTTCCTAACGTTATTATGTCAAATAGCTTCACGACTTAAACAATTATAAGTTACCACAACTCATTTTTAGATTGCCATAATCCCATTCAAAAGTTTTGTAATGTTATCATGTTGATTAGTTTTAAGACTCTAACAAATTTAAAAGCAGATTTGGTAACATGTATATTAGATAACGCAACATAGTATTAACAAAGAAAAAAAAAATAAAAATGATCCTTTATGTTATCGATTATGTTTTAACACAGCATACCAAGTCCCTATTTGAACCCTATTTTTGAGAAAAATATGTTTTTAATTGTGAATTTTTGGAGGACGAGTAATTAAAAAGTATAAATAATTTTTGAATTTACGTATAAAATTATTTTATAAAAGAATTTGTAATTAAAAATGAGTTTTTAATTAAATTTTTACCAACATATACGATATGCTCATAATTTTTTCAATAAATTAAAAACGAATTTGCTATTTAAAAAAAAAAAAAAAAAGAGTAAGCTATTAATCATTTTTCCCCCTAATAATTTATACATAAATCTCATGTGAGATTGCCAAAATCCCAACCACAATAATTAATGTACGTTACAAAGCTAATTAATGTCTCAAGTTAGGCGCCTAAGGGTATCCTAATCCCCACTTTGTCTTTTTCTCACCAACTCTGTAGTCTCGCCAGCTTTCTCTTTTCAACTTCATGAGAAAAATTCACTTTCATCTATTCATTATTTTCCAAATTTGGGCCCCACAAATTTTCTTTACTCAAGCACCCCAATTTCACTATTAGATTTTTTTGTACTTTATGCATTAAGAAATGTACATTGTGCTGGAAGAATAGAATTGGATACTGGCATTATCAATTCCTAATACTTCCGCAATTAGGCCCCACCGTTGCATACAAAGGCCTCTATTTGGTCTCATACCGAATGCATTAAAGTCTTCAAAGAAAATCTCAACCGTCCGATTAAACTCATCCAGTCTTCCGGTCACCCTCCCTCTTCTTTATATACCCCCGCAACCCACCCCAAAACACCATTACAATTTTCCATCCTTTTGCACTAAGTTTTTGTTCTTGATTTGGTTTTTGGGTTTTGATTTGTGATGCGGGTTCAGTAAATCTTCAAATTTGATTGAGGAAGCGTTCCCCCCTCCTTTTTGAGGATAAACGGCGGTGGAAATGATGGCGTTTGGTAACATGAACGAGCAAGCGGCGTTGCAGGAGGCGGCGACGGCGGGGTTGAAATCCATGGACCATTTAATCCGACTGGTTTCTCACCAGGAACAACAAAACCCGCAAATCGACTGTACAGAAATCACTGATTTTACTGTTTCTAATTTTAAAAAGGTTATTTCTATTCTAAACCGGTCTGGCCATGCCCGATTCCGCCGTGCTCCGGTTCAAACTCCAGCACCAGAGCGGTTCACTTTCTTTGAAAATCATAATTTTGCTTCTGGGTCTAGTCAGATGCCTCCAGTCTCCGGGTTTAATAAACCTCAGCCTCAGGATCTTAATCTCAATCTTTTCCCTGCAACTCCGGCGTCTGCGGTGGTGCCGGAACCAGCATTTACCCTTGATTTTGCCAAGCCAAGCGTGGTGGGTTCCACGCCTTTTGTTAAAGAGATTAGTAATGACGTGATGTGCAAGGACGGTTTCAGCTTATCGGCGGCGATGTCAACGTCAGGAAACTCGTCGACGACGTTCGTTTCGTCTATAACCGGCGACGGGAGCGTGTCAAACGGCAAAGGTGGGCCGTCCTCTATGTTTTTGGCTCCGGCAGGCCCCGCTATCTCCGCCGGAAAGCCTCCACTCTCCGGAAAGAGGTGCCGGGAGCATACCCAGTCAGATAACGTCTCCGGCCGGTGTCATTGCAAGAAGAGGTGCGTATTTTAATTTTAGGCAATTAAATAAAAAAATTATTTAATTCCTGAATTTTAAGCCTGCTAAATAGTTTTTATGCTAAAATCCGATTTTGTTGACTATCTTTTATTATTATGAAAAAGAATAGTCGTGGTCTAACCTTGAAAAAACCAAAAGAAGTATGCCCACCGGCTCACAATAGCATCCTAAGTCGCCGTGATAACGACATTTGTCTACGACCAAAGTCATGCGTGACAGCTACGTTGTTTGAAAATGTTTCTATGTCCACTGCGGCGTACGTTAGGAGGGCTCGGTGTAAAATCGTTGACTCTTTAAGTCTATATTTTTCTTTATTGGACCATGCGCCGGATTCGTCCGGCGCACTTTAGAATTAGGCCCGTGCTTATGCGCACGTTAAGATTGTAATTTGCGCATAAGGTATTGTTCACTAATAGAGTTGTCACGATTGTAACATGTTAAGACCATGGTTACATTGAAAATTCATTAATTATGTATGGTTTTGGCAGGAAATCTAAGGTGAAGAGGACAATTAGAGTCCCAGCCATTAGCTCAAAAATCGCGGATATTCCCGTTGACGAGTACTCATGGAGAAAGTATGGTCAAAAGCCAATCAAGGGCTCGCCATACCCACGGTAATTTCTATGCACCATCAATCTTATCATACGATGACGATGATTTTGTACACCCATTTCACGTGATTGATGTAACCTTTCTTGTTGTTCAGGGGTTACTACAAGTGCAGTACCGTAAGGGGATGCCCGGCAAGAAAGCATGTGGAGAGGGCTACAGATGATCCATCGATGTTGATCGTCACTTATGAAGGGGAGCATAGGCATTCGCAACATGCAATGCAGGAGACCACGGCTTCGGAGGGTGGTCAATTCGTCGTGTTCGAGTCGACATGAGAAGTGAAGAAAAAAAATGTAAAAAAATTAGATGAAAAATTGGGGCTTTTGGTAAGTTGTAGGTAGTTGGAGGGGAGATAGTAAGGGAAAATTTGAGAAAATGAATTGTTAGAGTTGAGGTTCTCTTCTAAAATTGGTTGGGACAGAGGACCATAATCTTAGAACATATGTTTAATTTTTTCTTAATGATATTTTAGTTTAATGGATCGTTCTTTTATTGAATTATACTTGTTGAACTGTCTTGGTAATTCAAAACTAATATTTGTTTTCTATTAATGTATATGCTATAAATTTTTATTGATTTTCTCGCTTTCTTGAGCCATTTTGTTGCAAGCCAAGCCAAGAACCAGCAGTTCCATTCACACACTGTTACAAAACAGAATCGACAAGGTTACTTCACATCATCGAGAAAGGTTGAACGGGCAAAATATTAACGCTTCGTTTGACATCATTCTACTTTTGCTTCTACTTCTTTTTACCGAAGATCTCTTTGATGAAGTTACTTTAATTGATGTTTGAAAACTAATTTCATGTCCAATGAAAACTTAGGTAAAAGTTGGGCATGAATGGCGTTGGAATTTGGAAACAGCCGAACGCCTGAACTTCACAAAAAGCTATTTGACCGGTTTTTTCGGCATTTGTAACTCGGTGTACACATAACAAGATCCACCATATTTTATACCCTTTTTTTAAAAATCTTTTTTAGGTAATTATAGTTTTCAATAAATTATATGATGAATTTTCTATTTTTCCTACCTTATATTTTAGATTTATGCTCAAAATATTATTCAAGTTTAATAGTAACCCAAAGGAAACATATAAGGAATTAAATATACAAAACTAAAGTACAAATTAACAATTTTCAAGGTTTAATCACAACAGAGGTCACCGAATTTTTAGCATAGTTGCACTCATTATTGAACTTCAATTTAAAACAATCAAATTACTAAACTTTAAACTAGAAATTTAATTAGGTCAGTCCATTTGCCATCCGTTGATATGCCAACCAGATTTGGCATTCCGAGGAATCTATCCAAATGTCTATATCTATCACAATCAGCAGATTAATAACATGAAAGGTCTCTAAACATTAACCCTAGCTGCAGTCGAGCGCCTATTTGAACCTCATTTTTGCTCAAAATACATTTTAGACAATGTTTTAAAAATTGGTCGGGACATCGACCCGAAAAATATAGAGGGTCAAGAGTCAAAGGGTTGAATCGGAGTTGAACCGGGGTCGACCCATATGACAAATTAAATAAATAAATATAGAAATAAATTATATTGTATCATAACTATAATAGATTTTTAATTTTAGTTTACCAATTCAAAAATATATATATAATTCATATTTATTGATTAGATTTACTATAGTAATTTGTTTTATAACATCAAAAACTAACAATTAATATGTCCAAAATAATTCACTTTGTTCAAATTGATATTGTTTGTGATTATAATCTTGTTGATGCTATGATTTTTGATGAATATAATAAAGTAAAGTAGCAAACGCTTAGAATTGACAGTTGACAAGTATCCCACATTGAAAGATTACTAAAACATTGGAAGATAAGTATCATTTAAAAAGCTAGTATCCCACATTGAAAGATCACTAAAACATTCCAAGAAAAGTCTCCTTTAAAAAGGAGTTAAATGAACATCACTTGGATAAACAATTGATTGGGGCCTCTAGTATAATAGGTGAGTCCATCAAGATAGTTAAAATAATTTTTGAAGAAATAAATCATATTACCCGGAAAAATTGTGATCGATTTTCCGGTTCAAGGTTGAACTGGTCGGGTTTTGCCGATTTTCTATCATCTGATTAATATATGAAGATTGGACCGGATTTGAGGTCAGTTCCGGCCGGTCCGATCCGATTTTTAAAACATTGATTTTAGAACAGTTACAATTGAAATAAAATAGATCTCGTATGACAATGTCATCAAATTGACGTACAAGACTAACTTATCTAGTTTAGAAGATCTATTTAATTTCAATTATAACTCTTATTGTGGACCCTATAAATATAAAATATTGATTCTTAATAACAAAAAGGTTTTTGGCTTTTCTTTTGCCCTCTTTTTTTCTCTAATTTATAACACGTTATCAGTATGATTCTCTGAAAATTATAGCAAATTAGTTTGAAAGTAGTCTATAGTCAATCTCAAATCATCCACATTATTTTTTATTGTAGCTTACATATATATAATTAATTTTCATGAATTGATTTCTGCCAAATTAATTTTCATTGTCACATAGCAAATTGGTGTCGGCTCAGTATTCTTTGTGTCCAAATTTTTGAAATTCAATCACCAAATTGTGCATGTCCATTCATCATTTAGTAGAATAAGCATTCATAATTATGCATATCCAATCACCATAATCAATTTTTTTTGCTTCTTGATTGTCATTCAATTAATTACCTCATTATTATTCTTTTTAATAACAGTATACTTTATGAATTTAATATTCGTATATCTGTCTATTATAAATATTGTTCCTCCTGAAGCAGCACACTAATATTGATGTTCTAATTAGATTTTACTTACTTTTGAAGAGTATAATTAAATAAGATCTAGCCCTTGTTTGAGTCACATTATTTTTTTCATTCTCATTCTTCTACTCATTTTTAACCACATATTTTTTAATAAAATGATATTTTCTATCACATCAATAACTTTTCTTTATTTCAACCATATATTCTCCATCACATCAACAGTAAAAATACATTTTTCTTCAAATAATGTGGCTCAAACAGGGGTCTAATATAATTTATGTTTTTACTCCTAAAGAGTAAATTTTTATACAATTTATTATGTCGAACAATAATATATTACTACTCCTGAAGATCATAACACTTCAATTCCAATATTTCAAAAGAATATTACTTGTAGATTTGTATGCTACAAATATTTTGTTGCTCCTAAAGTAGCAAAACATTATAATTAATATTAGGATTGAGTACGGTCCGGCTTGGTTCGGTTCGGTTCGGTTGTAACGAGAATCGAATCGGACCCGAAATTTTTGGTTATTTAGTAAGTGGAACCGTCGAATCCAAATTTAACTATGGAACCGTTCAGATTTGGTTCGGTTCGGTTCGATTCCAACGTTATGTACTATAATTAATTTTTTTAATATTTACAAAGCTAAATTAATTCTACTAATGACATGTACAATTTTAACTCTTGCAAAAAATGTAGTTCAATCTTATGTATCTTTTACGTTTCTCTTTGCTGAATTATTTATATATTTGATTGTAAAAATCATAGGAAGATGACAATATCGAGCTTATTATAATTAAGAGAGGCACCGTCGAATTTCAATTCGATTTTTTCAAAAACGACACTACTGTAGAAAAACAGATTTGAAAAATCATATTTTTGGGTTAGTAATTTTATTTAGAAAAGAATAAAACAATTTAACTTATTTAAAATTAAAAATTAAAAAAATTAGAGAGATTCGGTTCATCGGTTCATAATCTAGAATAGAGAACCGAATCGAACCCATCGTTTCTTGATTTAGATACTCGTTCGGGTATTTAATTTTTAAAAAAAAAACCGCTCGATTCGTTTCATTTTGGTTAGGGTCCAATTCGAAAGTTTTGCTTAACCCTAATTAATATTTTAAAAGAATATTAATTGTTCCAGAAGATCAGGATATTACAAGTTCCATATTTCAGAAGAATATTAATCGATTTCTATGTAAAATAACGAATTAAATAACTCAATTTTTTTTACGTGTCCATTCTTTTGCATACGTATTTATATATCTAACAAAATTATGTTTATACTCCTGAAGAGTAAATTCTTACATAAATTATTTTTCTAAATAATAATATGTTATTACTATTGAATAACGTAGTATTATAATTTTCAATATTTCAGAAGAATATTAATTTATTGCTCTTGAAGAAGTAATAATAAAATATAACATGCTCTTGAAATAGCACATATCTCAAATAATATATATCTCATTGTGTTCCTAAATAAACACAAATTAAACAACTCAATTCTTGGTTGTAATTTTTAAAGGAAATTATTTTTCTATATTATTAATATTCAAGAAGAATATCAATTTATTGCTCTTGAAGAACATGAATTATAATTTTTAATATTTCAGAAAAATATTGACATATTAGTTTTGAACAAGCAATAGTTAAAGATATTGTTATCTCAAAATAGCATATTTTGAAGAATATATCATTTTGATCATGTTTATCACTGAAAGAAAACATATAACTAATATCATGAGTAAATTGATTAGATTGACTATTTGAATGATATATGATTATATAAGGTTTAATCATATTTTTTAAAATTAAATAACTGAATTATATCTAATATTAAACAAGAAATTTAATTTGATTTTATTGTTTGTCATGACTAGTTAGATCGTCATTGAATCAATAATGATGCGAAATAAAAAATTCAAATTGATATTCAATGAAGAACCAAAAGATTCCTCAATCGAAGGAAATCATATATGATATTTGTTCTCTTTCATAAAAAATTTTCGTTAACCATTATTAGTTAAAATAAGGATTGAATTCCCTATATCTTGAAAATTAATCAGGGTGATAAATGGGGCATCATCATCCTCCACGTTGACCATCTAAATATTATTTGTATCTAGTAGATTTGATACAAATACTAGACGATCGCATGGTGTTCGCAACATGAAGTTTACGAAATTCTGCTTAAATTATGAGCATAATTTTCATAGCATAGTATCTTGTTAATGTTGGTGATCCTAAATCTCAACTTTTAATAAGTGTTAATTGAGATGTCAATAAATAATTTAACATTGTTGTCTGTTAAAACATTCAATTAATTTAATTGAGAACAAAGTATTTTACATTTATGTTTAGGGACTGCTATTATATGTCATATCAATATCATAGTTCTCCCCGTTCTAACTAGGCCTGAGCAAAAAAATCGAAAAATCGATCAAACCAATCAAACCGAATCGATTCGGGTCGATTTGGGTCGGTTTGACATATGTAATTGGTTTGATTTTCTTTTAAACAAAACCATGGTGGATTGGTTCGGTTATGATTTGAAACCTTAAACTACTGGTTAACCAAACCAAATCAACTCAACTTATTTACGTGTTTACCTTTTTTTAAGAAAAATCAAAATCAAAAGATGAGTCATAATCTCATAACTATATCTCGATTCCCTTCAATCTATAATATTGTCGGTAAGTAATAAAATTGGAAATTTTATTTCACAAGCTTATTATGTTATATTTAGTTTTTTCCCCACTCAAGCAGACAGACTACATAATGCATAAAAAAAAATCTTAAGATTTTCGTTGATCTGTCTCTATTAATCTGATTTTATTTGTTAATCAATAATTTTTGTAATATAAAATTATTTAGTTATTTTAATTCTTGTAATTTAAGTGGGACCAAAACTTGGACAATTTTTTTTTTTTTTTTTTAAATAATTTGAACTAAAAGTCCAAACTGACTAAACAAACCAAACCAAACCGATTTGGTTTGGTTTAAGAGTTAATGTGGGTTGGTTTGGGTTGAAATTTATCAAAATCGACTAATTTTTTGGTTTCGGGTTGGAGTCGAAACCGACTCAAACCAAACCGCGCCCAGGTCTAGTTATAACTTGGATTATGGCCAAAACCTAATTTTTTTCATCTAATTATTTTGATAGTGCGGTATATGTAAAATTGATTTATCACAATGCTATGAGATAAAGTAAAAAATGTTGAGAATAAATGCGTAATTTAAACCCTTATCCCCAATAGAAGATATTTTATAACTCCGGAAAAATAAATGTCAATTTGATTGGATAATTCTCTTGGCATTAGAAAGATGAATTAAGAAACTAAAAATAATGTATAAATGCATCATTATATAATCATCGCAAAAGATAATTTAAAGCAGAAGTTCAAAAAATAATTTATTTAGATACATTTACTAACCAAAGATGTCAATAATATCTCACGCACCAATTTAAAATGCTCTAACACGAATTGATATCCTAGGAGGACAAATTGTTAGCATTATATTTGATATATCTAATATTTATGGCATGCCTTAAGCGTGATGATGTTCGATTCTAATTCAAAAAATCTTCAAATGAAAATGGAACGATTAGCAAAAATGATCTCATTAAAGTGACATATACTATTGATGAGTATTTAGACATAATAGATTATAAAACTCCAAAAGAGGTTCAAGTACCTGCATCATATTATGAATCGAAAAGAAAAAATTGTCAACAACACTTTTACACATGATGTATTGTATCATATTATGAATAGCAATGAATCGAAATAAATTTGTCATCAATCGAAGTAATGATTGGCCAAATAAAATGACACAATCCTAGTAAATGAATTTCCTAGAGAAATCTGAAGTTTCTGAACGTGATCCTAGTGAAAATTGAACTTACTATAGAGACCTAAACTTTATGGATCTACAATCTAAACATCTAAATGCGTATATTTTTGCGAAATGAAAACGAAAAAAATAAAGTCGTAATATGAAATGTACGACTCTTTACATAATAAATGTTGCGAAAACTTATATAAATAGATAAGTTATCATGTGATTGATGTAATCATAGGCGTCTTCTTTGTTAGCATGTAATTATAGTCAACTTATTTTATATAAATTTAATACTATATTTGAAGGATTTAATATGCTTGAAGTATAATTTAATTGATATTATTATTAGGCACACACGTTGCACTCTTTTTTCCTTGATCAATGTTTTATACCATTGGATTTTCCTGGTAAGATTTTTAATGAGATAACTTTTGTAGCGCACTCAGAAGAATAATGTATTCATTTTTCCTTCATTAAGATTTTCCTACAGGATTTTTCCTAATAAGATTTAATGAGGCATATCTTTGTGCAATGATGTCTTTAACCTACAAGGTATTTACCTTCAAAAGTTTTACTCTTATATGCATGAGACTCTTGAAGAGATCAATGAGAGCTATTTTCTGAATCATCATATTACTACAGTTATGAAAGGTTGATAAAACATCTCTTATGAAGATAGTGTAACAACCCAGACCTTGCGCCCAATCTGTTATATTATATCATAACGTATTGTCCGCTTTGGGTGAGCCTGTATGGATTTTTAATTGGTACCAGAATTCCCCTTAAGTCTCTCATATGATGGAGGTCTTAAGTTCGAATATTGGGGAACGCGAGAAAATCCGTGAGGGGGTAAGTGGGCACAGACTCACCCAAAGCGGACAATATATTATGATATGATATAACGGTTTGGGCGCAAGGTCCGAGTCGTTACAAAAAAATACGTCCATTTTGGGTGAGCCTGTGCCCATTTACCCCTCATAGATTTCCTCGCGTTCCCCAGGATTCGAACTCATAACCTTTCCCTTAAGAATGACTTAAGTAGAATCCTGGTACGAATTGAATAAGTTGTCCAATTGGTACCAGGATTTCCCTTAAATCTCTCATATGATGGATGTCTTGAATTCGAATCCTGGGGAATGCGAAGACATTCGTGAGGGGGTAAGTGGGTACAGGCTTACCCAAAGCGGACAAGCCGTTATATCATATCATAACGTATTGTCTGCTTTGGGTGAGCCTGTGGCCACTTATCCCTCATAAATTTCTTCGCGTTCCCCAGGATTCGAATTCAAAACCTGTCAACGTCATAGGCTGTAAGCCCATTCTCCTCGATGCTTTTACGACTAGTTCTCGAGTTATCCCTTTGGTTAGCGGATCCGCAATATTATCATTTGACTTCACGTAGTCCAGAGTGATAACTCCTTGTGAGAGTAGTTGTCGAATGGTATTATGTCGTCATCGAACATGTCGACACTTACCATTATATATATTGCTCTGTGCGCTGCTAATTGTTAATTGATTGTCGCAATAAACACAAATTGCAGGCACAGGCTTTGACCATCTTGAAATATCCTCAAAAAATTAGCGAAGCCACTCTGCTTCTTCAGTTGCTTTGTCCAAAGCGATGAACTCTGATTCCATTGTAGATCTTGCAATGCAAGTTTGTTTGGACGGTTTTCAAGAGACAGCTACACCACCAAGAGTGAAAACATATCCACTAGTAGACTTGAAATCTAACATATCTGATATCTAATTGGCATCAGCATACCCTTCGATTACTGCAGGGTATCTAGAATAATGCAGACCCAAATCGCGAGTGTACCTTAAATAATATAACACCCTGAAAATTGCTTTCCAGTGGATAGCACCTGGGTTACTCGTGTAGCGACTCAATCTACTAACTGGGTATGCTATATCCGGTCTTGTACAAGTCATTAAATACATTAAACTCCCAATTATCTGAGAATATTCTAACTGTGACACACCATCACCAGTGTTCTTGGATAGGTGGAAACTCAAATCCACTGGAGTCCTGGCCACAGTGGTATCTGACTTGTTGAACTTGTCTAATATCTTATCAATGTAATGAGATTGAGATAACACAAGTCCATTTGGTGTTCGAGTAATTTTTACTCCCAAAATGACATCCGCGAGACCCATATCTTTCATGTCAAACTTTGAGTTTAACATATTCTTAGTGGCTTTGATAATCTTGTCAGAGCTACTGACAATAAGCGTATCGTCGACGTATAGACACAATATGACATATCCATCATTAGTGTCCTTGACATATACACACTTGTCACACTCGTTGATTCTAAAACCACTAGAAAGCATAGCATTATCAAACTTCTCATGCCATTGCTTCAGTGCTTACTTTAAACCATAAAATGATTTAACCAGCCTACAAACTTTCATTTCTTGACCTGGAGCTGAAAACCCCTCTGATTGGTCCATGTAGATTTCTTCATTCAAATCTCCATTTAGGAAAGCTGTTTTTACATCTATCTGATGTATTTCTAGATTTCGCAAGGCCGCAATAACAATTATCATCCGGATAGAAGTTTTTCTCGACACAGGAGAATAAATATCAAAATAATCTAAACCTTCTTTTTGCTTATAACCTTTGATTACTAGTTGAGGTTTATATTTATCAACGGAGCCATCCATTTTCATCTTCTTCTTGAAGATCCACTTGTAGCCCAAAGGCTTACAGCTTGGTAGAAGATCTACTAATTCCCAAGTATGATTCTGTTGGATAGAATCGATTTCACTCTTGATGACTTCTTTCCACAGATGACCATTTGGAAAAGATATAGCTTTGAGAATCATTCTTCATCAAATATGTTAGAAAATCAGGGCCAAACGTCTTAGAAGTTTTGGTCATTTTGCTCCGTCTAGACTCATCCTCACCTTCTTCAATTAGATCTATATTGCTGCCAGAAGTAGTAGATTTCAGAGCACGTTTAGCAGAAGTTAACTCTCTCGAAGATTTACAAGAAAATATATTCTCAAAGAATTGTGCATTCTTGGACTCTATAATCGTGCTTGGGTGAATATCAGGTACATTTGAATAATGCACAAGAAATCTATATGCACTACTATATTGTGCATAACCAATAAACACACAGTCAACTGTCTTAGGTCCAATCTTAACCTTCTTAGGAGGAGGCACCGCGACCTTTGCAAGATACCCCGACATTCGTAAGTATTTATATGAAGGTGTACGACCTGTCCAAAGTTCATACAGAGTTTTATCCATTTTGTTTCTTAACACTTTATTCAAGATGTAATTTGCAGAAATAATAACTTCTCCCCACATGTTCCGTGTTAATCCAGAACTAATCAACATTTCATTTATCATTTCTTTTAAAGTTCTATTTTTACGCTCAACAATTCCGTTCTGCTGAGGTGAATAAGGTGCAGTAGTTTGGTGAATTATTCCATGTTTAGCACAAAATTCACCAAACGGTGAATCATATTCACCACCATGATCACTCCGTGGCACTTTTATTTTCTTGTTAAGTTGATTTTCAACTTCATTTTTATAAAGAATGAATTTATCGATAGTTTCGTCTTTGTTTTTAAGCAAACACACATAACAATATCTAGTGCTATCGTCGACAATAGTAATAAAGTACTTATTGCTACCTCGTGTTTGGACAAATTTTAAGTCACACATATCAATGTGGACTAGTCCCAATGGCTCGGTACTTCTTTCAATACTATGAAACGAAGATCTAGTAAGCTTAGCCTCAACGCATGTTTCACATTTACGATTTGAATCAATTTGAAACCTAGGCAAGTAATTTAGTTTGCTTAGTCTATGGAAAGCATTGTAATTTACATGACCTAATTTACCATGCCACAAATTAGGAGACTCAAGCAAGTAAACAAAAGGAGTTTTCTCATTACTTATAACAGTTGGAGTTACAACAATTACATTCGATTTAAACAGGCCATTAGCCATATAGCCTTTCCCAACATAAACTCCTATTTTGGTAATCACCAGCTTATCCGCCTCAAAGACCATGCAGAACCTATTCTTGCTCAGAAGAGACCCAGAGACTAGATTCTTGCGAATATCTGGCATGTACAACATATTAGTCAGAGTAAACTCTCTGCCAGATGTCATTTTCAGGATCACCTTGCCTTTCCTCTCACTTTCTCTCTTGAGTCTTGTTTCCATTTTTCATTCATGTAGAAGATTGTTGGAATTGAATGAAAATGAATTGAATGGAAAGTCCTTTCATGTGTTGTAACTCAAGTCTCTTCATATTGTAACTCAAGTCTCTTCATGTTCCTGTTGTAACTCCTTTATTAATGAAGTGACTCTTCATCCATTGGTATAAATAGGAGTCTCTCTTGGTTGGAAAAAAAATATAGGGGATAAAAACTTCTTCCTTCCAGTTTTTTTTTTTAAGTTCTTCCTTTTTTCTGATTTCTTAGAGAGGATAGAGTATATCACAGCTAGTTCGCAGACGGTTAACGTAGTGTAGCGTGAACCGACAACCGATTGTATCCTGGGAATCAAACACTGATCAAAACCTCTTGCACTCCGGTGAGGGGGCGAATTCAATTTAAGGAAACCATAAATACATAGGCATTCGGTTTGATTTGATTCTCTAGTTTATCCCACAAGCTAGTTGTCCAATTGATACCAGGATTCTCCTTAAATCTCCCATATGATGGAGGTGTTGAGTTCGAATCTTGGGGAACGCGAAGAAATTCGTGAGAGGGTAAGTGGGATTTCCAGGATACAATCGGTTGTCGGTTCATGCTGCACTACGTTAACCCCCTGCGAACCAGCTATGATATACTCTATCCTCTCGAAGAAATCAGAAAAAAAAGGAAGAACTTAAAAAAAACTAGAAAGAAGAAGTTTGTATGCCCTATCTTTTTTTTTCCAACCAAGAGAGTCTCGTATTTATACCAATGGAGGAAGATTCACTTCATTAATAAAAGAATTACAACATGAACATGAAGAGATGGAGTAGCTGTACTCTTTCTCATTCAATCAAGTTTTGTCCACTGAGTTTTTTTGACAAGGTTTTAACGATGCAACATTTTATTACTCCAAATTATTTATACTTTTTTTTTTTTTTTTTCATTTGTTAGCATTTTTGTCCCATTGGATTTTTTTGCCAAACAATGTTTCAATGGTATAGTTATTGTGCAAATAATCATCAAAGGGGAAGTGTTGTAAAATAATTAGATAATTATTGATAATTATTTAGTATTATTATGATACACAAATAAGTCTTATCTAGTCTAGAAAATCTATTTCATTTTAATTGTAACTCTTATTTTAAATCTTATGAATATGAAGCATTGGTTCTTAATAACACATACAAGTTCATTGGCTTCTCTTTTGTCCTCTCTTTTTTCTCTAGTTTATAACATATTCCCATTTGTTTTTTTTTTAAAACCTTTTTAGGTAATTATAGTTTTCAATAAATTATATGATGAATTTTCTATTTTTCCTACCTTATATTTTAGATTTATGCTCAAAATATTATTCAAGTTTAATAGTGACCCAAGGGAAACGTTTAAGGAAGTAAATGTACCAGACAAAAGTACAAATTAACAATTTTCAAGGGGTAATCACAATAGAGGCCATCGAATTGTTATCATACTTGCACTCATTATTGAACTTCAATTTAAAACAATCAAATTACTGAACTTTAAACTAGAAATATAATTAGGTCACTCCATTTGGCATCCATTAATATGTCAACCAGAATTATTTGACATTTCGTCGAATCTATCGAAATGTGTCAGTGTCTATCACAATCAACAGATTAATAACATGGAAGGTCTCTAAACATTAACCTTGACTGCAATTGAGCATCAGTTTGAGCCTCATTTTGCTCAAAATACATTTTAGAATTGTATTTTGATGAAGAATTTATTGTTAAAAAATAAAGAACAATTTTGAATTTGTGTGCAATATTATTTAATTGAAGAATGTGTGATTAAAAATAAGAAAGAAAAAATGTATTTTAAAAATAATGAGGATCAAACAAGGGCCGAGTCACCGTACTTTTCAATTTGGAGCAATAAAGTTATATATCATTCGATCTCACTCCAACACTCATGATACACATTCCTACCTCTTTACCATATATATAATTTTTTTAGCATTTGTTAATGTATCTGCATCACCCATTAAATAAATGAAAATGTGTTTCTAACGATGTCAACACTTCCCCAACAACCAATTTGAAAAGAAGACAAATGCAGATCCTAAAGTCGGCACCATATCTTCCATCAATAATAAGAGACTAATGATTATTTAAGCAGCAGACAATCACGACTTAGAAAATGATGACATGACATGACATATAAATCGAGGTCAACACTATAACTTGACAGCGAAAGGCCTATTAAATAGGGACAACGTCGGAGATAGCTAAAGCACTCTTTATAAGACTTTCCCCGAAAAGGGCCAAGCCAAGCAATTCATTGTATACAGTGCCGAACCAAGTCAATCCTCGTAAAAACACTACAAATCACTTCTTAATATGAATAACTTTTTTCTTCATAATGTTCCAGCAGTTATATATAATTACTTTACCACAAGAAACATGGAGTTTTATTAATTGTACAAAATGGATAATGACAAATAAATTTGGTTGGCTTTTAACGGAGTTAATCTATTATATGAAAAAATTGTACAACTACATAAAAAAATTTCACACACCCTAAATCTCCAAGCACATTCCAAAATCAAATCGGGTGAGACTGCAAAGATCATTAAGTCTCACCCCAAGACAACTCATGATTATCTTACAAATTGGATAAATAAATCACTTAGGCCTGTTTGAGATTTTAAAATTTTCCCTAGAACTAGAAAAATATTTCCAACTTCCACATTTTTGTTGTTTGATACCACATTTTTGCTATGAAATTCATTTTCTTGATTTTGCTCTCACGCCCACATTTTCCCACTTTTGGGGGAAAAGGTTTTCCCGAAAACCAATTCCAATTAGTTTTTTTTTTTTTTTTTTGGAATAAATTGTAGACCCAATTGTAAAAAGAATTATCCCTTTAATGGACAAATTTCATGTAAAACAAAGTCAAATGAATGGTATTTGGTATACAATTTTATTTTTAATTTTTTGGCAATTGAAACAAATTCTAAAGCCAATTGTAAAAAAAAAAAAAAAAAAAAAAATTATCCCTTTAATGAACAATTTTCATAAAAACAAAGTCAAATGGACATCAAACTTTAAACATCTTTCATGTGAAAAATTATATCAATCAAACATAATTAATTATAATTTACAGTGAAATAAATTTTAGGCAATTCAATTCTCTGCAATTCGTTTTATTTCCACCCAAATTTCATATTTGTAATTAAACGGATCTTTAGAGAATGACTATCTATGTGGACACACAATGAGGACTTTTTGAATTCTATTCGATCTGGGATTGGATTCATAATACTCCCATTACAAATATAAAAATTAGAATACCTATTCTATTTGGAATAAATAGATACAATTGTATTTAAGTTGGATAATACCAAGTTAAAATTCCAACAATCTCCATCGTGACTTCAGATTGTTTGAAGTCTCCAAATAGGCGCTATTCCATGTCTCCACCAAATCGAAATTATATACCTCCACCATAGTCAAGTCTCTTCCACCCTCTTGGTGACTTCACTTGAGAGAAATTTCGATGAAAATTTTCTCGTTTAGCCAAAATTCTCAAAACAGAGAATTAATATTAATTTTACTATTTGTACAATCGGGGTTGACAACCCCGATTGACAACACCCTCACATGAGAGGGACCCACGATTTTTTATTCACCGTGGATCCCCCTCTAATGTGAGAGGTTGTCAATCGGGATTGTCAACCCCGATTGTACACATAGCATGGTTCAATTAATATACTACACCATAAAGAATACTATCAAGCTATTTGTACATTAAGTTTGACATCCTTGTTGATAGATGGGTGACATGGCAAAATTGTGATGATTGGATTAACAATCATGCTATACTTACCCTCTTCCTTACCCTTTGGTTGACTCGATCCCACCTGAGCACTTACATAGAGTTCGGGTCCCACTTCATTAAATTTAATATTTTCACCCCTCATGTGAGGGGGCAGGTGGGGTCGGGTAAGGGAAAGGATAAGTAAAGAGTGTACAAATAACTTATTTCTTGGACTAAATATGTGAGATGTGAAAGATGGTACGAGATTGTGTCAAGTGTAAATCTAGGAAGTCAGAGTGTAAATTAGGATGTTCATTGTTCATATGGCAAGATTGTAAAGAATATATGCATTTAGAATCAACAAATTATAAGAATTTCAAACTTGCTTGTGACGAACAAACTTGCTAAAAATTGTGGTGCAACCCCCATGTTTAAGTTTTCCACGAGTTCATTAGTCATCCACATAAATTCCACCATACCATGCATCCATGCCATGTACAAATTTGTGGACTCGCTAAAATAACATATCATCTACCATGACAACGTTTTGATCAATGTCGTGCCATAAAGATGAGCATATTCTTCCCAAAAAAAGGATCGTTGTCTCATGGAGAAAGGAGACAAACTATTTGTGACGTAAGCAACATCTACATACATTAATTTCCAGCAAATTATCGAACCTGCTAGACCTTTTGGATGATTTTTCTTAAAGTGTTCAGAGTCTACTGAAAATCAAGGGTTGATATTTTTATTTCAGATTCTTGTGCAATCCAAATTGAATTAAAACACAATTGGCTTCCACTTACCATAAGTTAAAATTAATTCTCCCGTAAATTTATCCACGTCACCTAATTGACCTAACTTGTATTTTCTTTGCTCCTACACTCCGAACAACCCGACTCTCTGATATCACTTTTTGAAAATTGAGACATTTCAAACAGAAGAAAGGTCAATCGCTATTAAAGATAGAAACATTCCACTATATAATTTTTTTATACAATCGTACAAAACTTTTAAAATTTCACTTCAAGACCGTTCAAGACTATCTTACGAAATGAAATAAATAAAACACAAAGAAAATGATTCTATTTACAAAGACACGGAGGGAGGACATTTCGAGTTGTAGTTGTGGGATTCATGACTCATAAAACAAATAGAAAAATTAATAATCTATTCCATTTGAAATAGACAAACTAATATTTTAGTTAGACGCTACTAGGTCAAATTTCTAACATTTTCACCATTGCATTTTCACACGTTCGCCAAATTGAAGGTCATTATTTCATCAATCTTTTCTGTAGTTCTTTTTGTTTCGATCAACACATCGATTATCTTGTATTTTTACATTAGAAAGTTTTTATCGCTAAAAATTTATAAAAACGACAAATGCTTCAAGTGCTTCGAGACACATCTTCAACATCCAACGTCATAATCTAGAATATACTTTTTTTTTTTTAATTTTTAAGAATAATGTTTATTATTGGTAGAAATCATCACAAATGAACGAACCTTTAATTTATTGACCAATGTATTATAAAATTAGAATGAAGCATAATTTTATTGGATAATAAATTAGGGATCCTCTACCATTTTTTTACTAATGATCAACTATACTTTTTAATACCCAATTAACTACAAATTGACCATGATTTCTTGGATTTGCATGATGAGTTGAAGGCTTTAAATTGCACAATTATATATTCCTTCAGCGTTCATTATGATTCTTAAGATTCTTCTTTCAATAAAACAGACAGATTGGCTGATAATTTTGTTTGCAAAAACCAATGATAAAGAAATACGTTGTAAGAGAGGGGAATTGACAGACAAGAGGTAAGAAGACAAAACAAAAGAAACTTACCGTCGAGTGTTTAAATTTTGGTTCGATTCATTGGACTTCTGCTGTGTGTTCCTCGAAAGTCTTTCTTTTCCTGTTCTCGATTTAGGGTTCAACCCCCACTCTGCCCCACCACATCCTACTCAATATATGCACAGCCCGGATTCAATTAAGCGAGTTTCACTCCATCTCTCATCGAAAACCCATCACTTGGATTCGCTGTGAGTCCTTCTGTCTATCTCTATCCCTCTTTTTATGTGAAGAAGTGTTGATTTTATGAGTTATTGTTAGTTGAACTTGTATATTATAGGTGGGTTGAGTTATTCTTGTGATTTGATTAGCAAAATGGACAAAGGGATAGAACATTTGATATCTGCAAGGAATTCGTTAAAAGCAAGCGCAGAGAAATCAGAGGCTTTGGCATTTTCTTTAGAGAAAGGTGGACATAGATTAGAAGAGATTAACCGAAGACTACAATCTTTGGAAGTTGCGATTAGGCCTATACGGGCTCCGAAAGATGCCCTCCGTGCTGTTGGGGGTCATATAAATCGAGCTGTAGTCCCCGCGGCTGCGGTTCTCAAGGTTTTTGATGCTATTCACGGGCTTGAAAAGTCATTGTCCGATCCACAGTCCGATTTACGGGGATATCTTGGTATGCTGAAGCAGCTTGGGGAGGCATTGAGGTTCTTGGGGGAGAATTGTGGGATGGCGATTCAATGGTTGACTGATATTGTGGAGTATTTAGAGGATCATAAGGTGGCTGATGAGAGGTATATTTTGGGTTTGAAGAAGGCATTGAAATGGCTTCAGGAATTGGTGGTTGGTGAAGAAAAAGGTTGTCTTGATGGGGGACTTCTCGAGGTTGCTTTGGACCGGCTGGAGAATGAGTTTTGCAGGTTGTTGATGGAGAACAGTGCTCCATTGCCCATGTCCTCGCCAGGTCAGCAAGCCTGCATTGCACCCTCACCTTTGCCAGTGACTGTTATAAAGAAGCTACAGACAATTCTTGGGAGGTTAATCGTGAGTAACAGACTCGATAAGTGCATATCCATTTATGTTGAGGTCCGAAGTTCAAATGTCCGGGCCAGTTTGCAGGCACTTAATTTAGATTATCTGGAGATATCAGTCTCCGAGTTCAATGATGTGGGGAACATAGAAGGTTTATATATCTCAATGGGGAGAGCATTTAGAGTTCACTGTGAAGCACTTGCTTGAAGCCGAGTATAAACTTTGTAATGAAGTGTTCGAGAGGATAGGAATGGATGTATGGAAGGACTGTTTTGCAAAGATAGCATCGCAGGCTGGTATTCTTGCGTTCCTGCGATATGGGAAAACAGTTGCGGAAAGTAAGAAGGATCCTATCAAGCTATTGAAACTGTTGGATATCTTTGCATCCTTAAATAAGTTAAGATTGGATTTCAACCGGCTCTTTGGTGGAGCAGCCTGTGCCGATATCCAAAATCTAACGAGGGATCTAATCAAGAGGGTAATTGAAGGAGCTTGTGAAATTTTCTCAGAGCTTTCAGTTCAAGTTGAATTGCAAAGACAGACCCCACCTCCTCCGGATGGCAGCATTCCAAGAGTGGTAACATTTATTACTGATTATTGTAATAAGCTTCTTGGGGATGACTATAAGCCGATCCTTACCCAGGTTCTTGTCATAGAAAGAAGTTGGAAGCATGAAAAATTCCAAGAGAGGATCCTTATTGACGACCTCCTGAATTTAGTTAAAACAATTGCAATAAACTTGGATACGTGGTCCAAAGCTTATGGAGATGCTGTCTTGCCCTATTTCTTCTTGATGAACAATCACTGGCATCTGTACAAGCATTTGAGAGGCACGAAACTCGGGATCTTTTTGGGAGATTCTTGGTTAGGAGATCTTGAGCAACGCACGGAGTATTATTCTAACTTGTACATGAGAGAGAGCTGGGGGAAACTTCCTGTTCTTTTGAGTCGGGAAGGTCTAATTTTGTTCTCTGGTGGGCGTGCAACTGCTCGTGATCTTGTCAAAAAGAGATTAAAATCTTTTAATGCAGCTTTTGATGACATGTATAGGCAGCAGTCAAATTGGCTTATTTTCGACAAAGATCTGCGGGAGAAGACATGCCAGGTCATAATACAGACGATCGTACCTGTTTATCGTAGCTACATGCAAAATTACGGGCCATTGGTTGAACAAGACGCGAGTGCAAGCAAATATGCAAAAAGTATACAGCTCATTCCTTGGAAACAATGCTCGACTCTCTTTTTAATCCAAAGCCGGCAAGACATGGCAGTTTCAAAGTGCGACAGTCGACTGGGAAATTCAGCAATGGGATTTCAGATCAATCTCAAACTTCTCCAGCTATTTAGTTAATACATGCTTTATAGGGTTCAAATCTGTAGAGGACATTTACAGTTATAGGATTTATCACATATCTTCGTACAACGATTCAGTCACCGGGTATGTAGCTGTACATATACCTGTTATTTTTTAGCTATTTGTACAATTTTATGGGATAATTTACATTGAGAGCTTATACTACCATTCTCATCTCTACAATGATCTTCATAATTTAGGAATGTATTGTGCTTGTAGAAGGCTCAAACAATTAAGAATTCAGTTTAATGGAATAGTATTGAGAATAAAATATTTGCTGGTTCTTGCGGCTGATTTTGGGCATTCTTGTTACACTTCGTCTGGTTACTCTAATGAATTTCGTTTGACTGACATTAGCAAATTGAATGTGACTGAAGAAAAGTTAGTTGTTGGTGATGCTTGTGATGGAAAATGAGATTACAGTTGCTACGATCGTTTGTTATATAACCACAGGATGATCCACGAGAAAGGTGGCAGGATTCGAACCTATGGCTGGCCCGCCCGCCCCTGACCTGCTGGGTTGGGTGGCCGGGTTAGCATCCCTCGTCGCCTCTGTACCCAAAACAGATGCGTTTGTTATATTTGTGTTTTTTGATTTACTTGTTCCACTTTCTTACGATATTTTGTCCAAGGTGGTAGATTTGTTATTATTCGGTTCTTTTTAGATTCACCTCCCTCCTGCTTTTTGCATAAATCTCGGCCTGTTTATTACTGCGTCCAATTACATTTTTGTTTTTTTTTTGGGTGGAAGGCAATAAATTTAGTTTGTCTTTGTTCTTTAAGACTCCCACTCGAAATAGGAAAAAATTTAAATAAATGAATAATACCTCGACTCAAAGACTAGTATGCCGAGCTAAGGAGATGAATTTGATTATTGGTGTCATTTCTTGATTGGAAATATTCTTGGTATATGTTGCAGATGTATTTGTGATTGGTATCATAGAGAAAAACACAAACCCAATTCTGTTACTATGTCAGTACAGGTGTATTTGTGATTGGTATCATAGAGAAAAACTCAAAACTGGCTGGCAAGCTTAGTTCTGTTCTAATCACTTTGATTCTCGTACACGAGTACCTTCCTTCAAATAGATATATTTCCTTTCTTCCGGTTAATATGTCAGTGATGGCGGGAAATAGAAAAACTTTCTTATTAACACGCATCTCATTCCTTTCAATACTTATGTTTTCGTGCTTGTACTGTATGTAGAGATTGCCCGTCTCAGTATTCCTTTCAAGATGTGTTTTTCGTGCTTGTACTTATACTGTATGTATTGATTGCCATCTCAATATTCCTTTCAAGACTTGTGTTCCTCGTGCTTGTAGTGTATGTATTGATTGCCTGTCTCAATGACCATGAGTATGGGATACATTTGCTGGCATTGATCATTAGATTAAATTGAAATTTGAAATTGTTGACCTCGCTTTCGGTTAGGACCCGCAGACAACAGATGCCGGACCTACTCGCGTCCACATAGGCTTAGTCATACATGCAAGGACCCATCAACGGTCGAGGAAAGGGGGCGTGGGAGAAGAGCATTTCGGACACGAGACGGTTAGGTTCGGATCAGGGGAAAGGGGGATGACGATCGTAAAATGAGAACCGATCGTATATGAATTGATCAAGAATAAAGTATATCAAATTAACATAAGAGTGTAGTCGATAGTAAATTGTAGAGAGAGTCGTTTGTATTGCTTTCTGAGTTGTGTCTTAGGGTAAAATTCAACATCATTTTTTAGCATGGGGGGATCTATTTATAGTATTAAAATTGAGATTGAGGTCGTCCGATTGCATTGCACGTGGCCTCATCTCCTTGACTAAGACATCATGTCCTAGCTATGACTATGACACTTTGGTAGGGGCGCATTTAATGTTTACAAGTTGCAGCCATCATATTGACAAAACAATACACCTGAACTCATTACAAAGGTCTCATCGGTCACTCCCCTAAGATCTTCATTTGAGTGCACATCTTCTTGAAACAGATCATCTTCAAGGGGCTTCGTTTCTGGACTCTGTGGACTTCTTGGAACATGGATCGCCTCGGATGCGAAGGGCCTCAAACATGAAGGATCTCTGAGCAGAAGTGTCATGGATATGGAGCGCCTCGGCGGTGAAGCGCTTCGGTCCTTGGCTACGATCCATTCTGCTTTAGTAAGGATTAAGTGGGTTTTGATAATTCAAATCTACGAGCTTTGGAGAATGTTGTTCGTGGAGCCAGTGGGTTATCCACGTGTGGTGAAGCGTAACAGAAATGACTGCATTTGACTTTGTCAATCGTTTGAAAGATAAACATATCTTGGAATTGTGGAAGTCCTATGAGTTAAAAGATCCTAGAATTGAATGGGACAATCCGCCCATCATTACTTTTTCTGGTCTCCAGGAAAAAGAAGAAAAATAGGCCTCTCCAATTTTTAATTTTTTGGTTGAACAAAACAGAAATTTTATTAATCCAGAATTTTAATTGGTGGCTTGTTTTAATGTATACTGATATTTGCAAAGAAAGGTTTTCAGATTGCAAGGGTGGAGAGTGATTCTCTCTTGTTGGTATGAACTATGAAGCCTGAAATTCGACTTTCAATGCGCTCCTGATTATGAAATATTTATTCACTACTTATTGTCCATTTAACATGACTTTTGAGTAGGGCTGGACAAAACTTTTGAATTGAACTGGATTCGAACCGAACTGAATCGAATCGAGCGGTTCTTCTTAAGTTAAATATCTGAACGAGTATTTAAATCGAGAACCGACGGATTTGGTTTGGTTCTCGTTTCTAGATAAAAAAATCGAAGAACCGAATAAGAATCAAATCACCCTAATTTTTTAAATTTATTTATTTTAAATAAGCCAAGTTATTTTATTATTTTCTTAATAAATTTGCTAATAAAAAATATGATTTTCCTATTTCTAATTTTCAGTTCAAACTCAACTTAATCAAATTGACCTAAATTTTATCCAAATTTGTTATTCTATCGTAATGTCATTTCTTATGGAGAAATCGAATTGAAACTCGACAACACATCTCTTAATTATTGTAAGCTCGCTATCGTCATCTTCCTGTAATTTTCACAATCAAATCTACGAAAACTCAGCAAAGAGAGTCGTAAAAGACACATAAAATTGTAATACGTTATTTTATAAGAGTTAATATTATAAATGTCACTAGTTGAATTAATGTAGTTTTGTAAATATTAAAAAAATTGATTATAATACAAAACCTAAGAACTGAATGGAATCGAACCCGAACGGTTCCATAATTAAATTTGGACTCGATGGTTTCACTTACTAAATATCCGAAAATTTCAGGTCTGGTCCAGTTCGATTCTCGAACCGAACCGAACCGAACCGAATCGAACCAAACCGTGTTTAGCCCTACTTTGAGAAGTCAAAATGAGATATTAAGACTCAAAATCTATTTTTGGATTCAGTTGATAATTGCATAAATTCTAGTTCGAAGAGTTTTTTGAGAAAGTTCACTCAATGTGATTTTCTCTAAAAAATCTTCCGAAATAGTTTGTTTTAGAAATTAGTTTCCAAATATTAATTAAGGTAATTTTTTTAAGAAGCTCTTTTACGAGAAAAAACATACACACTCTGCCAAACGGGTCCTTAGTCGACTTAGTTGCTTCTTTAAATTTGGTTGATTTAAGTGTTAAGCAATGGATTAAGTGCTTGTTTGAACCCCATTTTTGGAGTTAGACTGTATTTTGAAATAGTAGATTGATGGAGAATGTGTGGCTTAAAAATAAGAAAAATATTTGAGTTTGCATGTAATATTATTTTATTGAAAAATGTGATTTGAAAAAAGAGAGAAAATTTGTATTTTGAAATTAATAAGGATCAAAAAAGGGCTAATTGACATTTCAAGTTTCATTTTGAAATCAGTTTGTAACGATATTAATAAATGACAGTTTATTATGCCATATTTTGTTGTGCAAGTACATAGTAATTAAATTGAGAGCTATGCTATTTACCCCCATAGGATTACAACGACAGTTTGAGTGGCGTTAACGTGATATTAAATGATAGGTATAATTAAATAAGTCATTTAATTTCATATTTAATTTAGTATATCATTTAGAGTCACCTAAACTGAGAGTTGCAACCTCATTCTGGCTACATAGGATTGCTCTTAAATTTATAACATAAGACACAATGATAAGACGAACAATAATAATGGAATTTTAAATTCTTAACATAGGTCACAACATTTATTAGAGGCTGTAGTCACATATCCCCTGATTTTTTTTTTTTAAAATAAGTTTTTATATTTTGTTAATTTTAAAATTGTATTCTTAAACTATTGCAGTTTATATCTAGGAGATTAACTATGACTCATTTCAAAGTAAGAGAAAAAGTTTAGAACTTCAAAATTCAGATATTATTTAAAATTTATTTATAAAATAATTAATTTAAAATATATTTTATTAATCAAATCTATTAAGATCATAATATTATATAATTTATGGTCACAGTAATTTATTACTCACAATTACAATGTCACAAATCACAAATTTTATATATCAAAATTTATTTATTGATCATAAATTTATCAAAATAATATTTCACATATTATTTTTTGATTACAAATCACAAATTTTATAAATCACAAATTATTTCATGGTTACAAAATATCAAATTAATTGGTCACAAATTATTTTTATTTCACAAATTATCAAATAGGTCACAATGTAACAATTTTTTATGTTACACATTATTTATGGGTCACAGATTATATATTTCGTTGGTCACATATTATTCATTGGTCACAATGAACTAAATAATTTGTGACCATCATCACGACCATCACCTCACCACTTTTCATCCCACTCCACCGTCACTGCAACCACCACCACTTTACTTCCACCATTGTTGTTGCCGCCTACACCAAATAATTTGTGACCACCGAATGCTCCACCGACATCATCGCCATCACCAATGTTGGGACAATCACCACCAACACCTTGTTTACAGCCACCTTCATCTTCATCATCATATCTCCACTCCAGCAAATATTAACGTTCCAGTCATTTGGAACAATCCCGGACCACTAGCGATTCAACCTTCACTACTGCTATATCCACCACTTCACCACCAAAAGCCACCATCTCCACCATACCACAAACACAACTCCCACAAAAAAAGTCCCAAAATCCATCGTTGACACTATTAACAATCACTGACCACCACAACAATCAACGCCAAGAGAAATAGATGAAATAGAGCACCTCGTCGCGTAGCCTCACTTCAACACACCGATTTGAAAGCGCATTAAGTCGAATAGATGAACTAGCTGTGGTTTTGTATGCGGGAAGAAAGAGACAATAGTTGTGTGGTGTTGATTCTGTGCAACGTCAATAAGCATCGCACAACGAAGATAAGACAGGAGATTGACGGTGGTGCAGCGATAGAGACATGAGATCGACAATGGTGCGTTGAAGAGAGAGACGGGAGAGGACGATAGATGAAATATAGAGAGGGAAAGGGTGAGATATAGAGAAAGGAAAACGATGAGTGAAGATAAATTTAGGGTTTTGGGAGTGAGGTGAGATGGATGGAGGTATGTTAATTAATTTAATTTTATAAATATCATTACTAATATTTAGAATTTTCATTATATTTGATTTCTGAAAAAATAATTGTAATTTTTAATTATGAATTGGGATCCTGAAAACACTTAGGGGGTGTGTTCGATTGTAAATATGAAATTTACATGAAAATAAAATAAATTTTAGGTAATTGAATTGCCTAGAAAATATTTGTATGAAAATTGTCAATTAAATATGGTTGATTGATTTTATTTTCAACCTAAAATGTTATATTTGTCCATTTTTTATTGGTAAATAGATGGGAGAGAGAAAGTGAGATTGAATTACTTGAAAAATACTTACTTTCCCTACAGAAAATATTTTCTTAATTTTCAAGAAAAATATGATCACGTGCTCAAATGTAGAAAAATATTTTTCGTGAAAAAAATATATCAATCAAATAGAAAAAAAAGTAAAAATTTGAATAAAAAAATATTGACAATTAAACGCACTTTTTGTTCATGTAATTTCAACTTAAAAAAACTCGTGGTATCACAACTTGGGCCTCATCTTGCACGGAACCCGCAAGACAATTATAGCCAATTAAATCCTCGGCCGGCCCAAGCCTGAATTAACCTCCTCAAGACACACCAGGTGCGTAAAACCCTATATTTTTCTGTTGATCTAGTTTTTGCGTGAATTCTCCGTCCAAATTCGGGCAATTTTAGGCTGAACGAAGAGACAATCGAACAACGACATGGCTGACACAACAAAGAAGCGAAAGAAAGGCTCAATTAGTGAAGAAGACGTGTCTACACTCTTACAGAGGTATGTTTTTTGCTGTACTAATTTTAATTATGATCGAAAAAAATTATTTATTTATTTATTTATTTATTTTGGTTTCTTTGAAGGTACTCTGCGCAGACGGTGCTGGCATTACTGCAAGAGGTGGCGGTGGTTGCAGAGAAGAAAATTGACTGGAAGGCTATGGTGAAGAATACTACGACGGGAATTTCCAATCCAAGGGAGTATCAAATGCTCTGGCGCCACATCGCGTATCGGGATGACCTCATTGATTTCTTGAACAATGCTGTAGACCCTTTGGTAAGCAATATGTATTCCGTTTATCTACGCTAAATATGTCTGAAACTTTTAAATTGTACCTCAAACTTCTGTTACGAAATGAGTAGTTTATGGCCATATCGGGAATCTGAAAAAGGTGGGACTCTTCCCTCATTTTCGCTACGATCAAATCAGCGTTTTTAAGGAAAATGATGCTAATTATTTATGCTTTCGAAGGTAGAAGAAGCTTACCAAACTAATACATATCAGATTCAAGCATAAATATTTGTGTTGAGATGATTGAATAAATAACTAAAGATGTGGTAGTTCAAACACAATCATTCTATATTTATAGCATATTTTGTACCAACTAAAGATGATTGAATAAATATCAACAAAGTAAAAATCCGTTCAATCCGAAACTAAAATCATTTTCATTATAGTGTCGAGAATTCAATTACATTTCCCATTATTTTTCCGTAAAAATGAAAAATATGACCGTTATCTATCACATCCAATCATCATTTTTGACTTTACATATCTTGTGCGGGGCCATAATGACTATATTTTTCATTCTAATTGTACAAAAAATGAGAATCAAATGGGGCTTTAATAATTAAAGATGTGTTTAGTTGGTAAATAAAGTTTTAAAAGTAGAATGAATTAATTCATTTTTTGTTCTTTGCTGCTCGGAATAAAAATTCGAATTCAAATTCCAATAAAAACAAGAGCTCAATTCCTTTTCTCTCCCACTTAATTTCGGATTGAGAATTGAAAATGAGATATTATTATTATTATTATTATTTTTATTTCTTACTTAGTTAAATTTAATTTCTTTTATTTTGTCAAATGTATAAATAATTTGATTTTAGGTTTTGCTCGAAGTACATTGAAATGTGAGGTGTGAGGCTGGAATTCTTAAAGATTTTGGTATTTATATTTATTGGTACACTCTAAAATCTATTAAACTCCTTCCAATTAATGAAACTCACAAGTTATCGCTACACTTAGTTTTTAATGGGACACCAAGATATATGTAGACTTTAAAATCTGAGTTGAGGACATATTTGTTAGTCTTCTTTTCACTTGTTCGAAATTCCCACACTAAACTAGATTTTTTAGATCTTTTTAATTTCTAGTATAGTTTGTTCTTAGATGCGTGGAATAAAAATTCGATTCCAAATTCCAATAGAAACAAGAACTCAAATCCTTTTCTATCCCAATTTGAATTTCGGAATGAGAATTGGATATTTATTACTATTAAGCCCTTGTTTGGTGTTGAATAGAATCATATTTTTAGCAAGTTTTGATAAAATTTGATGAAATGTGTAGTTGAAAAGTTGTGGAACCCGTGAAATATGTGGTTTAATTAATTATTGACTTTGACTTTGATAAAAATATAGATTATATTTTTGATCAAACTGGCTAATTTTTGTACTTTTTATTTCTTTCTTTCTTAGGTAAATTTTTTTTTTCTTTTGTCAAATGTGTAAATAATTTGATTTCATATCATCCAATGCCCAAAGCCTTTGACCCCATCATCGTGAGTCGATAACAAAATTTCAATGGCAGAAAGATATATGAACAAGGCATCCAATCTAATGCCAATACTTCTTTCCTGGTGATTGTGAAAGTAGTTCAGTTAGGTATGTTTTACTTGAAATTCATCGAGATATGAAGTGTGAAGCTGGAATTCTTAAAGATCTTGGTATTTATATTTATTGGTATGCACTGTACTCCAAGGTTTAAAAAGGCGAAACTAAATATTGAGGCGATTTCTTTATGAGGCGAGGCGTAAGTCTCGAGGCGAATTGAGACGTAAGCCTCACAAAAAACAAAAAATTTAAGTAATTTTTTTTTAAAATAATACAAAAATACAAAAAAATCAAAGTTGGAGCATATAGTAAATATGATATACAGCCACTAGTTTTTTGAAGGCTAACTTTTGAATTTTCGTTTTTGGTCTTCTAATTTCTGGCTGCCGTTTAGTTTTCTAGCTATATTACTGTTTTGTTTGGGCCCAAAATGCTTTTTTAAATGGATCATTTTCTTTTTGAAGAAGGGCATTTCAAATTTTAAATGAGGCACACGCCTCATATTTTTAGCCTAAAAAATACCCTCTCGAGGCATAGTACATGCGTCTCACGGTGAGGCGGGCCTCAAAGCGTGCCTCATTACCGCATTTTTAAACCATGCTGTAATCTATTAAATTCCTTTCAATTAATGAAATCCTTGAAAATCCACACTGTGACACCTAGATTTATTTAGACTTCAAAATCCTTTAAAATCTGAGATGAGGACATCTTTGTTAGTCTTCTTTTCACTTGTTCGAAATTCCCGCACAAAACTAGATTTTCTAGATACTTTTAATTTCTAGTATTGTTTCGACTTTCGACTTATTGTACTAGCAATTTGTTTAGCAAGTCATACTGAGTAGAAAGTTTATAGTTGTCGTTGTATGATGGTTGAGATAAAAACTTTTTTGCTGCAATTCTAGTCCAACATTAATCTGATACGCAGTTTATCTTTTGGTGTGCTTCAGCTCTTTATTTATTTATTTTTGTAGGATGACGACAGTGATTTAGAATTTGAACTGGAAGCTTATCCTGCTGTCGGTCGCGAAACTTCAGCAGAGGTTGCTGCTTGCGTTAAGGTGAAAGAGTTAATTGAAATACGAGAGCAACACCTTCGTCAACAATTTTTCCTGAACAGTGAACACAGTTGGATATAGCACTATTTGGTTATACTGATTCTTGATTTTGATACTCTTGTATGCTATTTTTACTTGAACTGAAAATTATCATAGTTTTAGAAACAAAAGGTTGAATTATAAATCAAGTCTTTGGAAACAAAGGAGTCTACTTATTTAAGCTTAGACACAAAGTAATTGTAAGCAACTTGGCAGAATGCTTCCCAATCCATTCAAGCCCCAAAAATGTCAGTCACAGGGCTACAGGGTTTTGTGATTTTTGTTCGAGAAAAAGGGCTAAACTTTTACCTGGGTAATCATCAAGTTGAATACTTCATCTGAGTGGAGGGAGTGAGGTGTGATAATAATAAATCCCAAGCCAAATACTTCTTGAGAAGAACGACTTAGGGATGCGTCCTTAGGAATGTGGATGTGGTCCAGGCAGGAGCAACTGGCCACAATGGAGATGTAGTATTAATTAATATGTGGTTCTTTTAGTGTTTACATTGACCCAAATCTGCTGAAATGTATTTATAGTTGCAAGTTGCAACATTAGAATCATGCAGAGTTGAATTTTATTGCCAATTTGCAGAATGAAATCAAGACACTTCTGGTTCATGAGGAAAACCAAAAGAAAATGATGGTGGTGGGTTGGTCAAATGTTATTGAAAGTTTGAGAAGACAATTCATTGTCCTGACCAGATTTAATTAGAGTTTGGGTTGTGCGAGGGGAGTGAGAACATTGAGCTTGAGGGACATGAAGAGAGCTGGTTCATCGTAAAGTGCCATGAGGAAAAAGGTCATAGTTGGAACCTTGGTGGATTTAATTTGGCAAATTGAGAGTTGCCAGTCCTTTTGAAAATTAAAAGGGACGTAGTTCTGACTATTAGTTCGCTAACCTTTAAGGTGGTTCCGAATCACTAAACTTTCAATTATCCGACAAACCTGTTCCTGAAATTTCAATCAGTTTCCAATTTGATGAAGCCTAACTTGCTAAGCAAAAAACTTAGTCCAGAAAGATTCTGACTTTTCTACTATATTTGTTAAAAATAAACTATTTTTGTAGGTTCTGGGACGGAGTCTAAATCAGTCAAGTTTCTAAAGAACATCTCCAAATGACTTCCAATTTTATAATATTCAATCTTGTTACCAGGAATGTAAGATGGTGTTTGGGTTTTCTTTGAAAAAAAAAAAAGGGCTAAAAGCAGCAAGTGTTTTAGCTTTTAGAAGATAGGCAGTTTGGATAAGAGCACTGATTTTAGATAGTAGTTAATGTGTTAACTAAAAAGTGTTAAGCATTTCTAATGTCAAAATGACATAGGAAGAAAATTTATCATTTGTTGCCACAATTGGTTATAGCATCAACTCTTTGAACCAAAATTTAATTGAAAGTATTGTAAGACGTGTAACATAAATTAGCTCGAGAATAATAGGTTTATCCTTAACATTTCATAAATACTTGTTATGTAAAATGTAAATTTATGACCTCTTCAACACTTTTTGTCACATGAAATTGTAATTTTTTCCTAAAATTAATTAAATTTTAAATAAATCAACATTCCTAAGCTTGTGAATCAATAAAAAAAAAATAATGAAACAAAGACATTAAGATAGTTATCTACACTTAAGAAAACGAAGTTAAGTTCATGTTGCTAATCGTATAAAAACATTTTTATGAAAGAAGTGGTGTGAATCACTCAATCTCCACCTTTGCCTTTTTGCTCCTTGCTCCTTGCTCTATTTTTTCTTAATTTCTTTCCATTTTGTTCTTTTTCCTTTATTTTCTTTTCTTTTGTTTTCTCCCCTAAATCTTTTCTATATCTCCCCATTCATGTTGCTACTTGATTTCCTGAGCTGTGTTGATTTGGGAAATGTGGTGCTGATGGTTGTGGGGGAAGGTTGATTTAGGAGTTGTTGGCATTGATGGCTGGATTAGGATAAGATGCATAAGGGGTTAATGGTGGCAAGAGAAATATAGGATCGCAGGATAGAGTTAGTGGATTACTGGTGGGGACAGGTTACGGGTTGTGGGTGAAGGGAGGGATACACCTGCACTAGAGCAAGTATCAGTGAGTCTTGACTGGGAGGGAGGAGGGGACTGCTGGTAGGAATGGTTTTTTAATGTGCTGGAGTATTATATTTGAATTTCAGGAAATGTGTGAGTTTTATTGTAATTTGCCTTGTCAAAACTGCTGGCTTAGAAACACCAGGGTGCTTTTTCAAGGCCATTAATTTTTTTACCCAATAACTCACTGAGCTTTATGCAGAACATGGGCTATCAGCCAGTTTGACCTGCTCATAAGCTAATCCAAATTGGCTCTAAGTTGAATGTTTTTGCCTTTAGAAACTATTCCATGCACATTTTCTGAGGAAAAATTTATTGACTTGTTTACTTAAATAGAAAAATTTACTTGTGTGATTGAATCCGATTGCAATGTAAGCTTATTTTAGGATTCCACAATTGGTTTCTGCTAGCATGCCTACGATATATACCTCAAAAAATTATAGCACGCTATTTATTTTTCTTTTAGTTAGCTTACATATGCTAATTTTCATTTGTGTATCCGCTGAAGAAGTTTTTGCCTTCTCCAGGTGTTAATTGCCTCTGGCACCTCAAATGATTCCCATCTCCATAACAACTCAACCATTGAGGCTCCAATGACTATAAATATACCAAACCATGAGAAGTCCATAGCTCCTTCAGAGAGTTCACATCTTGCTAGTTGTTTGCAGGGAACAAATATAACCATACCAGTTTCTGTACAAAAACAGCAATTGGCTACAGTAACATGTGCTGAAAAAAAACGAGCTAATGTGTCAACAGGCAGTAATTTGCCTCGAAGAAAAAGAAAGCCTTGGTCTGAAGAAGAAGATATGGAACTCATTGCCGCTGTGCAAAAATGTGGTGAACGGAATTGGGCTCACATTTTGAAAGGAGATTTTAAGGGTGATAGGAAACCGTCAGAGCTATCTCAGGTTCTTTTAGTTCCATAATTGTCTAGTTTCTAATATATTTTATGTTTTATTTGTTGGATCTTTTCATTCATTTAGATTTAGAAAGAGTAAATGGGCCTAAGCAATAAATGGTATGACACAATTCTTCTAATTTAGCCTGCACTTGGCAAAATTTATAAATCATTTATAAATGTTCAAACTTCATTTTCAACCACTTGTTTCTACTTATTTATAAATTAAACTTTTTATAAATTCTTCCCAAACGGAGGCTTAGATTGGAATAGTGTGGGATGGATGTGATCGATTGTGGATTTACCAATTCTGGGATTTTTTTTTACATGATTTTCATTTGCACTCTTTTTAACAAGTATGGCTGTTGATAGGCTCATTTATCCAGGAAATGCCTTGTTTGGACTTGCTCATGAATAATGAAACTTCTATGTCAACCCCTAAATGAATAAGAAACATGTATTGAAGTGCTCAGAGATAGGAACATCAAGTTACTGGATAATAATGATGGCTGACGAACTGATTCCCATCCTCTTTGGGGATATATGTAGTACCTTATTCTTTTTGTAAAAGTAGTTCTTGCTTGTGCTGCCATTAGCAGGTTGATAAATATAATTAGCTTTGATTTTCAATGTTAAACACATGTCCATAGATGATGGATTCTGATAGGCCACCAATCAACTTCACTTATTCTAGAAGAATCAGGAAGAATTGATGGGCTGCTGGCCATAACAAATTCAGTTAGGGGAGCAGCTAGTGGTTACAAAATAACTATAAATAGCTACAAGGTAGGAGCATTAGAGGCACATGAAATATAGTGGAGTCAGGAATAGGAGAGATAGCCCTCTTGAATAGGCTATAAACGTTACTTTCATTTACTGTAATTCATGAAGTTCAATTAAATCCCCATTGTTCTCATTTTGTGGCAGGATTACATTTCCTTATAATTGATACTTATCAAATTGGTATAAGAGCAGTTACTTTCCAATGGCGCAAAAGAAAATCGAAGGCAGGGTAGAAATCAAGGAAAAGGAGATGGATGAAATAAGAACCGAAGTCCAAAAGATGGATGAGTTAAGATCCGAAATCCAAAGGCTACCAAGCTTGGAGAGGTCCGTAGAACACCTAACCCAGAACATGGCAAAGATGATGCAATCTCTGGATGAAACTTAGAAACAGATGGCAGCTCTCTTTGTTTCAAAGGCAGCCATCAGCAAAGAGATGGAGGGAGAAGGCTTTGGCAGTGCATCAGAGCTACTTCACCCCATGAATACACAAAAGGATGTTGCAGGAAAACCACGAGCACATGGCCGAGACAAGTGGCCGGAAGAAACAGTGGCTACAGATATGATTGGACAGCACCCAGAGGAGGGAAATTGGCACAGAATTAGGAAGCTCGAGATGCTGTGTTCTGTGAGGACAATCCCGATGGCTGGATTTACTGTGCAGAGAAGTATTTCAAGGTTAATGGATTAACCGACAAGGAGAAGTTAGGGATGGTGGGAGTTAGTTTAGATGGGGATGCCCTGGCTTGGTTGCAGTAGGTTGAGGCGAGGGAACCATTCCAAACTTGGGAACAGTTCCGCAAGCGGCTACTGCTACGTTTCCGGTCCACGCAGGAAGGGAGCCTCTGAGAGAAATTTTTGGGCATCAAACAAAACGGAATTGGGAGGAATTCAGGTGTAGCTTTGAAGCCCTCGCTGCACCGCTTAAACAGATACTGGAGGAGGTGTTAGAGAGTACTTTCATAAATGGGCTAAGCCCAGATATAAGGGCCGAAATTAGGGTGCATAGTCCAAATGGGCTGGGCCAAATGATGGACATAGCCCAGCGAATTGAAGAAAGAAACATAGCCTTAAAAAGTCCCAACGAATTCATGGGCTCCAGGATGTCAAAATTGGGGCGAACCGAAGTGAAGGGAGGCGATGCATTTTCAGACGCGAACTGTGACTGTCGGTGAGAAGGGTCCGTATCAGCGATGGGAGACTCCGATCAGGCGATTGACCGACTCCGAGTGGCAGTCCAAGAGAGAGAAGGGCCTGTGCTTTCGTTGTGATGAGAAATACATCGCAGGTCACCGTCGCAAAAATCGTTAGCTGAGGGTGATGCTTGTTCAAGGTGAGGAAGAAGAAAGCGAGGTAGAGACGGAGAAGGTCATGGGCTTTGAGGATTCTCTACTGTTAGAAATGGCAGAGGTCATCGAACTCTTACTAAATTCTGTGGTAGGGCTCACCACCCCAGGAACGATGAAGTTAAGGAGAGAAATAATGACCAAGGTGACAGTGCTGATCGACTGTGGAGCCACACATAACTTCATCGCACTGGAAATCATCAAGGAGCTTAATCTGCCGATCACCGCTACTACCAATTATGGGGTGGTCATGGGAACTGGAGTGTCGGTTCAAGGGAAGGGGATTTGCAAAGGGGTCGTAGTAGAGATGCAATGGCTTACAATCGTAGAAAACTTTCTTCCATTGGAGCTTGGAAGCACCGATGTGGTTTTGGGTATGCAATGGTTGAGCGGGTTGGGAGTAGGGGTGGGTGTGGGTTGGGTTGGGTCGATTTTTTTTCCAACCCAAACCCAACCCAACTTGGTCGGTTTGATAAAAAATCAACCCAACCCAACCCAATTATTGATTTAAACCCAACCCAACCCAACCCGATCAAAATCGGTTTGGGTTGGGTTGGTCGGGTTGGGCTTCGGCCCAATCAAAGTTAGATTCGATTTATTTGTTAAATTTGGATAATTTTTTAGAATTTGAAATTACTTGAAAATTTACGCTTTTTAAACACACATATAAGGAATTCTTTCTAAAAATAATGTATAAATAAGTTTAAAATTTAAGAAGCATTTTTTTTTTTACAATTTTTTGAAATTCAATCACTTCATTATCATGTCTTTAATTTTTATTTTAACGTCAAATGACATTTATTTTAAATAGTGTTCATGTGAATCGGTCTATGTGAAGAAAATTGACATTTATATATTATAAATCATTATCTTATCTTTATTATTATGTCTATTTAATTTATTTTTTTCATCTTAAATATTAATTTTTTGAATTCATCGGGTTGGGTCGGGTCGGGTTGGGTTTTAATTCTTAACCCAAGACCCAACCCAACCCAACCTTAAATTCAATTTTTCAACCCAACCCAACCCAACCCAATTGAACTTAAAAAACCAACCCAAACCGATCGGTTTGGGTTGGGTTGGTCGGGTTGATCGGGTTTTTGCCCACCCCTAGTTGGGAGACATGGAAGTAAACTGGAGGCGTTTGAAGATGCGATTCAGGATGGGGGAAAATGGTTCACTATCTAAGGGGATGCAGGGCTGCATAAAACTGGGATTTCACTCAAATCTATGGTGAAAATACTTCAGCAGGAGGGTGGGGGAATCTTGGTGGAACTGGGAAGTTTGGAGACGGCGGAGAAGGCGAGCAGTAAAGAAAGGCCAGTGCCGGCAGAGGTTCAGAAAGTTCTGCAATGTTATTAGCAGGTCTTTGATATGCCCGCAACATTGCCACCAAGTCGAGAAACCGATCATGCCATCCAACTGAATGAAGGGACGGAGCCAGTGGGAGTCCGACCCCATCGGTACCCACACATTCAGAAAAACGAAATTGAGAAGTTGGTATGGGAGATGCTAGCAGCCGGAATTATACAACCAAGTGTTAGTTCGTTCTCCAGTCCAGTGTTACTAGTTAAGAAAAAAGACGGGAGTTGGTTTTTTTGCATCGACTATCGGGCATTAAACAAAGTAACCATTCCGGACAAGTTTCCGATCCCAGTCATTGACGAGCTATTGGATGAACTACATGGGGTAGAAATTTTCTCCAAATTAGATCTGACATCCGGTTATCACCCACTCAGGGTTCGAAAGGAGGATGTGCATAAGACAGCATTTCGAACGCATGAGGGCCACTATGAATTTTTAGTAATGCCTTTTGGTCTCTCGAATGCTTCGACAACTTTCCAATCGCTAATGAACCGGGTTTTCCGCAATTTTCTCAAAGTTCGTGTTGGTGTTTTTTGATGATATCCTAGTTTATAGTAAAGACATGACATCTCATGCACAACACCTAGAATTGGTTTTTAAGGCGTTGTCCGCACATCGGTTGTATGCTAATGCTAAGAAGTGCAATTTCGGCCAACAACAGATTGAGTACTTGGGCATTTAGTGTTTGCCAAGGGAGTGGAGGCAGATTCCAGCAAGGTCGCAGCCATGGTCCACTGGCCTACTCCTAGGAATTTGAAGGAGCTCAGGGGATTCTTGGGGCTGACTGGATATTATTGGCGTTTTGTGTCCAGTTATGGAGCAATATCATGGCCCCTAACACAGCAACTAAAAAAGACGCTTTTGGGTGGATGCTGGAGGCCGAATCAGCTTTCCTGAAACTCAAGACAGCCATGACTACGGTACCTGTTTTGGCATTGCCGGATTTTTCACAAACTTTGTCATTGAGTCAGATGCTTCGAGGTTCGGTTTAGGAGCAGTTCTTATGCAAGACCAGCGACTAATTGCATACTTCAGCCAAGTTCTTTCAGATAGAGCTCGCCTCAAGTCAGTATATGAAAGAGAGTTAATGGCAATTGTCTTAGCCGTCCAAAAATGGAGGCACTATGTGCTGGGGAGAAGGTTTATAGTTCGCACCGATCAACGGAGTTTGAAATTCCTCTTGGAACAATGAGTAGTGCAAGTTGATTTTCAACGTTGGTTATCCAAGTTGATGAGATATGATTTTGAGATTCAATATCGCCGAGGATTAGAGAACAAGGCCGCTGACGCCTTATCTCGAATTACTCCACCAGTGGAAATAGCAAACCTTACTCTTCCTACAATGGTGGATGTCCAGTCCATCATGAATCAAGTGGAAGCTGACCCCTGCCTCTCTAAACTAAAAAAAGATCTACTTGAGGTTCTAGATGCCCAACCTCGCTATTCTTTGGAACAGGGCAGATTACTGTACAAAGGATGGCTGGTCATACCACAATCTTCATCTTTGATCCCCACGATCCTGCAAGAGTTTCATTGCAACACTGTAGGAGGGCACTCGGGGTTCCTCCGTACTTACAAACGCTTAACAACAGATCTATATTGGACTGGTATGAAGAAGGATTTAAAAAAATTTGTTGAAGAATGCCCGGTTTGCCAACAGAACAAGCACTTAGCCTTGTCACCAGAGGGGTTGCTTGCTGCAGCCCTTACCCATTCCCCACATGATTTGGGATAATCTATCCATGGACTTCATAGAGGGGCTACCTAAATCAGGGGGGTATGACTCGATCCTTGTGGTAGTGGATCGTCTGAGCAAATATGCCCATTTCTTGCCTCTCAAACATCCATACACGGCCGCTAGTGTGGCTGCAGTATTTGTAAGGAAAATCGTCCGGCTTCATGTAATTCTGTGCTCCATTGTTTCAGACTGAGACAAAATCTTCCTCAGTCACTTTTAGACTGAACTATTTCGGCTGCAAGGAACCTACTTAAGGAGAAGCACAACCTACAACCCTCAATCAGACGGGCAGACAAAGGTCGTCAACCGTTGTCTGGAAACATATTTGAGGTGTTTCTCTTACGACAAACCGAGGCACTGGTCTCATTCAAGATTTAAAAAGGCGAAACTAAGTACTGATGCGATTTTTCTTTATGAGGCGAGGCGTAAGTCTCACGAAAAATAAAAAATCTAAGTAAAAGAATTATAAAATAATAAAAAAATACAAAAAAATCAAAGTTGGAGCATATAGTAAATATGATACACAATTATTAGTTTTTTGAAGGCCGACCTTTGAATTTTTGTTTTTGGTCCTCTAATTTCTGGCTACCGTTTAGTTTTCTAGGTATTTTATTGTTTTGTTTGGGCTTAAAATGCCTTTTTAAATGGGCAATTTTCTTTTTTTAAGAAGGGCCTTTCAAATTTTAAATGCGCCTTATATTTTTAGCCTAAAAAATACCCCTTCGAGGCATAGTATATGCGTCTTACGGTGAGGCTGGCCTCAAGGCGTGCCTCACTACCGCCTTTTTAAACCATGGACTCATTGGTTATCATGGGCTGAATATTGGTATAACACCACCTTTCATGCGTCGACAAACACTACTCCATTCTAGGTGGTTTATGGGCACCATCCTCCCCCGCTGATTCGATATGGGAAACAGGTTACAAATGTATTGGCCGTAGAGTAGTAACTTGTAGATCGAGATGTCATGTTAGAAGAACTGAAATCTCATCTGCTGAGAGCCCAAAACAAGATGAAGGCACAGGCAGATCAACATCGCAGAGATGTCCACTTCAATGAAGGTGATTTAGTGTATGTAAAACTTAGACCCTACTGCCTCCGTTCTTTGGCCAAAAAGGTTAATGAGAAGCTCAGTCCTCGCTGTTTTGGACCTTTGACAATTGTTCAGCGGCTAGGACCAGTTGCTTACCGTTTGGAGTTGCCATCCTCAGCTACAATCTACCCGGTCTTCCATGTGTCACAGTTACGAAAATCCGTGGGGACAACTACCACCTGTCTACAATTGCCACCACATTTGAACTGTACCTTAGAATGGATGGTGGAACCTGAGCAAATTCTCAACATCCGGGAGCTGGCTACAGGAAGCATTAATTTAATGGAAAGGGCTGCGTAGTACTGAAGCATCGTGGGAGTTTGTGACCTCCATTCAACAACATTTTCCAGATTTTAACCTTGAGGACAAGGTTTCTAAGGTACCCCGGACCTCCATTCAACAGCACTTTCCAGATTTTAACCTTGAGGACAAGGTTTCTGAGGTACCCCGGAGTATTGATAGGCCACCGATCAACTTCACTTATGCTAGAAGAATCATGACGAATTGATGAGCTGCTGGCCGTAACAAATTCAGTTAGCGGAGCAGCTAGTGGTTACAAAATAACTATAAATAGCTACAGGGTAGGAGCATTAGAGGCACGTGAAATATAGTGGAGTCAGGAATAGGAGAGAATAGCCCTCTTGAATAGGCTATAACTGTTACTTTCATTTACTGTAATTCTTGAAGTTCAATTAAATCCCCATTGTTCTCATTTCGTGGCAGGATTACATTTCCTTATAATTGATACTTATCAGATTCACATGATTTGTGTCATCATTAGATCTATGCCATCTTGTATTGTTAAAGTTCTACCTCTATATGCATGGGTTGGGGTGACTTTGTCCATGTTTTGCAGGTTCAATTCGATCATTTATGTGAACTTTCAGCCATCCTGTTCTGTCGAATAGAATTTGTGTTAACTACTAGTTTGCTAGTGAGTTTTAGACTGGTTATAATGAAAATAAAATAAATTATTGCAGAGGTGGGCTACTATCAGGAAAAAACAAGGCAACTTGAAAGTGGGAACCAGTTCGGTACTTTCTGAGACTCAGCTGGCCGCGGCTCACAGAGCAGTGTCCCTTGCCCTAGATATGCACTTGGGTGATAATTTGAAGGCAGCAATAAGTACGGGTAATTCTCTCTGCAGCTAATCTTATTTATGTAAGACAACCTTTGGGTTTTCTATTATTTGTAATTCTGGATGTGTTGCGAATGGGTGAAGTCTTGGATTATCTAAGAGACCGGAAAAGAACAGACTCTATGGCATTTTTGGATGCTGCAAACAGAACTAGAAATCATTAGAAAGTTAAAGAAGGAATAGAGAGAAGGAAAAATGAAGAAAACTTGGCATCATGCCTGGAACCCCTTGCCATCCTACCAAGGGTTGAAATTCAATAGCTGTCAATTTTCAGTAAATAATGACTTCCATATGGACTCTGGAGGACTCCTAATCTTTACTAGATTCAAAAATCAAAATTTATTAATTAACTACAAAATTATAGTGAAGACTTGGAAGAAAGGACATGAATTCAATAGCTCCCAATTTTCAGTAAATATTGACTTCCATATGGACTCTGGAGGACTCCTAATGATTACTTGATTCAAAATTCAAAATTTATTAACTAACTACGAAATTATGGTGAAGACTTGGAAGAAAGGACATGACTTTACCCCCAAGGATAAATCCAATGTTGAAACTTGGAATTGCTGTAAAAATTCAGATTTTTTACTACAAGTCCCCTGACCTAAAAATACTTCAGTTTTCAGATTTATATACAAGTGATAAATAACTTGGACTTGGTTAAAGGCTGTTTTGGGCTATCTATCAAATAAGTCCGAAGAAGCTTGTATCCTCCCAAATAATTTTCAATTTATACATCCTTTTACTCACCCATTTATTGCTTGCATCACCTATATGTAGCTTGGAGATTGCTTAAAGTAGGAAATTGGACTGACACGGGGTCATCCTATTCTACTGACCATATTGCTATATTGATGCTGGAACACTTTTCGTTACTATTTAATGGTCTTACATTATATGCAGGTGGAAAGTTGGCTGTATCTCTCATCAAACAAAGTAGGTTTCATCTTTTATGCAAAATATCATTGAGATTCTCACAAATTAGTATATAGATATTGAGTTATTCTAATATGTTGAGTGGATATCAATTAGGGATAGTTAGTTTTTAACTAATCTGTTGATATGGTTCTTCAATTAATGAAGATGGAGTTCAACAATGCCCCTTGCTGAATTTGTCTTTTACCGTCCACCCAAAAGCTGAATTCACATTCTAGTTTTGGTTCACGAGCATGTTCTCTATCTCAGAACTCATCAGTCTTGAACAATTTAAAAGCAAATTAGTGAGAGTTGTGTGCTTGTTTTCCAAATTTGAATGTGGTCGCTATAGCATGTAAATTTTTCTGTCATGTGTATTTTGTCTTTCCATTTTCCATTTTTTGCTCCTCATTTCTTCGTTGTTGATTAATGTCCCCCAAAAAATCAACTGGAATGACTAAAGATGCTGTCCATTTGTTGATCCACTTTAATATCTCATTGCATTCATTTGTTTTAGGGACGGGCTGGGCTCCGTAACCTTTCAATTAGTGGTTTCAGGTCTCCAACCTTCAAAGTGAGGTTTTAGGTCCCCAACTCATTTCAATATGTGAATTTGGGTCTCCAGTTTATGAAAACCATCAATGAGGATGCTAAAATTGAACAGGATTTTCACGTGACATAAAGCTGGAGTGCAAAATCGTGAAATCACTTACCGTCCAACTTTAGGTCACTAAAAGTTGCTTGTGATTTTAATGTCAACATGCTAACTCTAAGGTTGGGGAGCCCAGCCCTAGTAATCTGTTTCATGTGGTTTGCTCTGGGTTTCACTTATCACTGGTTGAAACCGTAACAGGTGGTACAGCGTCAAATAGCACATCAGGCAACTCCACACATCCTGCTTTTGTTGAAACGTCATCAATTGGTGTACCTTCATCGAAAAGACTATCAACAAATCCTACTCAAACCTCGGGTTCAATGGTTGAAGCTGCTGCAGTTGCTGCTGGGGCTCGCATAGTTTAAACCCTCTGTTGCTTCATCGCAACTTGAGGCTTCATGTTCTCAGAATGCTGTTCGTACCATTTCTGGAGGAGGCTCTACGATAAAATCCTTGACACCTGGTCTCTCGAATCAACTGCCAAGTAATGTGCATTTTATTCGTAATGGCCTGGTAAAGGCGCCAATCACCAATCACTCCCCGACTATGACAAACACCTCTAAACCTGGTGATGCTCGGCAAGCACAAGTTCCAACTGCTGGAATTGCAAGAACAGTAGCAGAAGCAACTGTATCTAGCTCGGAAAATGTCCAAAAACACGAAGCTGCTCTTGCTCCAAGAGAGGAAATTCTTGAATCTCGAGTTGCTTTGGTGGGCAACCAATCGGAAGAGAAAGTCGAAGAAAATCAAGCTTCTTTTTCGGGCAATGCATCAAAAGAGAACAGTAAATCAAATGGACCTTCTAGTCCCTCCAAGGCTCCAATCGGACCAACAACAGATAATTGATTTGCTCTAGCGAGTTCGGAAGTAAAAAATGGTGGTAATTTCATATGTGAATCATGATACAATTTTGTTTAGAGTATTAGCAGCCTTGACCTGTGAAGCAAGGGATATTCCACCTATGATGGTGTGCCAATGTCAGAGATGTATCGCACATCGATACTTCTCAAAGATGTCTGGAATCTACATGCTACTCGTGTCCGGTTTATCAATTTTCTGATTCCGACACAGGCGGTTCGATTATGTAAATTTTGAAAATAAAAATTAGGGCAAATTTACATTATTACTGTGCTGAGGCAATATATGTATTTATTTTTAATCTGATTGTGCCAATTAGCAATTGCCCAAAAATCATTCTACTTTGCCATGAAAGGATCCATTTGTGTAATAGTAGCGATGTGATTTACAAACCTTTGTACTGTAATAGTGTGTGGCCACCTTGGGAGTTTATAAAATTAAAGATCAGAAATAAGTATAGAAAATGGGAATAGCTTTGAGACTGGGACATACTAGCATGTGAAGTGTTAGAGATCTCATGTTTTTAGGATGTTGTGGTTAATCACAAGCGAGGATGCATTAAGAATTGCTCTTTTCTAGAGTTGGAAGAAGATGTTCTTGAAATTTATTTTCCTTTCATTTTTTTTTTCTTCAACGATAAAGGGATTTTTTTGGTGTCTTTGAATTTGGGTGGTTGTTGGCGGATTGTGTGTTGTTGAAGAAGATGATAACATATTTTTGGTTTCTATGTTTCTTTCCTTTTCTTCGATTTTAAATTTTATTGTTCCTTTATTTTATCCAAATTCAATTGACAAGAAACATTAAGCCCATTGTGTGATGGCATAGTTCAGTTGAATTTCGCACACGTAAAACCTTGTTTGATTTTCATTTTGGCGGGAAAGAATGTATTTTGAATAGTTGATTGATGGAGAATGTAATTAGAAATTAAGAAAAAGTTTTGAGTTTGTGAGTAATATTATTTTATTGAAAAATATGTGATTGAAAAAAAAAAGAGAAAAAAAAAATGAATTTTAGAAAAAATGGAAATCAAACTATGGCTTAAATTTTATCAATTCGCACCAAAAGCGATAAACAACTCAATTGATTGTAGGATAACATTTACTATAAGTCTACTATATATTCTACTACTAACTATCAATATGCAAATGAAGAGAACGAGATTTATATGGAAAAATGTACAAGGAATTCGACTCCATCGTTATTATATGTTCTAACTCTCAAATTCTATTTTTTAAGGATTATGCTACGTGTACACTGGAATGTACGAGGAATTCGACTCCATCGTTATTATATGTTCTAACTCTCAAATTCTATTTTTTTAAGGATTATGTTACGTGTACACTTTCAGTGTACACAAACCTTTACACCCCTCACATGAAGGGGATCCACGCATAATAAACTACTGATGTTTCCAGTAGTCTTGCTACCTTCGACTCCTTCTGCTTGGGGCTCTGATACCATTTTGAGGAAACATCAGGGTGATGCGGAAGTCTTATCATTTAATAAAATTGGAAGATGCCAATTTGTATGATTATGTATATACTTGTGTTGGTGTATGATATGGTAGACAGAGAATCTCATACTAGCATACAAGTACTCAAACATTTTTAAAAGTATTTCATATTTAAACCTTCTTACTGTATGTAGAATTGGTTTGTATCTCCTTTCGTTTCTGCTTCGGACTAAGCCCTTGCCTCACTATGTTGATCTGCTGGAACTTGGATCTTTGCGGCCCCCTGCCTTGTGATCACTGGTCCAAGATCTGTATAGATCCGTACAAGATATTGTGTCTTTGCAGAAAAAATAAGAAGATTTATAAAACATAAAGTTTTATTGATAAAGAAGGTTTAAGAGAAAACTCTTAAACTTATTTTTATACAAGTATGAATCCTAGTAAGGATTCACTGTCTTTGAGGGTTAAACAACCCCAAGTAGAAGGAGTTGAAGGTAGCAAGACTACTGGAGATAAAAAGACTGAGCATAGTCAAGCTCAATGTTCGCAAGAACACAAGGACGATATTCAAAGTCCAAAAACAGAGCCAAAAGCTCAAGGGCCAAAAACCCATATACATACAGGAGAGCATATTATGCCTCAGTGTTCTAACGAACTTATGGGTATTCCAAGCCCAAAAGAAAAGCTTACAACTCAAGAAATTGGGTTTAAAGCCCAAGACATTATTGAAAATCCACCATTGGCGGGTATTAATACATCTCTTGCAGGTACAAAATTCTATGTGATTTTTGACGGTCCAGCTAGAGGATTTTATACAAACTGGTCACAAGTAGAACCACTTGTGAAAAACAAACCTTACAAACACAAGAGTTTCAAAACTTATAATGAAGCCCAAAAAGCCTTTTCTGAACAGTGCGAGACTAGAGGTATAAGCCCAATACCCCATAAACCACTGTTTGATGAAACTAGTTTACGCCCAAATTATTGTCAGAGAGGGAGATCAAGGCCTAGAATGCCTCATACATTTTTCAGGCCACCACCCAGTCCAAATAACCAAAAGATCAGACTCATCTCTTATAAAGATGCAGCCCAATCAACTCCAGACCCAGAATCCATCCCAAATAGATTCAAAAATATTGGAAAAATTCCAAAAGAACCTGAAACCCTTACAATGAGTGGAATCAGTTTAAAAGAATTTATGCAATACGAAGAAGAAGCCAGAACAGTAGGAGCTTCAGCCCCTGAACAAAACTACTATGGCACAATTGAAAAGAAATATGGACAGTTCATTTTCCTTGAAGGAGCTGATCCGATAATGGTAAAGACAGCTTTCCATTGTGGAATAATCAAGACCATAATTCCTAGCAGAGGCTTGGAAGAAATAAAATTACTTGACAAAAATTTATTTAAATCATTAAAAGATTTTTATAAATATGTGATCAAAGATCAAGAGGTGCACATGATCTTGAAAATCAACAGCACAATTCCTTTTTGGAATGAAGATGGAGATCTTGTAAAAGGATACCATCATATTCAAATCAAGACAGTTCCAGAATTGGTTTTAGCCAAACCCATTGAAGGAAAGATAGAATGTGTGAACGAACTTATGCTTCAAGATTGGAGAAGTCTTTCATACCAAAGAATCCTTTCTGGATTAAGGACATTTGACAGAAACTCTAAGATCAAAATAAATTATTCTTCAAAATTTATTTTGGTTACCAGCAAGATGAGTTCTCAAATCAGTACAGAAGATATCAAAACTCTGTGTAGTTTTGAAAAAACCTTCTATGAACAGCCCAATGTACCGGCAAGATACAGTGGACACTTGTGCAAAGCCTTAAGAGCTAGCCTTGGCAAGGATCATGAGTGCCAGTGGTGCTCACAGCAAAAAGACAAAGAAAAATCGGTGGAAATCTCTGAAGGAGATAAAGAGGAATCCAGCAACAGTAGCAGCCAGACAGATTAGGACTTGCAACAGTTGATGGAATGACAGCCACCTACCGCACTAATGCTTTTGTCAAAAAGGCAGAACGCATTTGTCAAAAGAGGAAACACCTTTTTCAAAAGGTGAACAGAAGACCTTGTCTTATCCCTTTATCATTACTTTTCCTTTTGAAAAAGAAAAACTGAAGATGGACAGGTGGACGGAGGAAGATGAAAAGGAATCTTCTCACCCATCTATAAAAGGAGACAGAACTCAACAAAGAGGAGGAGGAAAAATTTTAGAAAAATTTTTTTACTTGAAAACACAAAATATCTCAATGTATACAGTTCGAGGCTAAACCCTCAAAGACAGTGAATTCTTACTAGGATTCATACTTGTATAAAATAAGTTTAAGAGTTTTCTCTTAAACCTTCTTTATCAATAAAACTTTATGTTTTATAAATCTTCTTATTTTTTCTGCAAAGACACAATATCTTGTACGGATCTATACAGATCTTGGACCAGTGATCACAAGGCAGGGGGCCGCAAAGATCCAAGTTCCAGCAGATCAACATAGTGAGGCAAGGGCTTAGTCCGAAGCAGAAACGAAAGGAGATACAAACCAATTCTACATACAGTAAGAAGGTTTAAATATGAAATACTTTTAAAAATGTTTGAGTACTTGTATGCTAGTATGAGATTCTCTGTCTACCATATCATACACCAACACAAGTATATACATAATCATACAAATTGGCATCTTCCAATTTTATTAAATGATAAGACTTCCGCATCACCCTGATGTTTCCTCAAAATGGTATCAGAGCCATTAAGATATGAATGTAAATAATTGGATTAGAAGTGGTCCAAGGAAAATACAAAAAGAAGTAAAAATTCTGAATCAGTTAATTCAGATAAATCTAGAAACAACTTCTCAAATTAAACACAGACTTACATGTGATATACAACATGAAAGTATGAGAATACAACTTCATAATATGATAATAGAATATCGTGAAGAAAATAATATCTTAATAAAAAGATTAAGATTTTTATCTTATATATTTGTATAAGAATGACTAAAATAGAATGTCAAAACTGTAATGAGCACATACTTGTACTCACTTCAGAATATCAGCTCTATGAGTATTATACAGAATGATATCATCATGCATGTTTTGCAGGAGTACATAGAAACTCTTTAAGCATGTACAAACATAACCAGATAGTTGCTTTAGATAACTATCAGAAGACAGTAAAAATATTTATCCTACATTATGTTACATGTCACCATTAAAATGGATGTGGAAAAACATAATGAACAAATAAATGACTGTGATGAAGAAATCTGTGAACAGGTTGAATCACAAGGTAACTTCTCAAAAGAAATTTTAATTTCTGATAAGAAGTTAGCAAAAATATGTAAGACAAAGCTTGAGATAGAGCCAAAAGAAATTTTTGCTCTTCCAAATATTATAGACAGGTTTACTAAAAGAAGTAGACATATATATTATGGAATTTCCCAGAAGGAATTTGCCATACATATCCAACATACATACGGGAAGATAGGAATTTCCTTACTTACTAAACAAGACATAAACAAAGCTAAACAGAAGGTAGATCTTGACAATAGCAAGAATCTATTTTGGGTTACAATAGGAGCTATAAGAATCCAGCTTCGAAGTACCCTTTCAGATAAAATAGATCAACCAATATCTATGATGTTGATTGATGAAAGAATACAAAATCCTGCTGAAGGATGCTTAGGAGCCCTTGAAGGGAACCTGGCATGTGGAAAACTGCAATTTACAGTTTATCCAAGACTTTCAGTAAGTTTGCATGACCAAAATTTTGATGGAATTCTTTCTTTCATACATAAATATGGAAGAACAGATTTAGTCAAAGAAAATAATGTACCTTTTTCAATATCATATCTTGTTAGTTATGCTATACATAATCAGCATAATATGACAATTGTAAAAGAACCAAAAGGGATAAAAATTGATCCTTTGTTTTCAGAATACCTTGAGCATAAGGAAACTGAATTCGAATGGTTAATACAACCATCCAGAAAATCTTTGGACATAGAATTTCTTGACAAAAGAAAATTAATAAAAGAACAAAAACCACTTCTTACTAGGAGTTTATCTTCCAGTAGAAAGTCTCTTCCAAACATAAAATGGAAGGAAGATAAAATTGCAGAATCAAGCCAAACTAAACAGTTAAAACAATTAAGTGAAACTGTTAACCAAATGGCTAAATACCTTTATGGAAAAGAATAAATATGTCATTACCAGACATATTAAGAGAGTTAAAAACACTGAGAGAAAGTATTGAAGAAATCAAACACAATATAAGTGTTCTTCAAGAAAAAAACAAAACAAGCTATGGAAAGACACTCTGCTGTTATCATAGCAGGAGTAAAAACCCAATATACTCCTCTACAGAAAAATTCCAAAACCATTATAGGAATTTTTGAAAAAAACGGGGAGGTATCCTCAGAAAAATTAGAAAATGAAAAACTTAAACCTGAAGGAAAGTTTGACATAAAAGACATAGGTTAATGAGTAACTTTAGAAAAGATTTAGAAGACAGTTATGACAAAAGTCAAGATTTAGGACTTTTAAATGTTCTACTTGCTTTGAAAACACAGAACTGGAAAAAATTGTATCCATTGTTAAGAAAATTAACATAGGAAATAATGAAACCATAATGACCTTAGAATTTGAAGTAGATGAGCCTACAAAAGATAAAGATAATTATGACACTAGCAGCTCTGAAGAAGATGTTATAATCCATGAACGATTTAACACTAATATTCAGATAAGAGAAAATAACATAGAAGATGAACCTTCATCTAGTATGTTAAGAGAAGACAAGACACCAGTAGGTTATAATACTGATGGTGATCATAAAATAAAACCTTTAATAAAAGAGGAAGAAACAAATCTGATATCATCAGATTTTATTCCTAAGAAACAAAATCAAATGGTTACAATTCTAGATTTAGATTGTACTTTTGAACCAGAAAAACTTATTGATGCATGGTATAGCCATATAATGGTAGCTATGATAGTCAATAAAGAAATCATCAGAAGTGAAACAAATTCTTGGAATTATGTTCTCGCAAGTACTAGAGGAAATGCAAGAGCTTTCTTAGAAACATTTGACCTTGCAGTCAAGTGTGCAATTTGGAAGGACTCAGAGTACTCTATACCAAATTTTGTAAAAAGAATTGTGGAACAACTCTACAAACAATTCACTGGACAAACCTATGAGGTTTTTAAAAGTGAAAGAAGTACAATTGCAATAGCAGATGCCATGAATCACTTAGAAAAAATCTCTATATGTGATATGTGCTATTTTGAGAATTACGCATGTGAATTTTCAAAATATTTCTATATTTGCCCCTCAAACCAATGGGAAAATCTTACGAAAAAATTTATAAGAAAACTTCCTGAACCTTTTAATCATGAGGTTATGGAAATGTTTGACCAATCTATAAAAAAACAACAAGATAAGATTGATCCTAGATTAAATGTTCAAATTGGACATTCAATAGGACTTGCTACTACACTTACAAGAACTCTTCTTGCAGATAAATGCAAAGAAAGAATCTTGATAAGAGATAGTAATCAAGCACTCATAAAAAATCCTAAACTCTGTTGTGATAAATATCTAAACAGAATTCCAGGACAATATGGATGCTTAACAAATAAAAAACCAAGAAAGAAAAGATCTTTCAAAAAGAAAAAATATACTTTCAAGAAGTATAAAAAGCCATATAAACAGAAATATTTTAAGAAAAGAAAATATTTCAAAAAGAACTTTCCAGGAAAGAAATTTCCTAAGAAAAAGAGTAATAATAAAGACTCTAAGGACAAAAAGAAATACTGTCCTCAGAAGAAAAAGAATTGCAGGTGTTGGCTCTGCAATGAATCTGGACATTATGCAAATGAATGCCCCAGCAAGACTTGGAAATAAGGAAAGGGTAAACCTTCTTAATAATTTCCAAGAATGGGGTTTCTACCCAGTAGAAGATCCAAGTGATACAGAATCATTGTATTACTTAAAAAGCACAACAGAATCAGATTCTGATTTTACAGAAACTGATACATCAGATGAGTAATAAAAATATTACTAATCCTAATTCAATTTATATCCTAATCAAATTAAGTTTTGAAGGATATAGAAAATACATAATTCATGCTTATGTAGATACTGGAGCTTCAGTATGTACAGCAAGTAAGTGGATTATACCAAATCAATTTTGGGTACAATCTGAAAGAATAATAAAATTAAAGATTGCAGATAAATCTGAAATCAAAACATCCAAAGTCGTAAAAAATTTGGATATTGAAATAAATGGTTACCATAAAAATCAATGGACAACCTTTTACTTCAGAATACCAACAATATACCAATTAGAAACTGGTATAGATTTTATGATTGGAAATAACTTTTGCCAGTTATATCATCCATTCATAGAAGAAATAGAATCTATAAGTTTTACTCTTAAAAATAAGAGATTATGGATTCCAAAGAAAAGAAAAGCAGTAGCTATGAATATTTTCAGAGATAAATTTCTTGAAAATATTAAGCTAGACTGTACAAGAAAAACTTTTACACATTTTCAGGGGGAGAATATTACAAAAACACAAAATATTCTCATAACAACTGAAGAAGAAACTAAGTTTAAGATAAATTCTCAAAGAGAAGACATTTTAAAACTTCTTGACAAATGTTGTTCAGAAAATCCTCTGGACATAAACAAAAATAAAATGAAAATGAAAGCAACCATTGAATTACTTGATGAATTCAAGACCAAAATTGTTAGGGCAAAAGCAATGGCTTATAGTCCAAAAGATAGAGAAGAATTTGCTAAGCAAATCAAAGAATTACTTGATCTACAGTTAATAGAACCAAGTAAATCTCAATTCTCTTCACCAGCTTTTATGGTAAGGAAAGAAGCTGAAATCAGAAGAGGAAAAGCCAGAATGGTAGTAGACTATTCACAGCTTAATAAGATTACTAAGGCAGATGGATATTTAATTCCAAATATGCAAAGCCTTTTGCAATTGATCAAAGGAAAAAAGATTTTTTCATCTTTTGATTGCAAATCAGGATTTTGGCAAGTTATACTTAACCAAGATGCTAGACACCTCACGGCATTTAGTTGCCCACAAGGACATTATCAATGGAAAGTAGTACCTTTTGGCCTAAAGCAGGCTCCAGGTATTTTTCAAAGACATATGGACAATGTTCTCAATAAATATATTACCTTTTGTTGTGTATATATTGATGACATTCTAGTTTTCTCAGATTCTGAAGAAGAACATGAGAAACATGTCTTAGCTATCTTAACAGAGATAGAAGAAACTGGAATAGTGCTTTCTAAAAAGAAAGCTGAACTATTTAAAGAAAAAATTGGGTATCTTGGGTTAGATATAGCTTATGGTTATAAACAACTCAAACCTCATATTTTAACACATATTCAAGAATTTCCTAATGAAATTATGGATAAAAAGCAATTAATGAGATTTCTTGGATGTCTCACATATGCTGAAACTTTTATAAAAGAGTTAGCAAAAATGAGAGCACCAATTCAAAAGAAATTGAAAAAAAATTTTAAATGGGAATGGAATAAAGAAGATACTCTTTATATCCAGAAAATAAAATCAAAGATTAAGAATTTACCTTCATTATATCATCCTAAGATATGAGATAAAATGATAATTGAGACAGATGCCTCTCAAGAATATTGGGGAGCGGTACTCAAGGCATGTGATTGTCAAGAGCAAGAAGAAAAACTATGTGGATATGCTTCTGGAACCTTTCAAGGAGCAGAGAAGAATTACCACATAAATGAAAAAGAAATTTTAGCTATGAAAAAAGCTATTACAAAATTTAAACTATATGTTATTTCTGACAAATTTCTTGTTAGAACAGATTCTAGTACTTGTAAATCTTTTTTGAAAAATCAGGTACATCCAGACTATAAGCAAGGAAGACTTGTCAGATGGAAAATGTGGTTTAATCACTATGATTTTTAAGTGGAAATCATAAAAGGAACAGACAATTCTTTAGCTGATACTTTAACTAGAGAATTTTCCTTTACAGGTAAAAATGACGGACATTGAAGATCAAATTGAGGATCTCAAATTACAAATTGAAATGGAAGAAATGGAAATTTCATCCAAACAACAAAGGGTGCAAATCCTTAAAAAGAAGTTAGCTAGACTTCAAAAAATAGCTTCAACTTCTGTTTATAAGGGGGAGAGTGAATTCTCTGAAGGAGATAAAGAGGAATCCACATGAAGGGGATCCACGCATAATAAATTATGTGTGGGCCCCCTCCTTGTGAGGGGGTGTCAACGGTTGTGAACTAGGAACGTGTGTATGTAGCATAATTCATTTTGTAAACTCAATTTATGCATGAATTGTCAATCGATAATCCTATGTTATCTAACATCTCTTCCAAGTAAAGTTATACCTATTTCCACATACAATCCAATATTATTCCTATACCGAGTTCGAATCATTAGAAAAGCATACAATTACCAGATTATCTAAATAGATTGCACAAGGCATAGAAAATTATTCCTAATGTGTCCATAGACCTTATGTTGATGCTATCTATGAGCTAATCCTATTTTAAACCTCTTGAAAGATTCATTTTAATGTGAATTTAAACGTTGACATCAACCAATCAGTACAAATCAATTATAAAAAGAAGAATAAAGACACTTGTACATCAATATTTGTACATCATGGTTGACATCATCCTTGGTTTCAAGTTTTGATCGGTGAAAAAATAGTTTATTATTATTTTTTTTATTTTTAAAATTGTCCAATTGTATGTTGCCATGTGACAGAGTGTAAAATTTATTGTACACTATGGTGAACACCAAGCATGATTGTAAAGAGAAGTCTTGAATTAAAACGCTAACTAATGTCTACATTATCATCCTAGACACAAGATGTTTAGTGTATCATGCTAATAAATAAAAAACTACATAAATAATTGAATATTCATTACCTGGAAAATCTATTTGTAAAGAGAAGGTCGAAGATGAATATCGTCTTCTTTGAATTCACTCAATGGAGTCGTCAATAAATCCCAATTTTTCTTACTTAAAGTTGTCAGTCATGAGCCACAGAGTCTTCAAATTGTGATGTGCTTTATGCATTTCATTTTCCTAGCTCTCTTCTCCAAAGAATCCTCAATTTTGCCTCTTAAACTAGGTTAAAATCGTGTCCTAATTACTTTGATGAAGAGGCGGACATAAATTAGAAAATCGAATAATTGTCCATTAACTCTATGCAGACGCTTGTTAGGAGAACTTGCGATAGCAAAGTTGTCCTTTGGCTCCCGTAGGTTCTGCGGGTGCCTACGTTGCAATCGCATGGATTACCCTTGTAATCACAAGGGTTCACTTTTGATCAGATTCATCGCGATCCTCGTTTTCTCTCTTTTGTATAGCTCCAGTCCTTCCCAAATTAAATAGGAGATCCTTCATCTTTTCAATCTTGACATTTGGATCCCCATCTTCCATAATTTGCATGGTTTAAGTCATTTTCGTTTATATTTCGCTCCTTTTCTCTAAGTCATCCAATGTCGAATTTATCCTAAAATAAGCAATATACAAATAAAATTAAGTATCAATTCCACGAAGCACTCCCAAACGTCAACTTTTGACGGTCTAAATAACTGTAAAATTACTTATCAAGCACACAACTACTTAACAACAATTTCTAATAGATAGGGATGAAAATGATGCCTTTTTTTTTTTTCCTAAGTAAATGGTGGAATTGAGGGCAACAGTGTAGAAATTGAAATGATAGGTAAAATATCACAGTTCATCGAAACTATAGGGGAATTTTGTGCAAATCTACCATTACCAAATTCTTGAACAATTTTATACATTCCAAAAGAAATTTCATATAATTAATGAATATTATCACTTCAATTAATGAAACCTTTCAAGAATTAAAATTTGAAGACAGTGGCAGTTTCCTTTGACAATTCTTTGAATATTTGGAATCTTGGATTTTATAATAATGTAGTTTTAAGTAATATAATTGTGACATTAATAATTTCTAAAGTCATAATTGCAAAGAAAATATAGAGAGGGATGTTTTGAATTTTAGCTCAGTTAAACGGCTAGTAACGATCATTTTTTAAATTTAGATATACGTTTGAACAGTTAGTAACACCGCTACTTTTAACGGTTTCAATGTTCTTTTTCAATAGCGGGTGACATAATTATACGTTACTTCATTTATAACCGATTCTAATAAATTGGAGAGTAATACTCGACACGAACCGATGGTTCTCATTGACTCATTTATGAATCGTTTTTCTCTTAAATCGGTCCTTCGTATTTTCATCCTAATTTAAATGGTAGACTAAAATTTCCATTTTTGCATTCTATATAGAACTTGCATTCTAGAACTATTTGTTGTACAAAATACATATAATGTTACTCTCAAATTTCTATTTAAACAAAATTTTCCTCGAAAGTTAGGAAATTAAAGAAGTTATTTTTGTTGTCATTAAGGCTTGATTTGATATTGCTATAGATTTTAAGAGAATTAGCTAGTTTGGTGAACTTTTGATTCAAAAAATTATGTTAACATTTTAAAATAAGTATTTGACTTTTGGTACTTAAGTTATTTATTACTGTACTAATATAAACTAAAATCAATTATAATACTGTCCTTGCATATTATTATTGTTCATAGTATTGTGTTGTCGATTTTATATCTCTCAAGTGTACGGATCGTAACTAGTAATGAAGTGGACATAAGAGACCGAATAGCGTTTTCACGAGGACTACCATCTAAGTGTTGGTTAAATTATTCCTAGCTTTAATTCGATTGAAAACTAATAGAAGTAGTTGTGTTCGTTTTGTGATTTTTTTTTTTTTATTTCGAATATTCTAACACAGTAAAATATGATTTTTAATGATGGTTTAAGTGTTAGGATTTATCAGTTCACCATACTAACTATTCCAATAATCTTAATCACCAAATTTTATAACAATTGGTTATATTTATCCGGTCGAATTCTTCTAACGTATTCTATCTACTTTTTTCGAGTTCAAATTGATTTTATTTAATTAAGTCAGTTTCATATCTCTATACACCTTAGTTAAACATATTAAATCTCTAAAATCCATTTAACGACTGTATTAACTAGAAAATATATATTTACACTTTTATACTAGTTTCAGGTTTTTATTACGTGATCTAAACAAATAATTTAAATCTTTACGTAATTATTGCTCATAAAATCAATGAATCAATGTCCAATTAATCCAAGCATTAAGATTAGAAGTAAAAGTAATTCATAATATCAATTTGAGATTTAGAATTTTTTTAATTAAAATTAAGGTTCAAAACTATGTTACAGCCATTCATTCATTCATTCATTCATTCTAACTAAATAATTAATTAGGGAGAATATTAAAACAATTAAGTTGATCCGATGGGTTACGTGAATTAAGTTCATCTTCATCTTCTAATATGGAAATTAAATTCTCTTCATTTTAAAATCATTATAGTTGATCCGATGCAAGTTTCAAAGTTTATAATTTAATCCTCAAACTTTTCAAATGTCGAATTTGACTCCTGAAAGTTATGAATTTTTACTGATTGCACAATTAATACTTCCAATTGATCTCTTGCAATCTGGTTAATCTTCAATTGCTTCAAATTAACTTCAAATAAGCTTCGAATAGCCCATTTTCACATAAATTGTATTCAAGTTGAAATTTTCCTACAATTAACATAGTTTACTCAAATTAAGTAGATATTCGTTCAATTTACATATAAATAAATAAAAATAAATGCACTTATAATATTGTAAAATTTTATTATACTTTTTTTTAAATAAACGTTGAAATTAATTATCAATACTTATCCAAGACAATAAAACCGCAATAATTATTTCAAAATTAATATTTATTCAGTCTCAAAATTTATATAAGTAGACTACCAATAAATGTCTAATCCAACCAAACCTAAAATTGAAAAGAAACAAATTTTATTCATTAGGGTTAATATTGATATATAAATGATGGATAATTAATTAAGTTAAAAGCTGAGAAATAATTTTTCAAAATCACTAGATGATATAAATTCTTCCTAAACCCTTAAAACCCGGCCCGTGCCAAACATGATCAGATTCAGATCGAATTTAAATCGAGTTATTTCTTACTCAACCTTACAAAAACCCGGCCCATGCCATTCGGTCGAGTTGAGGATTAGGATCGGACAAATCCCACCTCTTGAGTCGATCCCCAAGGAACGTCAGCAGTCAAACGGCGTCTACTTTCGTCATCAGACGTTAACCCACTCCACCCCCATCTCTTCTTCTGCAATAATCAATACATACAAACATATATATGTATACACACAACGGTAGTATTTCTCTCTCTCTCTCTAAAACATGTAAGTATCGATAATATATAGAGAAGAATACTCATCCACTTGATTACATGTCAAATTCTGGGGAATACTACCAAAATCTCCTTAACCTCCACCAACTTTCTACACCCTGTAAATCGTTAATCTGCGCCACGCTACCCCCCTTAACTTCATTTCCTCTCTATAAAAGCCCCCAGTTTTCACAATTACTATCATTCAAAACAAGAGAGAGAGAGAGAGAGAGAGAGAGAGAGAGAGAGAGAGAGATTATCTCTTTGCCATGTTCAAGGTGGTAGCCAGTGGAAGCGGTGGAGGAATGAAGTATACTGGTGGAATCGGTGGAGGAAATGGCGGAAGAAAAAGAAATGTAGAACGTCGAATTCCTCTCCCGCGGCCGCCGGTGGTGACATCATCGTCCCCAAGTGATGATGATGATGTTGATGAAAATGAAGTTCAAAATGCACTTATATCCCTGGCTTCCCTGGAGGACCCACTTCCCATAAAGTCTGGTGTCCCTGTGTCGAGTCTTGTTATAGTTTTTTCATTTTCCATGCATCGGTTTTCTATCAGTACTTTCTAGTTTCTAATCATCTTTAGTTACCATTGTTGTTTTGCAGGAGAGGACTGTCAAATTTCTACAATGGAAAGTCGAAATCATTTGTGAATCTGAGCGGCGAAGAATCCAAGTTGAAAATGAAAGAATTGGAGAAACCAGATTACCAAATGAAGAGGAAAAGAAGATTGATTGTGGAAGAGGCTTTAACCAGGAAAATCAGTAGACTCTCCTTACCTGTTATGAAATCCAAGAAAGATGAAGGAAGTAGAAAAAACAAAAGCAATGGACAAGATGAAAGTGATGATCAATTAATTTGATGATCATGATTTTATCAAATAATGTCCGAAACATGTATGTCTGCTATTTAGGGTTTCCCCTATTTTTTATTTTTTCATTTTTGGTGTGGTACTATAATAAACTTTGCTCTTGCTGCATTTGATCTCTTGATATGACTTTTCTTTTGCACTGTTTGATTCTTAATCGCGAAATCGGATGGATGTGAATTGGGGTCACTAGAGTAAATCTACCATCAGTGGCGGAGCCAACTATTTGAAGTTGGGGGTTTCAAAATTGAAGATATAAAGGTGAAGGGGTGGGGGCCCACAATTGCCCCCAATTTTTTTTTGGATACCTTATAAAAATAAATAAATTAATAAACGTATAAAAAAAAGCACTTCTTAACAAAAAAACTTTAATTTAGTAGAGTTGGTCCGATGGGCGACGTGACTCTGGGAGACTGGGACCGGTTGGAACTTGGAGAGAAGGAAGCCAGGAAGAAACGCGTGAGAGAGAGAGAGGGGGGGTTGAATGTTGATGAACGTTTATCAGGTTTAGTATAAAATTTCAATTTTTTACCTTTTAATTAATATAAAAAAAGGAGAAAACTAGAGGGTCAAGTGACCCTGTGGGACCCCCCTCCCCTCTGCTACTGCCTACAATTAACGCGCTCACGAGATAACGCAAATTATATTTCTTTTCCGTCGACTAATATACATAAATTCATGGTTCTTCTTCAGATGATTCCAAATGTTAAGTTAATTGCTTCTGGTTCATGAATGTTTTACCATGAATGAAGTAAATTTCTGAATATTCTATAGATGCATTAATTTAAGAGACTATAAATCAAATTCATTTTTTTTTTAATAATTAAATGCCTTCATGGCACAATTAATTTTCACAATTGGATCACATCTATCTTTTCTATAAGATCAATCTCCGTTCAATGTACGTAGAGTTTCATGTAAACGTCCTCCATTCTATTAACAAATTACCACGTACAAATGATTTGATTTCAAGAAATTAAGACAAATAATAAATTTATTAATCTCGAACACATCTTAAATAAGTAGAAAATTTTGGTGAAAAATCATTAATAAATGAAAAATTCTGATTGTACAGAATTTGTACAGATACTCACATGGACGGGACCCTTGTGAGTATTTTATTGTCCAAAAAATTACCCACCCACCCACCCACCTACCTATTATGTCTTGTCGGTACAAATTATGTACAATGATTTTCTGTACACCAAGACTTGCTCTTAATAAATAGGCGGAAAAACGTATACACTGTTCATTCAGCATGCAATTTACAATTTATATATATATATATATTTGGAGATTATGGATTATTCCATTCCCACCGAATGCTATATTACACTTGAAAATTTCAAGAAATAGTTTCATCAAATTGTCTTTGTGTGAGCTTATTATGGACTTTGGTCGAATGACTTGTACAAAAGTTTAGAATAGCTTAACGAAGAAAGAGAAAAATAAAATAAAATTAGTTGAATAGATCACTCCTTCCTTAAGTCTACTTTAAAATTGGACGGTTACGAGTTGAAAAAAACTCGTTTATTCGGTGGACTCAGTTAGAAGAATAGGCTGAAATTCCTTTCGAAACATGAAAATAAATATATAAAAGAGGAAGAAGAATTAGGAATGTTTGATCTTAAACATTCCAGTGTTGAGAAGCATGAAAATAGTTTTTTTTTTTTAAAAGAATGTATGGTTAAAAAATAGAGAAAAAATTTGAGTTTACATGCAATATATTTTATTATGAGAATGAGTGATTAAAAATGATTTTTCAAAAAAAAAAAATAATAAAAATTGAATAACGATAGACAAACATGGGCTAAGTTGACCGAGTTTCTTTTCTCGTATTACGTGTACATCTTGTTTGTGGACTTAGTTCATGACTTAAAAGCTTGAGTTTCCTTAATGTTCACATTTAAGTCCTTCAAAATCTAATCTCTCTCAGTAAGTTCATCCACGGCAGCCACCTTTACCATTTCTGACCCAAAGTCTAGTGGATCCTGCAATCTTATTTGAAGTGGTATTAGATAGATTAAAATTATGGATCGAAAAGAAAAATTGTCGCATTTCCGCTAGCTAGCCACTCGAGCGGCACCAACAAATTTTCAACAAAAAGTTATTGCTCGCTTGTCGCTCGCCTATCGCTCAAGCGACAGTGTTATCCGGCCCAAACCCATTTTCGCATTTTAACGCGTTTTGGATTACTATTCATCTACAACTTGTTCTCTAGAGGTGGGTGTGTGTGTGTGTGTAACATCTTGAGAGTTTTAAATCTTAGTTGAGAGCATTGAGATCTTTAAATACAATTGTTATTTCATGTAAATTTTGGTGTTCTTGTTTATTTCATTATTGTCATTATCTTGTTATCAATTCATAACAAGTGATATCAGAACAAGGTTCATTATTCCACATGGCAACGATGAAATATGATATTTCGTTATTGGATCGAAACATGAGATTTACTTTATGTCAGATGAAGATGTGAGCAGTTCTCGCGCAGATGGATTTGGAGGAAGTCTTGATTGGCTTTGATAAGATACCTTCAACCTGGATGCAGTATGAAAAGTAGTGTAGGGATCGAAAAGCCCAATCCCAAATTAATCTAAATCTATCAAATCAAATTCTTTAGGATGTTCTAAAGGAGAAAATGTCATAGCGTTGTGGTTGAAATTAGAGTAACTTTGTATGAAAAAGAGTTTGACCAGCAAGTTACACTTCAAATAGCGCTTGTATTCTCACCGGATGTCCAGAGGTGCGTCATTGAATGATCACTTAACTATGTTCAAAGAAATCGTGACCGATTTAAAGACATTGGATGTTAAATATGATGTGGAAGACTTGACATTGATTTTGTTATGCTCACTGCCGCTATTATATGCGACTTTTAGAGATACTATTCTCTATGGTCGGAATACTTTCACTTGGGAAGAGGTCTATGATGCTTTATTATCCAAGGAGAAGATGAGCATTTTGTTGGAGGATCTGAGAGTCAGGCTGAAGGCTTGGTTGTTCATGGGTGAAATCAAGATAGGAATCTTGGTAGGAGTATGATGGGCATATCAAAATCCGAACATATAGAGAAAGTATTGCACTATTGTAAGAAGAAGAGACATATCAGTCCTGATTACTATTCACTAAAAAATAGAATAAAGCTGCTGGTGCTACTAAAAAAAGAAAGCAACCTATTAACATAGAGAATGCTAATGTTGTGGAAGATGAGCAAAGTGAATGAGAGTTCTTGTGATTTTTGACATGAGTTCCAAACCTTACGAGTAATGGGTTCTTGACTCGATATGTATTTTCCATGTGTCCCAACAGGGACTACTTTACAACATATGAAAGAGTTTCAAGAGGTACAGTGATTATGAGAAACAACACGCCTTGCAAAATTGTTAGAGTTGGTACAGTTAGAATCAGAATGTTTAATGGTGTTATCAGAACACTTATAGATGTCAGGCACATTCCAGAATTGAAGAGAAATCTTATATCTTTTAGTTCACTTGACTCAAAGGGTCGTAAATACACTGCTAAATGTGGAGTTTCAAAGGTGAGTTGGAGAGCTTTTGTTGTCATGAAGGGATAAAAATACTCTACACATTTGTACATTTTGTAGGGTTCCATAGTTATAGGAGATGCAAAATTTTCTACTTTTTCTTTGATAGATGAGGAAGTTACTAAAATCTAGCATTAGCGACTTGGGCATATAAGTGAGAATGATATGATAGAATTGAGTAGGATGTGGCTTCTTGATGGGTAGAAGACCAGTAAGATGAAGTTTTGTGAGCACTGCGTCTTTGAGAAATAGAAAAAAGAGTCAGATTCACTACAAGAAGACACAACACAAAGGAAACACTTGAATATATCTATTCAGATCTTTGGTGATCGGTCAAGGTACCTTCAAAATAAGGTGCTTATTATCTGTTGACCTTTGAGATATTTAACAGTACCCGAAACTTCTCAATAGAATGGCGTGACAGAACGAATTATTAGAACTTTGATGAAAAATGTTCGTTGTATGCTTTCGAATTCTTGGTTACCTAAGATTTTTTAGGCTGCAGCTGCTACCACAGCTTATTTTCTGATTAATCGCTAACCCTCAACTACCATTGGGAAAAAACACCAGAAGAGGTAGGTAAGGTTTGGTAAACCTTCTTATTATAATGATTTGTAGATTTTTGGATGTCCTAGTTATGCGTTTGTGGATAATGGGAAGTTGGAGTCTAGGTCTAGAAAGTCTGTCTTTCTGGTGTAAAGGGGTATAAATTGTGATGTCCCAAAACAAAAATGTGGTGATTAGTAGATATGTAGTATTTGAAGAACTTGTTATGGTTCATGATTCACCTCGCAGGGATTCTAATAAAACAGAGGAACATGATCATTCAAATCAGGTAGAGTTAGAAATTGATCCATGAGAACAATCAGAGGTTTCAGAGTAGTCTAGTCTAGAATTGACAGACAGTAATACTTTGCCTACACCACTAACAATATCACAGTATTTAATTGTTAAGGATAGACCTCGCAGACAAATTATACCTCCACAGAAGTATGAAGAAGCGGACTTGGTAGCTTATGTATTGAACGTGACTAAAGATATTGATTCCACTGAGGATTCTGCTGCGTATTTAGAGGTAGTCAGTTGCAGTGATTCTAACAGATGGTTGATTGCTATGCAGGAAGCGATGGAGTCATTGAATAATAACAGCACTTGGGACTTAGTGAAACTATCTAAGGATAAAAGGGTTGTTCGCTGCAAGTGTGTGTTCAAAAGGAATGAAGGGATATCAGGGATTAAAGAAACTAGGTATAGGGCCAAATTAGTAGCAAAATGTTATAGTCAGATTCTAGGTGTTGACTCCACAGATGTGTTCTCACCGATGTAAAACATAGTTTAATTTAGGTTTAACTTGAGATAGTGACAAAGAATGACTTGGAACTTGAACAGATGGATGTCAATACAACATTTGTGCATGGAGAATTTGAGGAGAACATTTACATGCAATAACTAGAAGGTTTCATAGTTTTTGGAAAGGAAGAGTATGTGTACATGTTGAAAAAATCTTTATATGGACTAAAGCAGTCACCAAGGCAATGATACAAAATGTTCGATTCATTCATGAATACTCATGGTTTTATTAGAAGTAATTATGTGCCTGTTTGGTTTGAATAAAAATCTAATTTTAATCTATGTCAAAGCCAAACAATTAATATTAATCACATATTTTATGAGTCCCACAACTTTTTAACCACACATTTCAAAATTTTTTTATCACAATCTACTAAAAAATATAATTTTAATCCCCACCAAACACCTTCTACGATAGTTGTGTGTAATTCAGAAAGGGAGATGGTAGATCGATCACATATTTGCTGTTATATGTTAATGATATGCTCATTGCAGCTAAGGACAAAGTAGAGGTCGGAAATATAAAATCTCAACTTAGTAAGGAGTTTTAGATAAAATATGTGGGTACAGCAAATAAAATTCTTGGTATGAACATTTTAAGGGATATAAAGACTGATGGATTGTATTTGAGTCAGAAGGGGTACATTGAGAAAGTGCTTCAAAGGTTCAATATGCTGAATGTTAAGACTCTCAGTACTCATTCGGCTGCCCACTTCAAATTATCATCTGGATTGTTCCTTATTCCAGTACAATTGGTTCGCTTATGTATACTATGATTTGTACAAGACCAAATTTGGCATATGCAGTCAGTGCAGTTAGTAGGTACATGGTAAATCCTGGTAAGGAACATTGAAAAGCAGTGCAATGAATATTCAGATACTTGAAGGGCCAAACTAATGCTTGCTTACATTTTGGTAGAAAGACAGAGAGTGAATTGCCCAAATAGTCACTGAACTTTACATTATGCTTCCACAAGGTCATCGAACTTTAAAAATTACCTAACTCATCACAGAACTTTTCAAAAGGTTTACACGGGGTCACTGAACTTTAAAAATCACTTCATTCATCACTAAACTTTATAAAAAAATTCCCACAGGGTCACTGAATTTTGCAAAATGTTTCCAGGGATTACTAATTTTAGTGATTCCTGGGAAACTTTTTGCAAAGTTTAGTGATGAATGAGAAGATTTTTTAAATTCAGTGACCCCGTGAAAACTTTTTGGGAAGTTTAGCGATGAGTTGGATGATTTTTAAAGTTCAGTGACCTTAAGGAAGCATGGTGTAAAGTTCAGTGACTATTTGGACAATTCACTCGAAATAAGATGGAGTAATTGGGTATGCCGATTCAAATTATGCATGAGATCTTAATAAAATGAGATTATTTACAGGGTAAGTGTTTGCCCTTGGAGGCTATGTTATCAATTGGAAAGCTATTTTGCAAAATACGATAGTTTTGTCTATAACAAAGGTAGATTACATGATTATTATAGAGGCATGTAAAGAGGCTATGTGATGCGATCCCGGTTGGGGAAATCTCATGGAACTTGCGAAATTGATTGAAAACACCGAAAAATTCCAAAGTCAGGTTGTAGACGATAGGATCTCGACCCGAACATCACGAACCAAGAACCTAAGGTATATTAAACCTCGATTTGCGAACGCCACAAAGAGTGTCTAATCATTTTATAAGTTCTAGGTTTTGGATTTGAACACAACGAAATAAACTAGAAAATCCAACGATAACGAAGATGCGTTGAACCCCTTGATTACACAATGAAGAACTCACGATCCGATATTTGAACGTCACAAATATAATTAAATATTTGACAAGTTCGATTTGTGTTCTTTCAAGAACATTGGAGGGAAAAATCTCAATTTAATTCATATCAAAAGTTAATGTTTACAGTGAAATAAAATTTCTATTTATACTAAAACAATAAACCATAAGAAATATGGAAAATACGAAATCAAAGAGTCCTAAAATAACAAACTTGCAAAAAATAGGAAATCTAGAAAAAATGAAATAAATCGCGAAAATTACGTTTCTACCGGACGACACTACCGGTCATCCGGTGAGATTCTTCCGGACATCCGGTTTGGCAGAGCTTTTTGTTCCTATTTTCGACTTTATCCGGACGTCCGGTAAAAGGCGTTCGATCGTCCGGTTTGGCAGAACCTTGCTCCCGTTTTCGACCGGCTTTATTATGTTGATCCAAGTCTTGTCAGTTTTCGACCCCAACATGAAACTTGTCCATTGACATGTTAACTTTGACCCTATATGCCCCGTTTCCCGAGCATATATTTGTATGACTTTTTGCGACATTGTTAACTTGAATTAGTCTCGACCGAGCCCTTTGCATCTTCTCCACGAACTTTGCACTTACGTTGAGCTTTGGCCTAATCCGGATCATATCATCCTCTCTCTTCGAAAGGATTCGACCTCGAATCCATAACTTGAATGCCAGATTATAGCCCTTACTGCCAATCATGGCAAGAACATGAATTGACCTATCACCTCTCGGATGCAATTTGGACCTCCTTTGACTTCGAACTCGCCTCCTTTGAATGTAGCCCAATCACCATCACATAGATCAAAATGTGCTCGCTTTGACTGCTTGATCTTGAAAGTTTGAAATGCTCCAATAGCAACTCCATTTGATGAATGGATGTGTCTTCTCCTTGCTTTACTTGGCCCTAACACTTGTGACAATGCCACTTCCAATGTATTAATTTTACCCCTCAACTCATCTTCCTCATTCAACCACTTGCATATGAAATTTCCCATTTTATCAACCTAGTATAGCAATGGTCTACAAATAAACTTCACCCAATGCCTTTGAAACTCTGTTGCCTCTTCGGGAATCACAAAGTAAATTGTCGGTATGAAATAGAAATCAAATAGATGTAGTATCAACTGTTGTCCAATTTTCGGGACGGGTGGTATTCCAGTAGGAGTATTTTCTGGAATGAAATTTTTGGTAACCTGCAAAACAGAAATATCCAAGATAGGGAGGAGTTATTAGTCTCCACCACGGCCTCCTCAACTTCAGGCTCTTTTTCAATTAAACTCACTTCCAATTCCTCATTCCCCTCTGAAGACCTTTCTTCAATTTCTTTTTGCAACTCTACTTTCCCTTCTGAATATTCACTCTCAACTTTCCTTTTACTCTCTTGTTGCATCTCTCCTTTTTTCTTACAATCAACCACCTTACTATGTTCTCTCGAGCTCTTTTGTTTCTTACTGTGACTAATTGAGTGGCGAAGCTCTAAAAGGTCACGCTCATAATCCAATATAGTCCTTTTGCTTGACGTACTTCCAACATGCCCCACAAACAATATTTTCTCTCCCCTCGAATACCCAACTCCACTATATCTTCTAGTCTCATTTCGAAATTCCCGATCACACCTATCCTTCCTACAAAAATGATTAGACTCATAACGCTTCCTCATAATATTCCTCAACTCACCCCAAGTTTCAATACACTTCTCACCATTCCTTCGCCTAGATGTTGTTAACTGATCCCACCAAGTAATTGCATAATCCACAAAAGTGTTCACAGCTAACTTTAATTTTATCTCCCCGGAGTAATCATGACAATTAAAAACTAATTCTATCATTTCTTCCTATACCAAGTATGCTTCGGGATCGTTCATTCCCTTAAATTGTGGATTCATCAACTTCACATTCCCCATATTACCATCAACTTCACCTCCATGATTATTTCTATCCCGTCGTTCAAACATATCCATTCTACGACTCATAGCCTCAAACAATCTTTCCAACTGTCGGATCACACCATTCGACATTGAGATTTGTAATCAATGAGACTCAAGAAAGAAGAAAAGTGATTGGATAAAATTTCGAATAGGCACTATGAAAATTCAAGAAAATGATTTTTGAATTTGGATTGGATTGAACACAAAGGGATTTTAGAATTAAGATAGATAATAGAAAATTGATAATTCCAAGATAAATCAAAATAATTTTTTTTTTTTACATTTTTGGGTGAACAGTAACCTGTGAACATTACCGATTTTTTTTTTTTTTTTTTTTTTTTTTTTTTTTTTTTTTACCAAAACTCGAAAATTCAACTACAAGAACGACAAAGAAAATGAAAGTTGATTTGAACTCAAATTGGGCACAAAAACAACTGTTGACTCTTTTTTTTGGAATTTTGGATCAAAGATTTAGAAAAATTACTGGACACAAGAACACGAAAAATACAAGAAAAGGAAAACAAAGACTCAACAATAAATAAAAACAAAGATAGAACCTGAATTTGGAGCCCGAGCTCTCATACCACTTGATGCGATCTCGGTTGGGAGAATCTCATGGAACTCGCGGAATTGATTGAAAACGCCGGGAAAACCCAAATTCAGGTTGTAGACGATCGAATTTCGACCCGAGCATCACGAACCAAGAACTTAAGGTATATTAAACATTGACCCGTTGATATGCGGAAACAAGAACCTCGATTTGCGAACGCCACAAAATGTATCTAATTCGTTGATAAGTTCTAGGTTTTGGATTTGAACCCAACGAAGTGAACCAAAAAATCCAACGATAATGAAGATGTGTTGAACCTCTTGATTACACAATGAAGAACCCAAGATCCGATATTTGAACGCCACAAATATAATTAAATATTTGACAAGTTTGATTTGTGTTCTTTCAAGAACATTGGAGAGAGAAATCTCAATTTAATTCATATAAAAAGTTAATGTTTACAATGAAATAAAATCCTTATTTATACTAAAACAATAAACCCTAAGAAATATGGAAAATATGAAATCAAAGAGTCCTAAAATAACAAACTTGCCAAAAATAGGAAATCTAGAAAAAAGGAAATAAATCACGAAAATTACGTTTCTACCGGACGTCCGGTATGGCGCGTTCGGTCGTCCGGTAAGATTTTTTCGAGCATCCGGTTTGGCAGAGCTTTTTGTTCCTGTTTTCGACTTTATCCGGACGTCCGGTCGTCCGGTTTGGCAGAACCTTGCTCCCGTCTTCGGCCGGCTTTATCACATTGACCCAAGTCTAGTCGGTCTTCGACCCCAACATGAAACTTGTCCATTAACATGTTAACTTAAACTCCATATGCCCTGTTTCTCGAGCATTCATTTGTATGGATTTTTTGCGATATTGTTAACTTGAATTAGTCTCTACCGAGCCTTTGCATCTTTTCCACAAACTTTACACTTGCGTTCGGTTTTGGCTTATCTCAGATCATATCACTATGTAGTTAAGGGGATTGATTGGTAAAATCGGTGATGACTTGCGGATTTCTTCAGTATATTATGATAGTCAAAGTGCTATTTTTCTGACTAAAAATTAGATGTTCCATAAGAGGACTAATCACATTGATGTGTGGTATCATTTTATGCGTGAAGTGATTGATCGTGGTGATATTGTAGTGAAAAGGGTTGGTACCAATGATAATCCTGTTGATACGATGACAGAACCACTTCACATTGCTAAGTTTGAGCATTGCTAGAATTTAGTTGGTGTTTGTCATTGATTTAGCTCATTGGGACTTGTTTGGAAGAAGAAGAAGAGTGGTATTTACTTTTGAGATGTGTTTTATAAATTCCTTGTATTGAAATTTAGTTCAAGTTGGAGATTGTTGTAATGTGACCCAAATTATAGTAGGTATTGGAATCTTATTTGAAGTGGTATTGGAGAGATCAAAATTATGGACAAAAAAAAATCACTGCATTTTGGCTAGCATGTCGCTTGAACGGCATCAACAGAAAGTTGTCGCTCGCCTGTCGTTGCCTAGCGTTCGAGTGACGGGGCTGTCACTCGTCTATTGCTCGAGCAACAGTGTTATCAGGGCCAAATCTGTTTTCGCGTTTTAACTCATTTTGGACTCCTATTCATCTACAATTTGTTCTCTAAGATTTCATATAGATATATAAGTTACAGCTTGTATTGTATATATATGATTCATACAATATCTTAGTAGCTTTTGATCTTAGTTAAGAATATTGAGATCTTGTAAACACAATTTTTATTGATTATAGTGAATTTCTCATTCTCTACCTATCAATGAAACCAAAAAAAAAAGAAAAAAAAAAAAAAAAAAACCAGTACCTTTGTATAGATCGAGACTTGCAGTTGTTTTGTAAATCTTGGTATTCTTAATTTTTGTTCTTGTTTATTTTATTATTATCATTATCTTGTAATCAATTCATAACACCTGGTACGTAGCTCAATAAATTAGGTGGCTCTCTATTGTACACCACCCCAAATGGAGTTCTTTTAATAGTTGAAAGCCAACTAGTAATGTAACAATTTTCTGTCCAAGCTACCCATTGTGTAGGTTGAAAAACAACGAAGATACATTTCAATAGTCTAATTCACCACCTTAGTTTGGTCGTTTGTTTGGGGATGATACGCTGAGATAAAAGCTGGAATAATTTTACCCAAAAATTACTGGTGAAAGTGGGGTCTCTTTCGCACACAAATGATCTTGGCATACCATGGAGATAGAATATATTATCAAAAAATATTTGAGCAATACTTACTGCTGAATAGAGATGAGAAATGGCAATGAAATGAGCATACTTTGACAAACGATCCACCACAACAAATATAGTTAACTTACTCTTAAAAGATAGCAGCCCTTATAAAAATCATTGCAATGACTTCCCATACTTAATCTGGAATTGGCAATGGCTACAGTAGACCTGCTGCTTTGAGATGGTCAATTTTGTGACATTGAGAAACTTCGCAATACCTAATGTGTTCCTTGATTTGTTTCCTCACCCCTTGACAATAAAAATTAAATCATATCATATAAAGAGTTCTAAGAAAACCTTCATGCTTACTTCCATGAAATTGATTAATTATCCTAGGTGAAGGAAATTTCACCTTCTTGTTGTGAATTAACTAAACACAAGGTAAGAAGAAAGTTTTTGATTTTAAGAGTTAATTTATGGTTATGCTAATAGTTAGTCATGATTCATAAATTTAAACCGTTTATAAGCTATTCACAAACAACATTATCCTAAATCCTTGCAATCATCATATTTCGAAAAAGAAAAAGCCACACAAGCCTGTTCCAGGGGCTGAAATGTCAGTGTTATTGATATTGTTATTGTTGGTGGTAGTTGTGACGACGGTGGCGACAGGGACTGTCTGTGACCAACTATTTGATGGATTCGTGACCAACTATTGGTGGTTGATCGGGATTGAGATTGGGTGTTTGGGTGTATGTGATCAATTATTTGGTTCTTTATGACTAACTATTAAAATGTGACCTTAAAATTTGATAATTATTGATTAAAAAAATAACGTGACCAACAAATTTAAAAATATGTGATCGATAGATAAACTGTAACCTATAAAATTTTTAATTTGTGATTTCGAGATAATCCGTGACCTACAAATTTTTTGATTAATTTGTGATCTCAAAATAATTTGTGACCAATTAATTTGATAAAATGTGACCAGTGAATTATGTAACTATGAGTCTGTGACCTTGAATTCTATAATTGTGACTTTAAAATAATTAATTAATAAAATATTTTTAATTAATTAATGAAAACCTGATTTTTGCATCTTAAAATCTTAAGACCTGAAATTTGAATTGAATATACTTAATACCTGAAATGTGAAATCTTCCCCAAAAAAAAAAACAATTCCAATAAAAAAATGAGACCTGCTATTGGTCCAGGCCCAAAAATCGGGCCAAAAATGCGGGGCGAGTGGCGCTCCCTTATTGGAGGGGGGCTGTCTGGACAGTGAGGCTTTTTCTAAAAAAAATATTATTTCCTTAAAAATAAATTTTATCTCATAAATTATAATTAGGCCTCAGGTAGGTCTGGGCTCTTTTTTAATTGGGCCTTGGGACAATTTAGCCCACACCTCCCCACTCCCCGCCGCCCCTATGACTATAACAATTTCCAACTCAATCCTCCAACTATATTCCACTTAAATCATAGGAGAGTATGATTTACTTAACGAGTGTAGCATGTTTGGCTCATGTTTATATTTGCATATATGTACTCAAATTATTTTTTATCTAATACATTTTGAATAACACTACAAACTTATCCAACTCTCATTTCTATACATTTATAAGCTATTCACAAACATATCTAATTTCTCTTTTTCATAGAAGATTATAATTCAATTTTATGTATACATTTTGAGGATCGTTTATTTCCATTTCTCAAACATATTTTTTCTTCTCTTTTTTTAGAATTATTTTATTTTACTGAAAATGGATGACCAAATGAATGAGAGACCCTCACATTGCGCACCTTGGCACGTAGCGTGCCCGTAGCGTCAAGCAAAGTAGCTTGATGCGTAATATGATGATCAACACGAGACGTTGACCGATAAGGCGCGTCTAGACGCGTATTATTTATTTATTTTTAGTTTTTTTATTATTAAATGATTTTTTGATTGATTAAAAATTAAAAAAATATTAAAATAAAAAAAAAGCATTTTTACACTTTTTTATGCATTAGTCTCGCCTAAACTGTCTAGCCCTTAGCTTGACATCCACACATCACCACGCATTATGCTATTTAGAACCTTGATTGCGCATAGTTATGACAACGAGTCGGGCTGGAGAAAAAAACTCGGGCTAGGCTCGAATTTTTTTTTGCCGGGTTTTTTTGGACCCGAGCCAAGTCGGGCTAAAAAAGTGGCTCGGCTGGGCTCGGGTAAAAAAAAAAAATTTCCCCTATTTTTTTTTTTTTTTTCCCCTGTTTTTTTTTTTTTTTTTTTGTAAAATATAAATTTTTTACTTAATTAAATATTAAATAAAAAATTAATTTACGTAATTAAATATTAACTACCTAATAGCTATGATAGGTAGTTAATGGTTAAAGGGGTTTACGCTGTCAACGGCCATGCAAGCTTAATACTTTGAGTTGTTAATAACTCATTAAGTTATTGTTTGACAATTATTATTGAAAACTCTTTTTCTACATACTCATTTTTAACCACACATTTACACAATAAAATATTCGTATGTAAATAGTAAATCCAAAACATTTCCCTATTTTTTAATCACATTTTCTTAAAAATAACTATTCAAAATACTATTTTTCTACCAAATAATAACCATCAAACAACGGCTAAATTACGTGTAGATGGGAAATATTTTTTGATAGTTCGAGTATGAATTAGGAATAATAGAAAATTTAGATACTTGTATAAAACACGGGCTTAATAAAATATGAATGTAAAATATTTGAAGGTTTGAATACGAAAAAAAAGTAACTTAATAATAAAATTATAAAACACAAACACACGCTAAATATAAGCCAGATAATTATTTTGAAAGTAATATAACTGTTAGTTTCTAAAAAAAGTTTTTAAAATTATCCAATTTCAAAATTATATATGAAGTAGGTGCTTATTAGTTATTACTTAAAAGTTAGAATAATGTCTACTCAAAGTCAAACAGGAATTGTAAACAGGTGCTTTGACAGTTGTTATCTTATTAGTTATTACTTAGAATAATGATATTAGTTATTACTTAGAAGTTAAAAGCCATTTTATCTACCATTATAAAAATATGATTATCTTTGTAAATTCTAATTTTAGCATAAACCCCCCTCTTTAACTCGTAGTCCATAAAAAACAACGCACAAAATCCATTCAACTCTCATCAGTTCAATTATCTCCATGGCCCTGTGCAGGCAGCTAAAATTCAAATTTTTTTTTTTTAAAAAAAAATAAACACGGGCCACTTTCGGCCCGTGTGGCTCAGCCTGATCGGGCTCGGGCCGAGCCCACCAGGCTAGATCGATTATCACGGTTCTCAGGTTGTGAAACTTCCTAGCTTTATTGGTAGGGGGTAGTATGCGGATTTGAGTGAGAATGAAATTCTTATTACCTTACCGCGAACACGTTTCCGAGATGGACGAAATTCCGTTACAAGCACCTCCGCTGACTACGGATTCAAGCCATGCGTTATCGGAGCACGAACCTTGCCTCAAACTGAAGAAGGAGAGGTCGAAGTTCAAAAAAATAAGGAAAAGGAGGTTGGGGAATGAAAGTTTTTCTGCCTTTTTTCCAAGCCGAGCCCAACTGCCCAAGCCGTCCGAGCTTTATTGTCACCCCTAATTGCGCATAGATCCCAAACAAAATTAAATTGTTGATTAATTTTCCATAAACATTTATAATTTTTAATATCACAAAAATGTACAATATCGTTAAAAAAACTCATAATCCATTACACGAGAAGTAAAATTAAATAGAAAATCTATATGATTAACACCGCCATCTCCGATTCTGGATACTATTATTGTACAACCAATCGCCTGGAGCAGATGGAGCAGTATAATTTACGCTTGGTCTTGAAATAAAGCGGCACAAAGCAGAACCTCCAATTGCTCTCCACGTCCATGGCTTGAACCATACCGCCGCAGTAAGGACACGCCCCCGGCGCCGGTTGCCTTCCGATTACTCTCTGATCCTCGTCACAAACAAAAACCAAACACATCTTCTCCGATCGATTTCTTGGTATTCTCTCAGCTTTCGGTACCGAATTGCTAGGATCAAAATAATTTTATCTGTTTATCAGATTATGCGAATGATGAAAAGCTGTGTATTATATATATAGAGGAATATTGATTTGGGGGCGGTCCGGAGAATGGGATTCTAGAATTGTCTAGATACAGGAATTTCTGATATTTGGTCTAAGATTTGGAATATTCCCGATTAATTCTTTCTTAATAGACGCGGTTACTCATAAATAAAATTATTGTGGGAGAGAGTGTAATCTTTAATATTAAGCAAGATAGCTATAGGCCAATAGAAAAATATGTGGGTACGGCCTCCTTCGTTGTCCCCTTCTCCCATTGAGAAATCATTGGCGGAGAGGGCAATATGGTCTTCGACTTGAATCGGATGGAGGACGAAGAGGGCCACCCAATCCGTACAATCGCACCTCGTTGATATCTCTAATTTCAAGTTTTTGACACTTCGTTGACGTCTCTATTTTCATTCATTATTCTTATATATTTAGAGATAAATGCAATGACATTTCCAAACATTTCTGTTTTCGTAGATTTTATCCTAATCTTCACTTTGTGTCATTCACAGTCTCAAATCTTTTGTTTTGTTGCTAAAATGACAAATGAATTTGATTGTTAGTTGACAAAGAAATGTATTTTTGACCAAATATAAATAATTAAAATTTAAGAAAAAGGGAAAGAAATAAAGAATCCCTAACTGTTTATCACCCCCATGCCCTTCCACGCTACCCTCTAAACCAAATCAAATCTACCCCATCGTCATTACTGTCCACAGCCACCACCACCACCACCCGCCATCGCCTTTCACATCCATTTCATTTTCTTGTCCAACCATATCCTCCTAAACTAAAAAATATAAGAATATGGATTAATCTACTTGTACAATGATGATTGACAAAGTTTGTTGACAATGTTTGATGTGGAAAAATCTGGACTATTGATTTAAAAAATAGTTTTTGAAATTTTTTGAAATAGATGAATGTGATGATGTCAAATCATGATTGTTAACAAACATTGTCAACCATAATTGTGCATGTAACATGATTGTAAGAATATAGATAACGTTATACAACCTCTAAAAACGACCAAGGCTAATTTTGAAATTTTTATGGACAAAATGTTAATTTTTTGAGTCAAGTAAAATTAAAATTGTGAAATTTTTTGAACTATTTAATTTATTAATAAATAAGTTTGAAATAATAAATAAAATGAAAACTTAACCACCTGATAATAAATTAATAATAATAATTTCGTAAATATTATTAATAATTTAAAATGAAAACTTATTTATTAATTAGAGTTGATGTAGTTTATATCATGCGATATTGTTAAGGATTTTTTTGAAGATACGCTTAAATTAATTAAGATTTAATCAACAATAAACATAAAATTGTCTATAAATAATATGGTGTTGAACTCAAAAAAATAAAATAATAATAATAATTAAATAATAATAATAATAAATTGACATATTATATATTTATTTGATAATTGAAATTCAATATTCATAATTTACAATTAACTATGAAATAACACTCGTGTCAAGAAATTATCAGGTGGAATAAAAATTTGATAATGGTTCGCGGTGATTTTTTAATCTCGATATAATAATATATATATGTTTTTATGTTTTATTAAAAACATTCTCCTTCTTCAAAGAAATCTAGAGGTTTTGGAATTAACCAATAATCACAGAGTACAGTGCAAGAAAATATTAATGTTACACTCGACAAAGTTACTGTAACAAATCCTTCACGAGCAATGGTTTCAAATTTTCATCAGAAGTTCGAGGGATTTAAATAGATTTGTTGCATCAAACGAAGATATGTTTCAATTGTTAGACTGAAAATCGATCCAAAACAATTATGTGGAAACAAATTGGATCAAAAAACTGAAAATTCCATGAATCGAATTCATACCTCCAGCCATTGATGTTGTTCCGAAAGCTCTCATTGTTCCAGGTAATCGCACTTCTACGCACTCAACACTCTAATTTGACGGCGTATATTGTATTTTCGGGGTGTTAAGCTTGGGGACCAAAACCCGTCTATAAATATAGCCAAAACCCCCCCCATCAAGTTATGTCTTAGGTTACCAATCTTTTCAATCAATGGTAGAATTAAGGTTTCTATAAATGTTGAAACTGAAATCTCAATGAATGTTGGACCAATTGACTATTGAAGAGATGAAACGTGAAACGGATCTGTTACATCAATATGGTATCGCCGCAAATTTCTAAGGACGATATCAGAAAATATAAGGGAGCGTTCTCTTCGTGTTTCAGTTTTGTGTTTTGAGTTTTGAATTCGTTTTGTATTTTGTGTTTTGAGTGTCCATTTTGAGATTGTTGAAAACTCGTTCTTTTTGTCGTTTTGAAAAAATATTTCTCAACCCATGTTTTTTGAGTTTTGGCAGATTTGTGAAGAAAGCAGCCAAAACGTAAAAAAATTGTTTTCTATTTTATTCACAAAATTTTCAGCCGTTTTCAAAAACTCGTTTTCGAAAATGGGAAAGAGAACGCGTTTTCAATGTTTTGAAAAATCGAAAACAGAAAACAGCCCGAAACAGCAAAGAGAATGCTCTCTAAGCTTTCTAAGTCTTGGTTATAACATCCAAATGAAGGCTACCTTCAGTCTTCTGTGAACATAAGATATGCAGTTTAACCTTTAAAAATCATATGAATTTAGTACAAATCTGATAAAGATGGCGACATAGAGAGACTGAAAGTATTGATTTATACAGAACCATAAGTTAGAAACATGAAATTGTAGGATGCTCTCGATTTGACAAACATGACTAAAGAAGAAAAAGAAGTTAGAAGTTTTCACTTGGTCTCCTGCAAGGATATGACAGTTTCAAAGGCCCCGGCAAGTGCTTTCACCTTATTTTTCCTCTGCTCGCGTAGCTTGCTTGCAGTCTCCTCAATAACGTCATTCGAAACAAGGGAATCCCTCTTCTTTTCGCTGTCTTCTTGTTTCGACTCCTCATTTTCAGTCTCCAGCTTCACTTCCTCAACTACTACTTTCATTTCTTGTTCCTCAGAATCAATACTTTCACTTCCATCCAATGCTTTTGCCCCTTCCATAGCTTCAATTTCTGCGTTTGAATTATCTGCAAGAATTTCATCAGATTCTGTGTGATTGGTTTCATTTATAATGTGTTCTTCTAATTCCTGCTGGTTTCCTGTGTTGGTTTCAATCTTTGGTTCATCTTCTGGTAATTCTTTCATCTCAACTTCAAGGGAGACATCTGGCTGTTCTGGAACTATGTACGACTCAATAGTCACAACATCCTCATCCGGGATGTTCTCTGGTTCAGCCTGCGTTGTAATACTTACAGGGTCCTTGTCTTCCACTACTAATATCTCAGGTCCCAATTCATGCACTGTGTCTTCAGATTTAGCATCAGTAACTGAAGATTCTTGTTCATCTTGTCCTATTTCAACCTGTAATGCATCAGATTTATCAGGGCTAGTGACTTGTTCCTTCGTTATTGAACCGCTCCTTGCAGTGTCTTGTTTCTTATTGCTATGGCTGCCCAGCCTGCCCTTCTTGGTAGCACTCAAAGGTCTAGCAATAAAAATGTGTGTTTTCCGGCATCCTTTGTTGGCATCTTTAACAGCTTATCCGGGATAGACTTATGCGTAATCGTGGTCGTTTTACTCGAAAACGAGGAAGATTGAAGAGTAGGACTATGCGAAACTCGTGTATGTTGAGTACGGGAAGGGGATGGAGGCATGTCGAAGGATCTTCTTCTTGAAAGGTTAGGCTTGTTGGCTTTGTCAGTCGAAGCCGGTTTCTTGCCAAGCTGTTTAGAAGCATCAAGACCTGAACTTATTGTAGGCTTGAGATAATTTGGTACTTGTTTATCTAATGCAGTTTTGTCAGGAGAGCTTGGTTTTGAGTTGGGAGTTTTTATGGGGTATGAAGGGGAAATTCCCCTTTTCTCCTTACCAGGAGCAGTCTCTCTAATTCTTGTTGCCATTTGTAAGTGAATGGCAGTTTCTTTATAGCCTGCATTCAAAAAACATATTTATAACATAAAGAATTAATTTTGGTTCGAATCTTTCCTCACCCACAATCACTAATGGCATGATCTTCTATGTTGTATATCTTTTCGTTTTGTCATGTGACTTTTGTTTTTACGTATAACATTCAGACAAAATGACTCTACCTACATGTACTATGATGTTAGAGAAGACACCCCTATTTTCCGCTAAAAATCTTTTAAGACATTCAACTAACCCTTTTATGAATACGAAAATGAAAATGAGCAACGATTATGAATTATTAATCTATCGACTCTCGGTAATTTTATGTTTACGTCATCAATTTTAGTATTGCATTAAACACAAACCAAAAAGTTTATATAACGAGAAATTAAATTTCTGAAATCTATAGAGAGAGAGAGAGAGAGAGAGAGAGAGAGATCACCTTGAATAAAGCAAAATGATGAAAGCTTATTTGCTTTGAAAGTTGATGAATGAGAAAATAAAAGACTATTAGTAGCCAAATATGGGTAAGTTATTTGTTATATGAGCGGAAATGATGCACAGCCCAAGAAGCCAATTGGCCATTTCAAACCACTCATTTATGTGTATGTATGTATACGTCGATTAACTTACTATGCCCCCCTTGTTTTGTAAGTATTCATTACATTGAATTTGGCACTATGAGACTAAAATGAATATCTAAAATATTGTATATATTTAGACATAAAATCATATTCACAATTAGTTAACTTTTGCGGTATGTAAACTTAATACTTAAAATTGAATAGTATGAAAATGTATCGTTTTCTTTGCATTGATATGATCAATAATACTGTTGGAGTGAAATAAGGGTTTTAAAGAAAAAATAAGCTAGGTCGACTAGTAAAAAGTAAACCATTTGCATGCAAATGTCCAAAAATTTTGGAGATAAATATCAATCGTAATGTATGAGACGACTCAAAAAACACTGGATTATCATTCTTGATACAAGCAAACTGGGTAGATGTTTCCTAATGCCGACGGATAATTCTAGTTTAAAAGATTTAGTATGATTTGTTTCTAAACTTCTATGTTTTCTACAACAAAACGAAGGATGTGACTTTTTTAATGAGATCATTCTGAAGGATTACGGCCTCGACTTCTTCTTATGAGGTAAAACCTTTGTTCACTATAATCGTGTTCCATTGCCTCGAACAACACCACCACCCACGCCCACGAAGTTGCAGCCCATACGTGTTCAGTTTCAGATTCCAAAATATTAACAAAACTTTAGACAGTTTCCATCTATGTTAGCAACGAGTTTGCTACAAGTTTTAGGTTGGGGACGATGTTACATCGATCTTCATAGATGAGGGACTACTTTGTAATTTTTGTAAACGCTTGCGCAAGCGCTTAGCTAGGGTCGCTCTTCATCGGCTTCCGCCGACTATATATAAAAAAACCAAACTATTTATCTTACATTCAATTCAGATTTTTCCTTTTCTTTTCACACTTTTCTTAAATCATCAAAACCCTAAACCGAAGGAACGAAAGAAGATGCCGGGGTTGACATGCAACGCCTGCAACGAAGAATTCCAGGACGACGCCGACCAAAAAATCCATTACAAATCCGAATGGCATCGCTACAACCTCAAACGCAAGGTGGGTTTTTTGAATCCTGGGATCATTTTTAATTTAATATTCCGCTTTCTTATTCTTTGTTTTTGTGGGCACTCGATAATTCTGTTTATAATTTTGATTTAGTAGCTTTTTAAGAATTATTTAGCGATTGGGTTTCGCCTCACATATTAGGCATTTATGTGAGTGAATGATTATTCTGCAGCTGCAGTAATGGGGCGTGGAGAGAAAAAAAATACTGGTGTGCAGGGGAAAATTATGTTTTGTAAATTTTGGCTAGCTACATGTGCGTTCATTTGAAACATTTGAGCTTCTTGAAAACTTATTGTTGGGGAATTGTATAATAGGATAACAGTAATTCTTTCTTTTCCGTCCTTGTTTTGTTTCTTGGTGGAAGACGGGAAGGTGAGGATAATTTTATTTTGTGGGAAAATTATGAGGGTATTTAAAAAATCAATGAAAATTGAACTCTTTGATCTGGCAGTTAACTTTTGATTTGAATCTCACCAGTATCCAAAACAAAAGCATTATATTTTTACTATTTTTAATTTGGATTATGTTTTGTTGTATGAAGTTTTTTTTATTAGCAAAGTAAAATAAATACAGTAATTGAATTCTAATCAACAACTTGTTCGAGGTGTGCAAGCACTGTCCTTAAGGATAATTCTGGTAAAATCGGCTGTCCCCCAGGATTCAACGAACTCTTCCTCTGTTGAGAGGGCAGGAACAACAGAATTCAACTAAGATTATAGACCCAATCTAAATACTAATTGTAAACACAAAGAACCTTTAAGAAGGCTATGGAGAAAGAATAAGAGAGAGCAAAAGAAAATGAAGAAGAGGTTATCTAAATGAATAAACAAGTGACTGTATTTATAGGCTTCAAGATAACTACTTATGCAATTATCGTGGCCAATATCAGTAAGCAATAACTTGCTGATTTTGTGCAACCAACAAATATATATCCAGACTCGGTCAATTGGCTGTTGAAAATAACAGTCAATAAATTGTATTGGTCAAAGATAACCTTTTAAAATATTTTATACAACATTTTTAACACTTGCCGTTTATTATCTGGGGACAATCCATCTCCAATGCATTTGCTACATGGTTATTGTTCCCTTTTGTGATGTAGTGTGCTTCATTGATTTATATCAATACTCTGTATATTAAGAAAAGATCCTAGAAGCTACAACATTACAAATATAGAGATGATAAAAGAACAAGATATTAATTTGAAGATCCAATTTTAACATGCATGTAGAGGGCTACATTTAGAAGACAGTATCAGTAGATGAGAAGTTAATCCACTCAAAATGGGAGCTGTAGTGTTGAAATTTTCTTTTGGTGGCTAAGATGCCTTCTGTTCCTTCCATCCTACCAGAGGAGAATTTATTATCGGTGATGTTGGGATAATTTTGTTGCCTTCCCTGAACAACATACTTCCTTTCATTTTCTTAATTATGTGTTCTTCTGTCTTGCTGATTTGCTGAGTAAACTTGTTCTAGAATCTGTTTTTATTTGTAGCTTTATATCTAATGTTGAAAATGCATTGGAGATCTCCTGTATCTTTATATATTTTTAGGAATTATGGATGTTAATGAGTTGTTTGGCACAATCCAATATATCAATTTGAGATGCTGAATATTTCCTTCAATTTACTGGATATTACATTTTTATCAACATGTGTTCTCTTTCTTGAATCAGGTTGCAGGTGTTCCAGGAGTAACTGAATCACTTTTTCTAGCAAGACAATCTGCTCTTGCAGAAGAGAAAAAGAAATTAGATGAAACCCCCTTGATGTATAGTTGTGGCCTTTGCGGGAAAGGATACAGAAGTTCCAAAGCTCATGCACAGCATCTACAATCTAAAAGTCACTTGATGCGGGCTTCAGAAGGAACGAGCAACAATGAGGGGGCTACAATAATCAAGCCTCTTGCGCGTCGTGTTGCAAGAGAATCTCCACATCACGTAGAGCATGAAGTTGAAGAAAGTGAAGAGAGTGAATGGGAAGAGGCGGATTCAGAGGACGACTTAGTTGGAGAAGCCACTGATTCTTTGACACAATTAGAAGTAAATGAGCACAACTCTAATGACGCTATGAATGAGGATGGCATGGACGATGATGAGGAATTGTTGGATGCGTCCTGTTGCTTCATGTGCGATTTACAACACGATACAATAGAGAGCTGCATGGTTCACATGCACAAACAGCACTGGTTCTTCATACCTGATGTTGAGTACTTGAAGGATCCTCGTGGGCTTCTTACATATCTTGGCCTTAAGGTAATAGCATTTTTTATATGCCAAACTGAAGTTTTTGTGATAGGTATCTTCCTTTTTTATTCACTGTCAACAACGTCTATTTCATTTTGTTTGTGCATGTTTTTTTTTTTTTTTTTAAATAAATGCTTCGGGCTTCATTTCTTTCTGTTTAATATTTTCAGGTCAAGAGAGATTTTATGTGTTTTTATACTGCAACGACAGATGTCATCCTTTCAGTAGCTTAGAGGCAGCAGTTCGGAAGCATATGGAGGCAAAAAGTCATTGCAAGGTGCATTATGGGGATGGTAGTGAAGATGAAGAGGCAGAATTGGAGGAATTTTATGATTACAGTAGCAGGTTATTGTTTTTTTAGTTTAGTTCTATCCATATCTGAAAATTTTAGGGCTCGTTTGGCATGGCCTTTGAAAAGCCAAAATGAGGTTTTGAGACCCAAAAGTTTGGACTCGTTTGACTAATTTTATGAAAGTGCTTCTTCTAGTTGGAAGAGCTTTTAGAGTAAGCTGGTCTATGTGACTTTCTCTAAAAGCACTTTCGAAATAGGGAGCTCTTTTAAAAATTAGTTTCCAAACAAAAATTAAAGTAACTTCCTCCAAAAGCTCTACATGAAATAAAAGTCATGCCAATTGGGCTCTTAGTGTATGTTTCGCAAAGCTTTGAAGTGCTTATAAGCTTGTAAAACATTATTTTCAACCACACATTCCTTAGAACCAAAACTTTTATCCATTTTTTAACCACAATTTTCTTGGAACACACTTGTTCTTTCTGCTGCTTTGATCAAATTTTAATTAAAAAAAAAAAAAAATCTAAATCATTATGGTTGCCGGTGTGAAGTAACCTGGAGAGTTTTTTTCTTTTTGGTACAGTTATGTGGATACAGATGGGAAGCAGCTAATTGCGGTCGGTGATACAAGCAACACTGTTGAACTTGGTAGTGGTGGCTCCGAGCTCGTTATAACCAGAAGAAATGATGGTGCAATATCAACCAGAATGCTTGGATCAAGGGAGTATTTAAGATACTACCGTCAGAAACCGCGTCCAACACCTGCGAATAATACTGCAATCACTGCTGCACTCGCCTCAAGGTACATAATGGAGAACTTGTTTCTCAAAAGAGTTTTAATTGTCTCCCCTAGTTTTCTTTCTTCTCTGGTGAGAGTCAACTAAATGTGTTTTCTTCTTCAGGTATAAGAGCATGGGTCTGGCAACCGTCCAGTCGAGAGAGCACATGGTTAGGTTGAAAGTAATGAAGGCGATTACTAAAAATGGGGTTGAGGCTATGCGCTCTAAGATTGGTATGAAGAGTAACGTTATCCGCAACCTTCCCAATAATGTGCCATATTAGTCTTATGTAGCATCTTGAGAAAACTTCTGGTATTTATATATTATTTATGTGTCGTATCCTTTAATTTTAAATAGTGTTTAAATTTAAAAATTATTGAGATTTAAGGGTCCCTGTATTGAGAGTTTTGATATTAAGGATCTGCTTCATACTGCATGGTTTGTACTGCTTCATTCATATATGTGGTATGAATGAGTTGTTTCTGAACTTTAGCCTGTTGAGTAGGACTGTTTGGTTTTACAACAAACATGATGCATTTAGCCCGGTTTGAGGTAGTCCGTCAGGTCTGGCAGAGCCTGTTTTTATTGTCGGACCTAGCCAAAAGTTGAACGAAACCCAAGCCGGCTAGCATGTTCAAAACAAGAAGCTCGTCCTTCCAAGCTTCTGCAAGTTCAACGCGGCTCCAGATCCAGGCTAGTTTGTGCGCTTGCACGTACATGATAATTATACACGAAGAATAACAATACTAAGGTCTCGTTTTTTTCATTAATCCTCCATAAAAAATGAAAAATATGATCATTATCAATCACATGCAGTTACCATTTTTTACTTTTCATCTCTTGTGTGAGGTCTATAACGGCTATATTTTTCATTCTCATTCTATAAATAATGATAATAAAACGGATAAGTTTCAATAAACTGTCGAATTCGACCTGATCATCTGAAAACCAAAAGCAGTCTCCCAACAAAATATTCAGTCACATGTAGCAAATGATTGAACAGCAAGCCCAAAGATTAAACCCTTCTTCATTTAAACCCTTCTCCAGAAATGATGAAAACCATGGAGAGAAAATGGATCAAATAGTAAAAAGAAAAAATCTTGGCAGATTCATCATTGTTTACCACTTTATGCATTATCAGCAGAACTTTATGCATAATCAGCAGCACCAAAATAGTAATCGTTACTCAAAATCGGAGCCAGAAAAGACAGCCAAATCACTTAAATCTGTTCTTTCGAGTTTTGAGTGAGTTTCTCAAGCTGGAAATCCTTCAGTCAAACGAGAACTTGAAAATATGATAACAACCAAGATCACATGAATACTTCCATATTTTAAACAGTTTCATTAAGTTATAATGTCCCTGCAAGTCAAAAAACATTACAATATATAGTTGGAATAGACAAAAATAGAAACCATAATGAAGATGATCTGACCTTTTTTGACCATTCTTGGCAGGCCAACATAGAAACAAATTTTAACATGAACAACAGCCAAGAATATTTCACTCAAATACTAGTCGACTCCCTGCAGTTTCTAGACACTGAGGGCGTGGGGGGCAATGTTATATATAGGCACACGATAATAAATAAGAATAACTGCTGAATCAAGCATTTACATTTCAAATGCCCAGAGAAAACGAGACATATAACATAATTAGATATGTTTCAAGATCCAGGTGTTACAGGACAATGATGATAATATAAAATCTGTTTTTAACATGTACATCAATCGAGAAATTTTTCACTGAAATACTAGTCCCAGCACCGCTGCCTCAGATATTATAACTCAAATGCCAAAACTAAGAAGAGATGCATATAATTAAACCTGTTTTCGGATGCATGTGCTACAGTACAATCTTGAGAATAAAATTTCCAAGTTATCAGTCAACTAATATATCACTTAAGTATATAGTGCAAAAACAGAAACAAAATTATGCCCCTGTTTGGTAGGAATTAAAATCAGATTTTTAGTAGATTTTGATAAAAGTTGTTGAAATGTGTGGTTAAAAAGTTATGAGTCTTATAAAATGTGTGGTTAAAATTAGTTGTTGACTTTGACTTAAATTAAAATCTGGATTTTAATTTGTACCAAACATGGCCTAAATATGGCAATATCATTCGTATATGGGTTTTGCCATTTGTACACCAAGCTTTGACAGCATGGTATACAACCTACTCACAATAAGGGAGCCTGCACCCAATATCTTGTATGGAGACACTATTACTTCGCCTAGATATGATGGGGGTGGCGTATTGGAGGAAGTGAGATGGAGGTCAAGGTTAGGGTAGGGGCTTCTTTAGAGTTTTCATGTCTAGTTTCCTAGTGGTGCTGTAAGGGAAGTAGTACTTCCTTATTTACTGTTTTATATTTGCTCTTTAGCATTCATGTTCACTGTAAGGGAAGTAGTACTTCATTATTTAATGCTTTCGTCGTTTCCACGTGTAACCACGGTATTCCTCCGCCACAAGTGAGGGCATATTAATAAAACTTCGGAGGTTCTTTCGCTCAAGTTTTATCTCATTGGATATTCTTGATAAGGTTTTAACGAGGCTACATTTTGTTACTTTATTTGTATTTTTCCTTGGTTTGATATGTTTATCCTACTAACAAAATCAGATCTTTAACAAGACAATTATTATACAAATAGTCATCAAAGTAGGAGTGTTGTAAATCTACGAGATAAATATGGGTCCATTGTCACAATAAAATTACACACTTGAGTTTTGGCTCTTCACATTTTCTTCTCTTTAGTTTCACAACAATATAGATGTTTTAGAAATAACATGTTTTACAAAAATTTCTTCGCATTGATCTTCCTAATTTCACCTTCAGGTTGAGGTTAGATTTGAGAGAGGCTAACCTGGGTATGCTAGTATCCAGTTCAATTCTTCTTTTTCATATAAAAATAATAATATTTTATAATTGAAAAAAAAAAAAAAAAAAAAAATTATGTGATTTTCATGAGCCTAAAATTTTTTTAGTCTAGTTCTGACTTTGCCCCAACTTCCAAAAACTCACCTCCAAAGAGAAATTATGAGTTTGGGCACAATAAAATTAATCAGCAATTGAACATCACTATATGTGCCTAATTATAATAGGAAAAATTGCTCCAGTGATCTTAAACCCTTCACTTTGTTGCTGCTTTTAGCCTAATCTTTCATTTATGGAACCTACAGTCTCAAACCTTTTCGTGTGTGCCTATCAAACTTTGTTGCAAGCAATTAAAAGGTTTGTAATTGTAAGTGCCACAAATAAAAGGTTAGGGTAAAATCTACAGTAAAGTGAAATGTTTGGATCGTGGTTGCAATTTTCCTTAAACTAAGCTCCATTAAATTAATGTTGCCCCAAACTTTTGATTGATCGAGATAATTTATTTATGTTCTATTTCATTAAAAGAATGAGATGGTCCCTCAATCTAATTGAAATTATTGAAAGAAACTATGTATAAAACAATAATTATTTCATTTGACTTATTGTTCTTACGTTTTATCTTGTATGCCACGTCTAATATTCGAAACAAAGTAAAAGACCAAAATGTTTGTTGATGTTCGACCAAGAAAATAATAAAGTGGCTTACGAAGCATAAAGTAATACGCGAGTGAAGTAAAAACACAAAGGATTCGCAAGTTTTATGCGAACCTTTCTCTCACCCAGACTAGCTACACGTGACCTTACTCAAAGTTTGAGTATAAAACTAGTAAGTTTAGGAGGAGAAAATCATAGTTAGATTGGAGGATTGTTGATTCGAATTTTACCATCAACAATGTCATTTTTCAAATAAATACTCAAATCCCATTTTCTATCGATAGCCCCTATGTAATCACGTTACAATAATAATTCAATAATAAATCTCGAATTACCAAGCTCAAGTTTAACTATCCACTAGAAAATCCTTTAAGGTCTTTCTTGCACACAAGCTAAGTATCGTTCTATTACTAGTATTGCATCTGAACTTCTATAGATCAAATTCTTGCTCTCTAAACTTGGTGAAACACTTCCTGCATCTCTTTTTATTTACTTTGACAATGTTGGCATCACTTATCTCTGACTAATCAGTGTTTTGCCCCCAAAATGAAATATATTTAGATGGACATTCATTTTGTTATACTGGTGCTTCGAGAGTCTCTCATACCCCCACTTCGGAACATCTTACGATGCCCTAACCTAGCCCTTGTCTCATGTCCAAGTCTATTTACTTCGGTCCAAGATTGGTATCACCGATGGACCAACATCTTGAGGGGCGCATATTATAGACAACGTAGTATAGATAATAATCTTGTAACTAAATTAATCTATATGCATTTAACTCTATCGATGATATCATCTTGAGTTTTCTCTCAAATTTCGATCTATTTAAACTCTTTAGGTAATAAAGCTTTCATGTGAGTGAGCTGAAAATGAAAATATAGAGAAACTTTTATGTCGTATAATGTGGAAATAAATATGTGCTTCTTTAATAGTGGGGTGTAATAACAAGGCTTGTTTGTATGTAGTAGTTTTGCAATGATATTTACGGTTTTATGTGCAAATTTATGAAATAGAAAAAAATTTGGGATGCATTTTTTGGCAAGTCCTTGTTTCTGTTTACATTTTCTTATGTTGTTTTTATTTAAAATGGGAGGATTCTTGAACATTACCACGACACATTTGTACTTTGTTTTGTAATTATTGGCAAAATTTGACACATGATCGAATCAATTTTGTTAGTGTAAAAATATTGTATTGGCGATTCTGTGGACAAAATGACCAACTTCAATAATTTTAGAAGTTTAGGGAATAAATTGCAAAGTTTCATAATTGGTAGATTAGTTTAGGGTTTGAGGTTTTATGTTTGGAACATGAAGATTTCTCGTCGATTTTTCGCTAGCAGCGCGCTAGACTTGTGCTCGAGCGGATGAAGGAGTTAATCCATCTCTCGACCTTCGTCCCACTGTCACTCGAGCGACAGTCCCTTCGCTCGAACGAAAGAGCTACTCACTCGAGCGACATATTTATCTAGCCAACCTGTTTTTCGATTCGCGAGATTTTTACTTGGACCATATTTCCTAAACAGTCCAACATATATATTCAGGCGCCGCATTCATTTTCTCTTCAAGAGTTGAACATTATTCTCTCAATAAAAAAAATTCTACATCAGATCCAAAGAGTTTAATCGTTCATCTTATATGCGTCAATCATATTGAAAACATCAAATCCATCAAATTAAACACAAATGTGTCATTCTTTACTTGGTTATGTCAAGGAGTTGAAGATCAAGGAAGAGTCTGAAGAACGAGGAGTTCTTGCGTAGATCCACAGGAGATAAACTGTGTGAAAAGTCAGGAGTGGAGTTCTTGTGCTTATTCCAGGAGGACTACTTTAGAAAGAAGAGCCAATATTGTGTTCGTCTGCACATTCTAGGAAGGTTGCTTCAAACTTCAAACAGGAGATCAGAAAGCTTGTGTTGTAACTTTGCTGGTGGTTTGTAAGTTTATTGAAAAGTTTATAGTAGATCTTTGACTGGCAAAGCGTCTGGAGTTTTTCCCACGTTGGGTTTCTCCGTGAACAATTCTCGTATTGTTTATTACTTTATTTATTGCTTTGATATAACTGCAGTTTTCAAACATAGGAGAAATTGAATTGTTTGATTAATCACCTAGATATAATTAACTTGTGATTTGTTGCTTGTTAATTATAATTTTAATTCCGCATTTACACCTAATCACTCCTCTCTGGGTGTAATTGGGTTGAATCTTGCGTTTTTCAAATTTGATGGATCAAAGAAAAGAAGAAATTAGGGCAAAAAGAATTATTATCTTTTTAAAATTTTGTTTAAGTAATTGTGTCATTATTATTATTGCTTTTTTTTAATTGAAACAAAGCAAATAAAAATTATTTTTTATTTGACGAGCCAAAACATCTAAATAAAAGCATTTTTCCAACATTAGAAATTGGTACCTTACGAGGCTCGAAAGAGTTAGATAATGTAAAATTTTATCATCTTCAAGCTGCCCAACTATCGTTGAAGAGCGACAATTGATCCACTTGGTGCGATTAATTTCAACATGAACAAAACTAATCAAGGATTCTGCAAACAGTAGTCAAAAGTTTTTTTCCTTTTTTTTTTTTTTTTTCTTTTTTTCACCTAAAAAGGTGAAAAAAAAGAAAAAGAAACTACTGAGTTTATGGTACTATTGGTGGAGTGGGCATATATGGGTATATTGGTATACTCTGGCTTGGAATTTGTAAATTGTGTACTTATGGGTGTAGTCAATAAATATGTATAGAATAATGATTTGAATAGTGGGTTGTTGGGCTTAAGTTATTTTGGATTATGGTATATGGAGTAGGGGTGTAAGCAGTCCGATTTTATCGATTTTTAATAAATTTTCAAGTCAAATCGTTTACACTAGTTTGAGAAAAACTCAAATCTAAGTCAAACCATTTTGAACGGTTTGAAAAAAAACTTAAACCTAAACCTAATGGTTTGGTCCAATTTTAAATCGTCGGTTTCGCAGTATATTTTTTTTGTCTGTCGTCTGATTTTAAACCGTTGATTTTCGTCGTATATTTTTTTGCCTGTCTACTTTTATGCCATTAATTTAGGAGTGGACATTTTTTTTTTAAGAAGTGGTGGAACCGGATCAGAACCATTTAGAAAAATAATTTGATTTTGGGACAAATTATTAAGAACCAATCAGTTCCGATCCAGTTCTCGGTTCTAGTATGGGAATCGGACGGTTCTTATAGGATTTTTTTTTATTTTTTTGGTAAAATATATGATTTAATCTCTAATCACTTTTATTAAAAAAAATAAGGTTCATTTTTCATTTCATATCTCAGCATTTTCCTTCTTCTCTTTGATTCTTTTTTTTTCCTCTTATAATTCTTTGATTAACTGATTCTTAAACCAAATTAGAATATTGGGTAAATTTATACCTAAATAAATTTATTTACAATATATAATTTCATTTCTAGGATCCGAAATTTTTATTTTATTTTCACTTTGATAACATAGTTGTTGGTCCGATCAAAAAAATTTCATCTAGATTTCTACAAATTATAATTGACAAAACCAGAAGTAAGTTGTAATAATTCTTTAAAGGATGTCCAATTCAATGTAGAATTTTAATTTTGATTGAAATTTGTTTAATCATTGGAGTACTATGCAATTTATATAAATTGATGATTGTTTGGTGATAGTAATTTATATGAAATATAACGTGGGATTACTTGATAAATCGTTTCAAATTTTCAATTTAAGAGCCTATGGAATATATAAGTCTCATTTAAAAATAAATAAAAAACTCAACACAAAAGTCTTACAAGTTACAATTTAGAAAATTTCAATTTTTTTTTTAATTTTTATATATTTTTTTCGTCGGTCTGATTTGATTTTAAATCGCAATAAAATTTCTCAAATTTAAACCAAACCGTTTTTGGTTCAAAACCATTTCATTGACGGGTCTACATGACACCAAATCGACGATTTTCAAAATGTTATTTCCGTTTGATTTTTTAATTTGACAATTTTTACTTACAGCCCTAATATGGAGTATGAAATTCGTGGGTTGATGTATTGGGTAATGGGCAAAGTTATGTAGGTGAATGGGCTGGTTATTGTTGGTCAGGTGGAATTATTTCTTGGATTGTGTATGGTTTTATATTAGGATATGCGGAAGAGGAAATTACACCCCACCAGGTGTTTCAAGAATCAAGTGCAAAAGTAAGGTGCAAATAATTTATAAGCAAAAATTAGGTATCAACCTAATTAATATATATATATTAATTAATTTAATCAACCAAACCCTAAATTCATTTTCAACCCAACATTTTCTTTCTCTACAAACGCCTTCCCTTTGCCTTCGTCTCTCTCTCTCTCTCTCTCTCTCTCTCTCTCTCTCTACAATCGCCATTCCCACACAGCCACCCCACCCAAATCTGCAACTAAAGTAGCCTCCATTCTCTCTCTCCCTCTTGGGGAAGACCCATGAGTAAGAGTGGTTCAATCAGATGAAACTGACGACCGTTCCGGTGAGTTTCCCGCCGGCGGTGAGAGTGATATGTGTTCTCTACTATTTTGTTTGGAGTGTAGTGGTGAGGAATCATAAAATGAAACTTCGTGTGGAGTAGAAACTGCAGTGGACTCGAAATCAATAGGCGTGTGTTGTTTATTTTGGGGTTCCACTCGGAATCAATAGGCGTGTGTTGTTGATATCGGTAGTGGTGGATATGAGGTGTGGTGGATCTGGGATGCAACTGTGGTGGTAAGGTGTTAGTGCGTATGGGATTTGGATCGTTGGTGTAGGTGGTTGATCTGTTGGTGGTATGGCTGGATGCCTATGAGTTTGCTGGTGGTGGTGTGAGTTCTGTGGTATTGGTGGTGGTGATAGTGGTGGCCGTGGTGCTTGTGGCGGTGAAGGTGGCGGCGGCGGCTCCTCCAGTGAAGGGATGTGGCCGTGGTACTCATGGGTCTTCCGAGTGGAAGACCCATGAGTAAGAGTGGTTCGATCAGATGAAACTGATGACCGTTCCGGTGAGTTTCCCGCCGGCTGTGAGAGTGATATGTGTTCTCCACTATTTTGTTTGGAGTGTGGTGGTGAGGAATCGTAAACTGAAACTTCGTGTGGAGTCGAAACTACAGTGGACTCGAAATCAATAGGCGTGTTGATGTTGGTAGTGGTGGATATGGGAAGTGGTGGATCTGGTGAGGTGTTGGTGGATCTGGGATGCGACTGTGGTGGTAAGGTGTTAGTGCGTCTGGGATCTGGATCGTTGATGTAGGTGGCCGATCTGTTGGTGGTATGGTTGGATGCCTGTGAGTTCAGTGGTGGTGGTGTGAGTTCGGTGGTATTGGTGGTGGTGATAGTGGTGGCCGTGGTGCTTGTGGCGGTGAAGGTGGCGGCGGCGGCTGCAGTGAAGGGATGTGACGAACAGTGTCTGTAACTAAGTATTTGATTATACGTTACCAAAGACTCAAATGTGACCTAAAAATTTGATAATATGTGACTGAAAAAGATTTGTGACTTACTAATTTTCAAAACTGTGACCTCAAAATAAATTGTAACCGATAATTTGTGATCTCGAAATAATCTGTGACCTGTAAAATTTTTGAATTGTGACTCCGAAATAATATGTGACTAATCAATTTGATAAAATTGTGACCTTAATTGTGTATCTGTGACCATTAATCGAATAATGTGACTTTATTATATTTAATTAATTATATAAATACCTGATTTTTGAATTTTTAAACTTTGTACCTGATTTTTGAATTGGAGGAAACTTGACACCTTAAATATAAATTTTTCCCTATGCGGAAATTACATGGAACCAGATTTTTTAAATTTCAATTTAAAAAATCAAATTTAAAATTTGTTTTATAAAAAAAATTAGATGTTAATTCGAAATTTTAATTTTAATAATAATATTATAAAATTAATTAATCTATATAGTTATCCCACCTCATCCACCTACCCACCTAAATTCAATCGTAAACCATAATCATTTTTCATATATTTTCTCTCTTTATCCCTCACTCATCTCTTCTCTACGGAGACGCCACCATCGTCGTCGTCGCTGTGAAGACGTCACCACCACTACCGTGACCGTTGTGAAGACGCGCACAACCGCGCTCAAGTTGCCACCACCAAGCGGCGTCGCTCGGCAAAGCCCGTCACTTTGAAACAACCAACACTGTTGTGCAATGCCGAGACGCCTAACGACCATTGCAGCAGCACGAAAGGCCACCCTACGCAAGGTCACCAGATGGCTCAAAGGTATTGCAGCGGCGTAGAGGTAGGGACGAATCTAGCAAACTGGTCCAGCTAGGGCGTTGACCTTGATCGTTGACTGTCGTCGACGTCGACAATCAACGATCGTAATAGCCCGGTCCTCCGTCCATCCGTCGACAATCAACGATCCTAATTTTCCCTAAATTCCCTTAAATTTCCAATCCTAATTTCCCCAAATTTCCCAAACACATTTGAAAACATCACTTTACAGCTTGACAAATTAACTGTGCAATGTTATTTAACAAAAATAAGAAGCTAATTTTAACAACACGTGAAATTGGGAAGAACAGGGTCAACACAATTCCAGTTTCCACCACTGCACACACTCACAGAGTCACCTCATGCACACGGCACACACTGTTAAATTTTTCACATAGACACAGGCACACCAATGCACACACAGTCACGCACTGTCGCACGACTCACACACATGAGACACACACTCAACAAATTTTCAGTTTCCACCACAATCGACAATCACGAGTTCACTCATAAGTATGAATAAAGCACAATTTTCACAAACTGTTATTGGGATTGGGGGGAGAGTGACCCAGAAGCTGAGAATAAGAAGTTAAAACACTGTAAATACACACCTGTGAGTGAGTGAGCTGTGACTTGCTTCGCGGCTGCTGCTGGGTCGTCCGCCGAGTCGTCGGCCAACAATTTCTCCCCCTCATGGTGGGTCGTGAATCGTCTCCTCCTCTCTAGTCCCTCTCCAATCTCGGCCAATTTGTAAATGGTAACCTAGACTAACACACAACACACAAAGACCAATTATGTACATGGGTTATACCGAAAATACGTCCATCTCTTGGGCCATTCTATTTGGGCCTCTTTTAAATAAGGCCCAATTTAAAGGTAAGAAAAAAAAGGCTCAAACCTCAACTCTGTTTCAGCTGCCACTGTAGCGTCGTCTTCTCCAGCTTTCCTCTGGCTCGTTTCTTCCCGACGGAGTCCTAACTTCCTGAAGACTCCGGCGAATCCAGCACGAGCAGCCGCTCTAGCTCGCCAGGTACTGGATTCTCCCCTGCGTAGAGGTGCTGCCCAGCGCCGTATCTTGTAGCACCTCTACATGCAGCACGAACATCTTGATCTACGCAACACTGGGGCTATGCCGACCAATGATGTCAAACCAATATTGTGGGTTGTGATTTGTAGTTTTTGGTTGAGCGTTGGCAATGTTAGATCTATTGGTTGAGTGCCAACGGTGTCTGTAGTTTGTGGTTTCCAACGATGAGAGTCGCTGCTGAGGTTTTTCGGCAAGCCACCACTTTCGCACACAACACGCTACTCAGATATTGTCGTATAGGTTGTGTTGGTGCAGGTGGATCTGTTGTAGTATTTTTTTTTTGGGTGTGTTTGCTCAAATACTGTAATTTTTAGAGTGTTTTTTGTTGGCAATGGTGTAGATAGATCTGGCGATGGTGATGGATTTTGGCCCTACGGAGGTGGTGGTCACAAATAGTTGTGGTGCAGGTTGTGTCGGTGGCGACGACAGACGAGTGGGATGAAGAGTGTTTGCGGCCAATAAATTGTTTTATTGTGACCAAGATAAATTGTTTATTATGTGACCTAGAAAATGTGACTTTGACTTACAATTTATTAAATTGTGATCGTGAAAAAACTAATGACCGTTAAATAGGTTGGGATTTGTAAAATTTACAATTTATGATCGATAAATGATTTTTAGACCTATAATTTTTTTAATTTTATGATCAATGAATAAATTGTGATCTATAAAAAAATTATTCGAGAAAATTATCTATATTGCATACATTTGTTCGTACTAATCTTTTTGCAAAATCGTATCCTTTTTGTGGGATTTACTCTGATCCATTCATCAAAAAGGAGAAAGAGCTTCAACGACATGCATCTATTTACATCCTCACTCAAACCTCATATATTCTTTTCAGTACTATGTATTGAACAATCTCTCATTATTCAATTATGCAATACAAAAGAAAAAACTCCACCGTCGTAATATCAAGCATATATTCCTTATGGCCTCCAATTAGATATAAGCCAATGCTTTTTACAAAGTGCGCGCGCCCGCACACACATTCTCTAAATTCCATTAACGTGACTAGACATGCTACGCATCTTAAAAAGTTGAGGGCCAAACTCCTCTTTCCTTTTATATTGGTTTAATCATAAATAGGAGTAAAATACAACATGATCATATAGTAACTCGCTTTAGCCATAGCCTCAAGTATTAGCATACAAGTTTTGGAGATTCTCGTGTCCAATCATTACGTAGTGCTATCAACATTAGATTTAAAAAAAAAAAAAAAAAAAATCTCGAGGGACGAGTCGAGCTCAAATTTGATGAAGCGAACTAGTTTATGCTTGTCTCACCTCACAGGTGAGTGATAATTGGCTCGTTTTTTTAATTATTTATATTTTTAGGTATATTGGCTATGTTTGACATAATAAAAATGAAGTACAAATTGGAGCGAGCAAACTATAGATCTATAGATCTACCAAGATTCTGCTTTCTTGAAAAGAAAAACGTTGTTTTTACTTTTGAGTTAAGCCAAACGACCTGCATGTATGACATCTTGGTTGACCGCGCCTTCACATGGGACACGTGAGTCCCGCCTGAATTTAAAAATTCTACCTTCCATGTGTGTGTGGTGTGTCATTCCTGCGATCATCCATGCAGGTCATTTAGTATAACACTTTACTTATAGATATTCATTTAAATTACAATTGTGTTACATACACATAATTATTTACATACGCGTGATGTGGTAAGATATAATTGAGCCAGAATTCCTTCAACCAAAAAAAATTAAAAATTAAATAAAATTTTCACCCCCTTTTTGATACCTTATATGTATGTACAAAATTATGTAATTCCATTAAATAGAAGTAGCATTATTATTTAAACTAACTATATCTTGGAGAAACGTGTTTCCATATCAAGTGAAGAAATTTTTATTTTTTTTCCAATTTTGATTAAATTGTTTGAATTAAGTAATAGTCCAGCTAAAACAAAAATTGTTCCACTCCGAAAACTTTTATAGCTTGCATACACGTCTAGTTATTTTAACCCCAAATATTATTGTATACATCGATTAAATGGTAATTTTTTAGGAAAATAAGAGGAAAAATTAGTTATATTATTGTGTTTGGTAATTGGTAGAGAGGATAGAATGACAAAGAGGAAAAAGAACTTCAAGGCATTTTTATTTTGATTTGTGGTTGAAAACTTGTGAACATTGACGCAAAACATCGTTACCTTTCAAGGCTTCTGTGAAAAATGTTTCCGACTTTCATTTTTTGGTGAAAAACGCCCCTACCTTTCAATTTCTTTGTGCAAAACGTCATTTTAACAAATTTTAAACGTAAAATGACCAATATACCCTGATATTTAAATAGAACAAAAATAAAAAAATAAAGATAAAGAACAAATTACAACTATAGGCCCGAACTTTTAAAAAGTGCAAATAACTCTCCAAACTTCATCTTCTTCACACACCTCACCCCCACCTGTCGGGCCACTTCACTGTTCATCTTCTCATTGTCTTCAACAAGCACCGTCAATACCTATCAAAAACTCATCTTTCTTTCCTCAAATTCCAAATTCTCTCACTCTCTTTATCCTTCCACCTCTTATTTTCATTTTCTTCACCTGCAAATGAACATATCCTTAATCAATTCAATTCACCTGTCAAGTTCAGTGTTCGTCAATTTGTTATAAACAAGTTCGAATTCTTTCAAAATATCCGTAATCAATTCAATTCTTTTCATGTCTACGAGAATGTTGAGGAAGTTGGCGACATGGGGCTGCACTGCAAGCTTGAAGATTTGGCAATTTTGTCGACTATTGCAATCTTCTTTTCTTCGTCTATGGTGGGATTTGTCGAGAAATCTAGGACACCTGGATCGGAGAAAATTTTCTCCATTTTTTCGACATCAACAGAGGTTTGTTGGATTTCAAGGGTGTTGTTGAATTTCGCAAATCGCAACATCTGCTAAGGCAGTGGCGTAGCTTCTGGCAGCAGAGTCAGCCATTCTGGCTCCAGATTCACCACCTTCGCCACGGTTGCACGCAAATGAGGGGCTTGATTGTGAGTTTTGGGAATTTGAGTTTGAAGGAGTGAATTTGACAACAGAATTTAATGGTGCTCAGGCTTACTGGATTGCCATTTGTGAATTTCATCTTCAGTTTTTCCATGAAAATATAACAATTTCTGTGTCGTAAGGAAATGAAAATGAAAATAAGGATGGACTACATTGGTTTTTGTCAATTCTGTACACATACACAGTAGTGTTGGTGGACGGAAGGTGGGCCGGTAGGTGGCGGTGGGGTGGGGGTGAGGTGTGTCATGTGTGAAGAAGGTGAAATTTTGAGGGTTATTTGCACTTTTTAAAAGTTTTGGCCTATAGTTGTAATTTATTCTTTATTTTTATTTTCTTATTTTTTGTTCTATTTAAATAGCAGGGTATATTTGTCATTTTAAGTTTAAAATTTGTTAAAATGATGTTTCGCACCAATAAATTGAAAGGTAATGACGTTTTTTCATCAAAAAATGAAAGGTGGGGACGTTTTCCACAGAAACCTTGAAAGGTAGGGACGTTTTGCGCCAATTACCCTTATTTTTAATTCGATAAAGGAAATAATATTTAATTTTTAACTGATTTTCATTTGAAATTTTTATGGTACACTAGAAAAAAGTTTCATTATGAAGAGAAAAGCACTCACATATTCACCTGGTTTTGTATGGAGATGGAGGGAAAAGTCACATGGAAATTCATCAAAAGTGTAATCAAAGTTTACTATCAAAAAAGAGTAAGCCCATCCCTTTCATAAAGAGACCGTGTCTTGTGAAATTTGAGCTTTTAGGCTATCCTTTGAAGATCTTTAATAATTAAAACTAAATATCCCCATTGCTATCATTTTTGTGGCATTCTATTAAAAAAATTGACAATTCAATTTGCCTAACTTAAATAAATCAAAAGGAAAATAATTATAAAACTTTCCCCTTGAATGTGGTAAAATGTATAGCACATGATTCAACAGTTAGGGGTCATTTTTCGTGGAAATTGTTCTGTTCATCCAATGTTTGATCTTTCCATGCAAATCATCCATTTTGTTTCCCTTTCCAAGAAGATGACTTAGAAGTACACCTTTTTGTGTAACAAGTGCTCATTTAGGCCCCGTTTGATTTCAAAATGAAATTTGGGTGGAAAAAAAACGAATTACAGATAATTGAATTGTTTAGAGACTAAAACTTGTTTTACTGAAAATTATCGATTAATTATGTTTGATTGGTATAATTTTCTACCTAGAAAATTTTGAATCTTTTGGTATTCGTTTGACTTTGTTTTTATTAAAATTGTCCATTAAATGGATAAAATTTGTTACAATTGGAGATAAAATTTGTTCCAATTGTCAAAAAAAAAAAAAAATCAAATATCATTCGTTTGACTTTGTTTTCCATGAAAATTGGCAATTAAATGAATAAATTTTTTTTACAATTGGGGTTAGAATTTGTTTCAATTGTCAAAAAAAAAAAAAAAAATTATTTTTCCCACCAAAGTTGTTGGAATTGAAATTCAAGGAAAAACAAGAAAATGGCCAAAAATGAAAAACGAATTCCCTAGAAAAAAAAAATATCTATCAAATAAGTCAAAAGTGGAAAATGAAATTTACTTTATAACTTCTTAGGAAAATATGTGTGTATCAAACGGACTCTTATATTCTCTTCCAATTATTTTTGGTCCATCTCTTTTCAAGAAATCATTGACTATTCGAATTGCAATATTTTTGTGGTAATATCACCAATAATATTAGACAATTCGTTTGTGTTCATAAGCCACGAGTATCTGTATTATGATTAAGAGTGCCCCGTATAATTCTTGGTTCTTGTTAGTATTTTTTGTATTTTGTTACTTCTACACAAAAGTGCATGGTAGCGGAAATTCATGTGACCTTTTAGATGCCCAATTTAGTTAAGGAAGCTCATCAGAAGAAGAAGAAGAAGAAAAAAAAAAGAAATTCAATTGGAAAATGAAAAAAAAAAAAAAAATAGAGTTCTGTATTAATAAAATATCATTTTCCATCAAAATATATTATTTAATAGTAACTTGACCTCATTTCAATTACATATTTTTTAATAAAATAATATTACACGTAAATCCAAAACTTTTCTTTATTTTTTAACCACACATTTTAAATCAATAACTATAAAAAAAAAAATGCATTTTTTTTACAAGAATGTGGCTCAAATTAATAAGGGCATATTTATCTCTTAAAAATTGACCTTTTATCAGTGACAACTTTCATATTTAATTAAATTTTCAAAAATTTATGTTTTATAACAATTAAACTTTTATAAGGGGTGCATTCATTTGGGGCTTGTAAAGACTTCTATAAAAAAATTTAAAGTGATGACTTATGTGGATTTCGTAGGTTTTTTTTTAATGAATTTGTATGGAATTAATGGAAAATTTTCGTGGATTTCTCTAAATTTTTATTTTAAAACTTTTAATAGTCTTTTGTAGAATTTAAAAAAGACTTCTGAAATTTTTTATTTAAAATAGAATTCACATAGATCTAGAATAATCTTTATGAAACTCTCATACACGAGGTGGTGGTTCCACAATTCCCTTTCACCTCTTTATATAATAAAAAAATATTTTTAAAAGAATAAAAATTCATGTCACATTATTAAATAGATAATAATCAAATAATATCAATATGACGTAGCTTTAAAGAGTAAACAAGAAATCAATATATTTAAATTTTTACAATTTGAATTTTTTTTTTTTTTTTACATAAAATCTTGTAATTTTTAATTACAAATAGATATTTTTCATAAAAAATGATGAAAAAAGAAAAAATGTATAAGAATCTTTAGCTACAGTTTAATTTTTTTCCATAAAAAATGAAAGAGAGAAAGAGAGGGGAAAAAAGAAAAATAGAAACAAATATAACTAGGAGAAAAAATAATTTTTAATTATGACACAATATGTATTGAAAGAAACAAAAAATACATATTATTATTATTATTATTACGCGAGCCTTCCAAAATCTTGGGATGAATGAGTGACAGATTTTGATATTTTATTTTAGTACTTTTTGCTTAAAAATTAGAAACCTAAAGACTTTTAAAAAAAAGTTTTTAAAAGCTGTTAATAATTTGAATACCACAATATTTATAGAGACTTCTAAAAAATTTTAATTGAATATACTGTGACTTTTAAAAACTTAAAAATCCATAAAAGTTCCGACTGAATACACAGATACCTTTAGAGAGTCAAACTAAACAATTTAAGAATTATCATTTACAATTGAAAGTTGAAACTAAACAATTTCACAGAATTTCTAATTTGAAATCTAAATTTCATATTTATTAATTTAATTATATCTTCATTTATTAAAATTTTATTTTACATGATCTACCTCTATTACCAAGTTCTATGAGATGTAATAAATTAACAAAAATAAAATATATAAACATTATTAACGAGAAGATAATATACTATATTTATTATTAACTTAATATAATTAGAACTACAAAATTGTTAATATAAGAAACTTTAGTCTAATCTCAACTCTCAAAGTTCAAAATATTAGAGGAAAAAAATCAACTTTAAAAGAGAGAAAAATATTTAAAAATAGTAAAAGGGAAATATATTAATCAAAAATTTCACCTCAAGAGTGGGGGACACGGTTCAATTTGAATGATTTGCAGCAAATCTTCAAACTAAACCACTTAAAGCTATTTGAAGATTTTTTTTTTCCTCCTCAAATCCACTTCACTTTCTAAACTCAAAGCAAACCAAACATTTTTTTTTTTTTTTTTTTTTTTACAGTTTCCTTCGACTTAAAATCAAGATTTAGCAAATAAACTACATATATATATATATATATATATATATATATATTAAATAAGTTAAATTATAAATATTAATCTAAAATTTCACTTTAAATCATAAATAATAGTATCATTACAAATATTACAAACTAAAGTTATTCACTTATTATTGCAATGCAACAATATGATAGAAATAGTTTAGATTTAACCTCTTAGTCAATACTAATAAGAGCAATATTTTCAGTTGTAACATGTTATTCAATCTCTACATAAAGATAAGTATATAATAAATGTATTCATTAGTTATAATTAAATGATATAAAATATTTCATAAAATAAAAGAAATAAAAAGATCAAATACAATAATATTTTCTATAATTTTCTCTGAATCATTAAATGCTTCTATCTCATCTAAATATTAATGAATCGCTATATGTTCTTTGTTACTGTGCAACCAATTCTTAGTGCAAATCACCACATCAATCATCTTTGCACACAACGAACCCTTAAAGAAATCAAAAATTCAACCACTAATAGAGAATGTAGATTCAAAATGTTTGAATGGCTAACACATCTTGACAATTTAGAAGAAAATCTTTTACTTATTTACATTCATGATTACTTTGTTGTTCTAAAATTGGATCCATATATAAGTATCTATAAGTAAAAACAATAATGATATGCAGGATGACCTCAAAACTTGTATAAGCACAACTGCAGCCGAAAGATTTTGACATAATCATAATTATTTGGAAAAAATAAAAATAAAAATTGCTTACATCAGAATAGTATTGGATTTACTAAATAATCTACTATATGAGAAATACAGTGAATACTTTCAAATTAGCAAATTGAAAAACATAACAAATAAATATGATATTCTAATTGTTGTAAGGATAATATTTGTTGTACACAAGGGTGTCAACACCTTCACGTGGGATGGATCACACTTGAACAAAATAGTCAACCCCGTGTGAGGGTGTGGACACCCTTGTATACACGAAATTGTGTACACATAGCACATCCTATTAATTTCATATTTATTAATACGAATATATTAACAGTAAAATAGTTTCATATATTTGAAATATACGATTAAAATTAATATTCGACTTTGAATAATAAATTATAAGTTACTTTTAAAGTTTCTCAGAATTAAGGTTTATAAAACTTTCTCTAATATAATTTTTAACTTAGAAAGTTAAATATTTATTTATAATTAAATTTTTAAGTTATAAATATTTTTTTTATTTATATGTAAATTTTAAAGTTATAAATTAACTTTGTACTTATAAATAGTTTTTTACACAAAAGAATTTGAATTTATAAGTGAGTTTTTGTCGTATGAGTAGTATTTTTTTTAGTTTATTTCAAAAGTCAATTTTTATCTTTTAATTAACTGAGAATGCCATTACTTATAACCTTTTAACGGCAGTTACACATTGGTCGAGACTTACAAATTTTTTGCATGTAAATAACTTTTTTTTAGTTATTGCCTTTTTTTTCAAGTTAATTTTGAATAAAATACACGTATTGTAAGTAATTGTTTTATGTAAAATTAAATGGAAATTTGAAGAAAGGCCAAAAAAAAAACACTGATTTGAAGAGTTCAGAAATACGTCCCAATTTATATTAACCACCCAAAACCAAATCTCTAAAAAATCGAGTTGAGATCTGTAGTTCAATTTTTCTGTTCTTCCAATTAATTCTTGACATGTTATCAATAAATCAATATATTATTTCAAATGTACTCTCATTAACTTCATCATTAACCAACTAAGAGTCTGTTTGGTAGCCTTTTTGAAGAGAAACTATATTTTTGAATAGTTGATTGATAGAGAATATGTGATTAAAAATTAAGGAAAAATTTTGATTTTGCGTGTAATATTATTTTATTAAAGAATGTGATTAAAAAAAAGAGAAAGAAAAATATATTTTAAGAAAAATGACTACCAAACAGGGACTAAATTGATATGTGAAGAATTAATTGGACCTCAACTCTTAAAAGTCAACACTTTCCAATTTTCCAAATCTTTCATAAACGATGTCAAAATCGATGCAGAGGTGCCCCTCGAGGCACATCCAAATTGGCAAAGGACTGACATTGCGGAGCTTGCAATCTCAGCGTGGGGAGTTCGATTCCTGGTTGGAGCAGCTGAGTGTTGTAATAACCATTATTGGTTGGAGCAGTTTGATAATGTAATAATCATGGAGGAGGCTCCTTTGGAGCCAGGAGTATAAAGGGTGTACGAACCCTGATCAACTTGAGCATAACTCGCGGTTTACTTCCGCCAGTTATTGAGGGGTCGTGGCTGGTGGTCCAAAATATAGTCTGACGTAAACTGAAAAATCTGAGTATAAAAAAAAAAAAAAAAAAAATCGATGCAGAGGTGGAGTGGGATCCTCAAGGTTGGGTCCAACCTTTGAAAAATTAAAACTTCAAAACAGGCCCTAGATAGTAGATACTGCACTAGTTCTGGAGTCAAAACCTCAGTGGGAATAAAGTACAAAAAATTGACCCCACAAAGTTATTCGTGTACAAAACATACATAAACACACGTCCATCCCACGCTACAAACATAAGGGTGCGTTCTCTTCGTGTTTCTGTTTTGTGTTTTGAGTTTTGAAATTCGTTTTGTGTTTTGTGTTTTTAGTGTCTGTTTTGAGATTATTGAAAATGCGTTCTCTTTGTCATTTTGAAGAACAGAAAACAGAAAACGCGTTCTCTTTGCACTTTTTTAGAATATTATTTGATAATATTTTATTCCATAAATCTGATTATTCAATTAACTTTAATTGTTTAATGTTAATATATTATTAAATATATTATAAACCTGGAATTTCTTTAAATTTTGAAATATTTTTGAATCATGAAATATTTTTTCATATATTAAAATAACATATAAATTTGTAAAAAATTTTATTAATATTATTTTATTCTAAAAATATGATTATTCAATTAATTTTAATAGTTTAATGCTAATGTAGTATAAAATAACATATAAGTGTAAAATATTTATGCATTTTCAAAAAAAAATTCCACTTTTAATAAAATAACATATACATTTCAATAATAAACACTTGTATAAAATTAAATATATTTTTTGGGATTGCATGAAATCGATAATAAGTTTATTTTTCCATACAAAATAAACATAGAAAATAGAAGAGAGAGAAGGCAGAGATGAAGGAAGACTTCTTTTTTTTTTTTTTTTTTTGATGGAAGAAGGAACACTGTTGAAAAATGGAGTGTTTCGCGTGTTTTCAATTTTTTTGAGTTTTGCACAGAAAACGTCCAAAACGAAAAAAACTCGTTTTGGGTTTTGTGTGTAATTTTTTTTGGTGTTTTGAAAAACTCGTTTTCCAAAACGACAAAGAGAACGCGTTTTCGTCGTTTTAAAAAACAGAAAACAGAAAACGGCCCCAAAACGACAAAGAGAACGCAGCCTAAATGATTCTGTCTTTCTTCTTTGCACCAGATTTATATAGACTCACCAAAAGTGTCAAACTTGCAGCACTCCATTCAATCCATCTCTCTTCAACGATAATTTTTCCTCTTTCTCTTTCCCTTTTTTTCTTTTTGTTTATATATAGATGATTAAGTTTTGAATAGGGTTTTTCTTCAGATCCTTTAAACAGATTACAGTCTCTCTGTCATCATTTGCAGCCATTCAAGAATATGGGTAGCACTAAGGCTATCAGTCTTGAAGAAATCAAGAATGAAGCTGTTGATCTGGTATGTATCTATCTATATATGTATTTTTTATTTCTATACAAACAGTAAAAGCTTTGATCATAGCCTTCCTTTTACGTTTCTATTACACAATTTCTTGGTTTCTTTATTTCAAATATATCTGTATTTTGTTTTTCCCTTTTTAATATATTATTATTAAACTGAAAAGAAGAAATCTGTACCTAGTTTCAAGAATTTTGGTGGAAAATTGCTGCAAAATTATACTTCAAGAATTTGTACATGCATGTGTGTTATCATCTTTGAAAGCAAATCCAAACGGGGCCTTATGGCTTCTTGTTTGTTTACCCTTTATTGTGCTTAAATCCTAAGCAAAAATTAATGAGAGGGTGAGAACACGTCTGTCACGTGGCATATTTTCACTTTCTTTAAGAATAGATAAAGGTCACGTAAATTAAGTCAATCAGATTTTTAAAATATTTTGATAAAAGTTGATGAAATGTGTGGTTTGAAAATTGTGAAATCCAAAAATAATTTATATGGTTAAAATTGATTATTCAGTTTAATGTAAATTAAAATCTAAATGACCATAAACTTTTATCATATTTTAAGTCTTGTGATCATTTGTTACTTTTTAGTCCAAAAAGAAATTAAACTTAATTTTTTAATTATGTGATATTTTTCTATTTGAAACAAAAAAAAAAAATAATAATAAATAAAAATCTTGTTTATATTAACATATATATTTAATTGTTATGATCTCAAATGAATCTTACTATCTGATGTTTGTTCGTTCTCTACAAATTATGTCGAGTAAAATACAGAAATCCATATAATATAGAGAATGTGTGGTTGAAAAAGAAGAAAAATTTTGAACTTTTTGAACCCAAGGTTACGACACGTGTCGGTATCATATTGATATATTTTCCAGCATGTCATCAATATGTCAGCGACTTTTTCATCTACACAAAATAAAAAATAAAAAAAAAAATTTGGATAGGCCACTATTGTTTCCAACAAGTATCCGACGACCGACAGCAATGTGTTGGCTAGGGACGGAGGCAGGGGGTGTCCTTGGGGAGTCCTGGACACCCCATTTTTTTCAGAAATTTTTTTTTTTTTTTTTTTTTTTTTTTTTTTTTTTTTTTTTTTTAAATTGGAAGGATTGAAGAATGTTGACTTCTATTTTATTACAAATAAACTTATGAAAAAAGTTAATCTTATTTCTTCCACTTATTTTAGGTTAATTCTCAACTTATTAGTAATATTTACACTGATATACTATCTGCAGAAAAAGTAAGTGACTCAATTAGCGAACTTTTGTTTCCTCTCATTTTTGTAGTTTCCTTCAAAAAAAAATTTCGGGGGCAGCCATCGGCCCCCACCCTTTCACCTATATATTTTTAAATTTGGACCCCCCATTTTCAACAAGTTGGCTCCGCCACTGACTGTTGACTACATGTTCAACTATATGTTTTTGACATGCCATTCGTCATTTTCGACACATGTCAATGTTGTGTCGATGTGCAACTCGCTGTCCCTTGAATAGTGTCGGGCATCCTAAATAAATATATGCATATTTCTTTGAACATAAGGACGTTGTTTCAAGAAAGTGGGCAATGGTCATGTTGCTGGTCTACGAAATCATTTCTCTAAACTGAAGGTCGAACCATAGACTTTCTTATAGAATAAAAAACGAATTCGTCTCTCTTCATTTTAAAATGACAATGGGTTCGTTATTGAATTTAAACGGTTGAGTATGCATCATAATGTTTAAGCATGAACTAGGTATACTACCTCCCAAACTTTCCAATTTCGTAGCATTAACGCAAAATCTGCGAATATTTATATACAAGCTTCTTGCAATTTGGCATTCATGGCCTCTAGCTTGTTGAGCTACTCATTCTAACACACGAGTTTGTATTTAAAAGGAAATCAAGAGGAGAAACAATGGTGTGACTTATTTTCTTTAGTTGAATCTGCAAAATTCTGAAAACGAGATGTGCGCGATAAGTCATGAAACATTGCATGTTCTTAAAACATATTGGCCTCCTCTTGCATATATTCTATATGGTTTTTATTTGTTAGTAATGAGTTTCCATGTATAGGAACGAATTCCCGTGGAGGAAGTATTTGAGCAGCTAAAATGTACGAGAGAAGGTCTGTCATCAGAGGAAGGGGAGAACAGGCTCAGAATTTTTGGTCCGAACAAATTGGAAGAGAAAAAGGTCTAAAAAACTGACTCAGTTTCTTGTGTGTTTTCTATGTTATTATTTGGTACATGAATTTCAAACATCACAATTCAAATTTTTAATAACAGGAGAGCAAGATTCTCAAGTTTTTAGGCTTCATGTGGAACCCTTTGTCTTGGGTCATGGAAGCTGCTGCTTTGATGGCTATCGTTCTAGCAAATGGAGATGGAAGACCTCCCGACTGGCAGGATTTTGTTGGCATTGTTGCATTGTTGTTTATCAATTCGACCATCAGTTTCATCGAAGAAAACAATGCAGGGAATGCTGCAGCAGCTCTAATGGCTGGACTCGCTCCGAAAACTAAGGTTAGTATATACATGTATGTTAGAACTTTCCTAAATTTGCTTTAATTGTGAAAATGGAATGTAGCTTCTTAGAGATGGTCGATGGACTGAGAAGGATGCAGCTATCCTTGTACCGGGAGATATCATAAGCATCAAGTTGGGAGATATCATTCCAGCCGATGCTCGTCTTCTTGAGGGTGATCCCTTAAAAGTTGATCAATCTGCTTTAACAGGAGAATCTCTTCCTGTCACTAAGAACCCCTCAGATGAAGTTTTCTCTGGTTCGACTTGTTGTAAACAGGGAGAAATTGAAGCAGTTGTTATAGCTACTGGTGTTCATACTTTTTTTGGTAAGGCTGCCCATCTAGTTGATAGCACCAACCAAGTTGGACATTTTCAGAAGGTTCTCACTGCAATCGGTAACTTCTGTATCTGCTCGATTTTTGTTGGAATAATCATCGAGGTCATAGTCATGTACCCAATACAGCACCGTAAGTACAGAGATGGGATTGACAATTTGCTGGTTCTCTTAATTGGTGGAATTCCAATTGCTATGCCAACAGTTTTGTCCGTTACTATGGCTATCGGTTCCCATAGGCTCTCTCAGCAGGGTGCAATTACAAAGCGAATGACTGCCATAGAGGAAATGGCTGGCATGGATGTTCTCTGTAGTGACAAAACAGGAACGTTGACCTTGAATAAGCTGACAGTCGACAAAAGTCTCATCGAAGTGTTTGTGAAGGGAGTAGATAGAGAACATCTGATGTTGCTAGCAGCACGAGTCGAAAATCAAGATGCAATAGATGCTGCTATTGTAGGGATGCTAGCCGACCCAAAAGAAGTATGATGTATTTATTTGTTATGTTTTTTCTTGGCTTTTTTGATTGTTTTCATATGTATTTCATATTAGTACTTCAAAAAAAGTTGGATAAAGTACAAAATTTTCATAATTTTTGTAATTCCTTTGTCACAGGCTAGGGCTGGTATCCAGGAGGTTCATTTCTTACCTTTCAACCCTGTGGATAAGAGGACTGCATTAACCTACATAGATTCTAATGGAAATTGGCATCGTGCTAGTAAAGGCGCCCCCGAGCAGGTATTTCTGGTTTTTCATACTCTAGAAATATAGTTTGAAATGTTTTTTTTTTCATCTTCATGTTTTGGTGAAAGGAAGTCGTGAAACTGGTTAACTGATTGATGTTTACTTTGGCATGAATAGATCTTAGCATTGTGCAATGCCAAGGAAGATGTTAAAAAAAAGGTTCATGCTGTAATCGATAAATTTGCTGAACGCGGGCTTCGCTCTTTAGCAGTTGCCCGTCAGGTTTGTATATATTATCTTCAATGCATTTCCTTGAGCTAATTCCTTTAGTTGTTTTATTCTACTTTTGTATCTCATTCCTTTTGCAGGAAGTTCCGGAGAAAACTAAAGAGAGTCTAGGAGCACCATGGCAACTTGTTGGTTTATTACCGTTGTTTGATCCACCAAGGCATGACAGTGCAGAAACAATCAAAAGAGCCTTGAATCTGGGGGTGAACGTAAAGATGATCACCGGTACCTAATCTTATGTTTTATTCCTCTCAACTCCATTCATGATTGTTATTCTATCAGTTGCTTATTTAAATTCTTTTTCCTCATTGTTTAGGTGATCAATTAGCCATAGCCAAAGAAACAGGCCGCAGGCTTGGAATGGGGACAAACATGTATCCATCATCATCGTTGCTTGGCCAAGACAAGGATGAATCTATTGCAGCACTTCCCGTAGATGAGCTGATTGAGAAGGCTGATGGTTTTGCTGGGGTATTCCCAGGTCAATTTGGTTTTACTATGTTCTCTGCTAGGAGCCTAGGATCGATGGGAGTAAAAATGTGTTCTTATAAAGTTCTGATATCAGTGCTCGACTTCTAGTGTTATCCAGCCTGATCCCATTTTTGTGTATTTGTAGAGCACAAGTATGAAATAGTAAAAAGGTTACAAGAAAGGAAGCACATATGTGGTATGACGGGAGATGGTGTTAATGATGCTCCGGCTCTAAAGAAGGCAGATATCGGGATTGCAGTTGCTGATGCAACGGATGCTGCTAGAGGTGCATCTGACATTGTCCTAACTGAACCTGGACTGAGTGTCATCATAAGTGCAGTATTGACTAGCAGGGCTATTTTCCAGAGAATGAAGAATTACACTGTGAGTCAGCTTTTCTTTTGTAAATCGAAGTTTAGCCTCTTTATCTTGAAAGTATCTGATTTTCTATCATTTGATTATTTCATTTTCCAGATATATGCTGTTTCGATTACAATTCGTATTGTGGTAGGTATCAAGAACCCTTACAATTGTCCTGTTTTAACTATGAAGTTGAACGATTCGTTACTTATCCTTATATCCTATGCAGTTTGGATTTATGCTAATTGCTCTGATATGGGAATTTGATTTCGCTCCTTTCATGATTCTGATCATTGCTATCCTGAATGACGGTAAGCTCAGCTCTATCGATGAACATCACCATTCTAGTGTATCGCATTTCTCTGTTCGTCTGTTCAATCATTTTCCCCATTTTTTCTCCATTACCAGACAAGTTGCCTGCTTAATTTACACATGACATTTTCCTCTAGGAACTATAATGACAATCTCAAAGGATCGAGTGAAGCCATCTCCTTTACCCGACAGTTGGAAACTCAAAGAGATTTTCGCTACTGGAGTCGTATTGGGAGGTTACTTGGCATTAGCAACAGTATTGTTTTTCTGGGTCATGAAAGATACTAACTTCTTCTCGGTATCAGCAAACTTATACGTCTTGAGTAATATTCGCTACTTGTTTATTCATTGCTTAATCATTTATTTGGTTCACTACAGGATCACTTTGGCGTAAGATCTATTAGAGATAGTCCTCGGGAAATAATGGCAGCTTTGTACCTACAAGTAAGTATTATTAGCCAAGCACTCATATTCGTTACAAGGTCTCGTAGCTGGTCTTTCGCTGAACGCCCCGGAATGTTCTTACTCGGTGCTTTTATGATAGCTCAACTGGTAAGGAGCTTTTCCTTTTCAGTGATCTTTTCACAAAATTGCGCACTTCGACTAACTCTGTACTCAAGTGAAGTGACGAATACTAAGCATTTTATTACAGGTTGCCACCCTAATAGCCGTTTATGCGAACTGGGATTTTGCAAAGATCAAAGGATGCAGTTGGGGTTGGGCCGGTCTTATCTGGCTTTACAGCATTGTAACCTATGTTCCACTTGACATCCTCAAGTTCTGCATTCGTTATGTTTTGAGCGGAAAGGCCTGGGATAATCTTTTAGAGAACAAAGTACGTCGTCTTAACAGTATTTATTAAGTTGTTTACGCAATTGCATTGCTCGATCCTTACTTTTCTACTCGATCTTTGATAACAGACTGCCTTTACAACAAAGTCTAACTATGGGAAAGAAGAGAGAGAGGCACAATGGGCCACTGCACAGAGGACTTTACATGGTCTTCAACCACGAGAAGCGAATAACATTTTCAATGAGAAGAGCAGTTATCGAGAGCTTTCAGAGATTGCAGAGCAGGCCAAACGACGTGCTGAGGTTGCCAGGTCGGTAATATGCTTATAACTTATCAATTCCATAAAACGCTTGTGCCTAAGTCGAAGTAATTCTCGTGTTAGGATCCAATTAGTCGTTCCTAAAGATTTAAACCGTATGAGAAAATGATAGAAACCTCAATTGTGATGCAGGCTTAGGGAACTGAATACACTGAAGGGGCATGTGGAATCTGTGGTGAAGCTGAAAGGACTAGACATTGACACAATTCAGCAGCATTACACAGTTTAAATCAAGGCTTAAAAGTTTACAAAAAGGCATTTTCGTCTACCGAAGAAGTTCTATGTAATAGTAGAAATCAGCTAATGAATTCAGCTTATCTTAGACTGGGATCATGTTCCATCTACCTACAACTTTAGAAACTCATTATCTGGATGGTTTTTGTATCTATTTATCAAGATTGTTCTTAGATGAAGGCATTAGTCATGGCTGCTTCATTTATGAGGTTTCATAAATTGACAGGGATGAAGAAAATGATTGTGGAACTGGTTTGATTCCAACATTTTCGAAGCATCATGAGAACTAAATTGTTTATACGTTTTAAAGTACATAGCACACGGTAAGACCAAACAGTATAATAAATAAGATATTATCTTTTTCTGCATTAAATTTGAGAATATTATTAATCATCCCTACTAAACATTTGTATAGATATTTTGAGGCTATTTAGATGTATGTTTTTTTAAAGTTTTTATAAAAACTTGCTAAAAGTCAAATCACTTTTTTATGAGATGAATGAGGGTTAAATTCATCAATGGCCGTGCAACTTTGTATTCAGTGTCATTATAGCTACCCAATTTGATTTTGTTTCAACGTGACAACCAAATTTTATACTTAGTGTTATCATGGTCATTCAACTTGATTTTATTTCATTATTGCCACACAATTTCGTTTAACACTTATCACTAATTTTAAAAGAGTAAAACGGTAACTTTGCATTATATATAAAATAAAAACTTATTTTTCTTTTAAAAAAAGGTTACTTAAAAACATAAAACAAAATAAAAACTTATTTATAAAAAAAATTTAATTTAAAAAAATTAATTTTTTTATATATATTGCAAAATTACCAATTTCCCTTTTCAAAATTAGTGGAAATGGTGAAAAGAATTTAGGTGGTCATAGTGAAACGTTATATGAAATTAAATGGTCATGGCGAAATAAAATCAAATTGAGTGATAATTGTGACACTAAGTATAAAGTTGGATAGTTATGGTGAAACAAAATCAAATTGAGTGGTCATAATGACACTAGGTATAAATTTGGGTGGTCATTGGTGGATTTAATAAGAAAAAAAATTTGAGCAATGTTTGGTACAATTAGAAATTTGATTAAAATACAAATCAAAATTAAAAATTAATTTTCATAGAACCCACAATTTTTCAACCGAATATTCTATCAATTTCTATTAAAATCTAATAAAATTTTAATTTTTATATAAATCAAATAAAGGCTGAATTAACCAAGCATAGAGCGAAATATTATGAAACCAGTGTCTTGTGAAGCTTCTCTCTTGGATGTATTATTCATTTTATTTTACAATTGTACTACATGTATATAATAAGTTTACATAATGAATTATATACATATGATTTGGTGATATATGATTAGGTTAAACTTTTTTCAACCAAATCAAAAAGAAAAAATTTCTCATTCTTTTTGATATTTCATCTTTATATAAACCTATTATGTACATAAAACATTATTCTTTAGTATTTTTCCTACTTGTACATAAAAATGGTACATAGGCATTTATCGAAAATGATGTAGAGGAAAAGTATTGAATAAAAAGTTTGACTGGATTTTAAATTGACAAATGATACAGTGTCATATGGATAGTGATAGCAAAAAAAACCTGTCTCGTCCCGTCTTGATGGAGCCTGGTCCTAATGGGGCAAAAAATCCTTCCCAGCAAGGCGCCAACCCGTCTCGTAAAAAAAAAAAAAAAATTAAAATAGAATTTTGATAAATAATTAATTTTAAAATATTGTTGAATGTATTTACAATTTTATAATATGTTTCTAATCCAATAATTATATTATACAATTGTCAATTGTCAATTTTACTTAACTAATAATTGTTTTATATAATTTATAAATCTGATCATCTAATTTTTTTTTTATTATAATTAAATTATATAATCAAAACAAGTTTATAATATCTTGATCGAAAAAAATTTAAAATATATAAAATGACCTTTAGATTTTGAGTTAAGGGTTGATCGAAATTTTGAATTTGTATTTTTTCCCCCTAACAATAGCATAACCCGAAAATAAAAAAATGTAAATATATATATATACAAAAGATATTAAATGGGCAAGCTCCCGCTCCGCCCCGTCTAAGACAGGGCGGGATGAGACGAGACACCCGTTCTATTGTCATCCCTACATTTGGGCATTACATAATTATTTATGTAAATTTTGATGTACATGTAGCAATATTCAATCCTTTATTTTATGATTGCGTTTCATATACATAATAATTTATATACACATAATGTGGTGATATTAACAATAGGTCTTATTTTTAACGTCTACGGCTAGATTTTGGGGTGACAAAATGGTTCGGCGGCTCGGATCGTCCGGACTCGGGCCGAGTCTCATTTTTGGGACTCGGCCTGAGCCGGGCTGACTCGTGTCACGGACTTTTTTCAATTCACGATAAAAAAATGTAAAAAAATATATTAATAATGAATGTTTAAAAGAAAAAAATTAAAAAATAATAAAATTCGAGCCGGTCCTCGTAAAAAGCCCGAGCCAAATCCGGGCCGAGCCTTAAAAATTCCCAACGAGCTTGGCTCGGCCCCGGTAAAAGCCCGGTTCTCCGAGCCGGGCTTAGAACCTAGGCTGGCGAGCCGGGCCGGCCCGGCTCGCTGCCTTGCCTTGCCTAGCTAGATCTTTTATAAGTTTTTATTTACAGTTGTAGTACTTCATTTTCACTTCACCTCTTCAATTGCTTCCATGGCAATTTCTCTCATCGCCACTTGCAAAACCCACTACTCATACCCTACAGGTTCTTCTTCCCTTTCACTTTTCCCATTCTGCACTTCAATATTTGCTTATTATGACCTAATCCATTTGCAATTTGTATCATTATCTGCAGGTAAAGGGTGCAAATATGCCAGCCATTCGGTGGTAAACAAAACCCCTTTCCTGTACATTTTAAAAATAATAATTTGTTGAATTTTTGGTTGAAGGGATTTTCTTTAACTATGAGTGTGCAGAAAGCATTGCCAATTCGAATACTAACAGTAGGGAAGAAGAGGTCAACGGGGGTTCAACTCATTGTCGATGATTATATAGACAAGCTCAAGCACTATTGCCGCGTAGAAGATGTTCGAGTAAAGTCCAATCCTAAAAATGCTCGGTGGGTTGCCGTTCTGAATTTTCAATATTAATCACGATTAATTATATATGTTTCTGCATAATGTAGGGATGGATGGATGAATTGTAAACCATCAAAATGATCCAGAAATTTTTTAACAAATTAGCAGACTAATTAGCCACTTGGGAACATAACATCGGTGGACGAATTAGTATATAGTAAATCAACAAGCTAGTAATTACATAACAAAACTACTTATCTACCATTAGAACTAAAGTCTAGAACAAATTACTGGCTGACTAACAATTTTGTTTGGTTTGATTGTAAAGAAAGAAAACCCAAAGAGGAAAAAGACAAGGAAGAAGGCAAATATAGGAAAAATATGAAAGTAATAATGTAAACTAAGAATGTGACTGGTCATCTACCATTTGAACCATGCAACTTGACTTGTAGGGTTGAACACATTCAGTCGTAGGAGGGTAGGATACACGAGACTCTACACCTATTCTCTTCACTTAAAGTTTTCAGGATCAGGCTGTCTTTGAAACTAGCCGAAAAATAGCCTAGAAATGGTAAGATTAAGGAGCAACAGTGAACCTTATGCGTATGCCTTGAGGTGAGTGCCTATGCTTGACAAAATACAATCAGCCTCTTCTAAGGTGCACCTTGAGGAATTAGCTTTGTGGCCCTTAGGAAAGGCCTCTCGTGAGGTGCACCTAAGCCTCAATAGCTTTTTTTTTTTTTTTTAAATGACGATAAGGAATTGGTTAGCATATTTTATCGTTGCTTTTGAAATTAATTGAGTTATCCATATTAAAAGGACTTTGGTCTATCGTATTTTCATTCATTTCAAGATTCATTAATGATAAGTTATGTATTGTACCAGGGATGTTATAGCTCAGATCGAACATGAAGATATGGCTGTGATGGATCTAATTAGATCCAATGAATGGGTATACCCCAACTTTGCTTGTCTAGATCACCGTTGAATTCATGTCCTTTATTAACTTTTGTTTTTAAACAGAAACCAGAAGACATCGATTTGCTTGATTTGATCATTCTATGGATGAATTTTTATATGATTTGATCAGTTACTTGTAACATTGAGCCTCATAACTGTTACGGTGTTTGATGGTTTTTTTTGGGTCATTTTCTTTAAAGAATTTGATCCAATGTTAAATGGTCATCATTTATAACAGGTATTATACGTTTTCTATTACCATTTTTACCTTATCCTGGTGTTCTGTCTGTATACTTTGTGAACAAATGAGATCAAACAATTTATTCGGAATAACAATCATGGTTTTGGATTAAGCAATTAGACTCGTATCTGGTTTTAATACTTGATGTACCACTATGAAATTCTATTTCTTATGGAACGTGTAGCATTAATTTTGATTTTCAGTTGTCGTGTTCTTTGTTTCTGATTGTACAAGTGTAGGTTGTAATGTTAGATGAGCATGGACTCGATGTGAGATCTGAGCAAATGGCTTCTTTGATTGGGGATGCTGGTAACAAAGTATGAAGAACGTCTTTCTGTTTAAAAATCTTTCTTTACTGGATCTACTATATTAGTAGGAGAAATAGAGAACAAACATTTATAAGCACATGCATTGTCCTATTATATGATTACCACGTCCATTTTGGAAGTATGCACAAGTGATGAAGAAAATTATCTCTAGCTCTGATGTCATGCCCCTAGATTTTCTGATGGATGACAGGTTTCCCTTTTCGATAGGGAGCTTCAAGCTTACTATTTTGCATTGGTGGGCCTTATGGTCATGGAAGGCAGTTGAGAGAGAGGGCCAATGTATCAATCAAATTGTCATCTTTGGTCTTGAATCATGAAATTGCCTTAGTTGTACTCTGTGAGCAACTTTACAGGTAAGAAATATACCAAATTCAAATTTGGAGTTTGAGATTCATGAATTAAATATGCTTCTGCTTCAATTTAATTTAAGTTTTTTGTTCTTTTACTCTGTTTTTTTTTGGCGTTGGGATGGGGGAGGATGAGAACTTCTGGAGGAACCTCCTATTCATTGCTGGGAAGTCAGTCCATTCCATGGATTGACCAGGCAAGCAAGCTAGCGAGTCAGGAAACTGTACAAATGAGATTGAAGGAAACATTAAAAATATCGATTTCTTGAACTTCTTCTGTCATTTAAACCGAAAATATTTTCTCAAACGAATGTGAAAGAAATATATTATAACACCAGAAACCAGCTTCCTAACCTTTCATTTTTTAAAACCCATCAGGAAGGAACTTGCACCAACATAATTACGGAGTTAGGGAGGCGCACTCCTGCTGTTTGCAAGAATATTTAGCACTTGTTTGAGCCCCATTCTTGAAAAACTCATTTTCAATCACATTCTCAAAAAAAAAAAATAATAAATAAATAAATAAATCATACTTTTTAACCGTACATTCTCAAAAAATCACTATTACAAAATCTATTTTTCCAATAAGGGTGCTCAAACAAACCTTAGAGAGCACTTCCATTTCTCCTAAAGTTTCAATGCAAGATCTGAGAATAAGTGTATATACCGAATTCTTGAAAGACAGATACCTTTCCTTTATTGTTTCACATTATGTGGAAAAGATAGTTGAAGATGGCAGCATTTTTATATTTATTAGTGTCCATGGTAGCAAAGTGGTTTGAATAATCCAAGATAGTTAAGGCAGTAACCTCTGGATTTCTGCAAAAAACAATGAATTTTATATTTTTTTCTAAGTCGATCCATCTATCAATATTTTATAAGGATAAAAATAAAAAACTTCAGAATGCGTAGTATTCATTAGATTGCAAAGGGTCATACTTGGGAGTCTCATTGTGATCCAAATGGTGTTTGGAGAGGAGGGGAGGGCTAGGCAAATAGTGCTCACCCTTGGAATGGGAAGGCAAATATGTCCTGCTATGTAACTTTGTTTGGAAGCAAACATGCTGCACTTATATTTGAGCAGTATACAGTACAGGATTTTAAAACAGAAGGGACTGATCACAGGTGTTTGATTTTCATTTTCTAACAGATTGCTGCTAGAAATTTAAGGAGTGAACTTATTTATCGTGTTTCTGGGATAACCATAGAAATTCTGATAAGATTTGTTATTAACGTTCGAAACTTTCTCCTTCTCAAGGTTACTCCACTTGGATTATATTAAATAATGAACTGTTTATGAGTATTTTATAGGGCACGGACGATTCTCAAAGGACAGAAGTACCATCACTAGATACTTTTGACAAAAAACGACAGTCAAGCCAGACTGGTATGGTATTTTCTTTGCTCCATCTTGGAACTTCAATATTTGATTATTCTCGCTGCAAATATCATGCACGTGGATTTGTTTGGATCGCCTACATTATATTTATATATGTTATTTCCATGCAGCTTACTTGTAAAGTTGGCATGAATATTATACTACTCCAATAAGAGGTGATCTCCAAGTAGTCTTCCATAGTTTTTGATGAAAGCTTTAGAACTCGTTTGAGTCTAATAGTTGGACTGACAAGAGAGTTCTTTTATTTTTTCTCTTCAGTTTTTTACCTTTCCTTATCAGATCTAAAGAAGTAATTTGCCTACATAAAAGGATCAATGGAGGAGTATAGAGAAAAGAAACAAGAATTACATTTGGTTTTTATTTATTTTACAAAAATTCTGTGGTCTATTGAAGTTGTGGTGGGTGCTAGAGAGAGAGATGCATTTCTATTGCATTATTCAATGATATCGAGGATTTGTATGGTGGAGCAGTCACGAGCTTGAGATGCAGAGGTAATTGTAGTCAGAATTGCTGATCTTTAGGCTTGCATCAAGGTTTGCTTTAAGAGTTCGTTTGACAAGACTTCTAAAATGTCAAAGGTTGCTTATAAGATTAAGAATCTGCTTTTGAACTTGTTCCTATTATTCTTTGAAAGTGCTTTGTGCGACTGCAAGAGCTTTTAGAGAAAATTGTGCGAATTGCGCAAATTGTCTCCATCTTTTCAACTGTATTTGAAAGTTCTTTGTGGCTACAGAAACTTTTAGAGGAAATTGTTTGTTTTGCGAAAATTGTCTCTATCCTTTCAATTTTACATATTTCACTTTAGATTAAGCAAACGTTGTGGAAATATTTCATGTAATCTATTTCATCTGTTAAAACTTAAAATCTTGTAAAATGATGAATTTACTTTCATTTTTTAATAAAAAATAATAATAATTAAATTTACAGTTGTCATTGTCTTGATGCTGAAATATTGGTGTATTTTCTATAAAAAAAATTTAATGAAACGCGATAAATCAAATATTAGCTTATGAAAATGAATAAATAAATGTACACCATAGAATTAACTACAGATGTAAACCCCTCAAATTCAATCCATCGTGAGTTCAATAAAAAAAAAAAAAAATCTATTCAAGAGAGAATTATACAGCACATCATTATCAACTTTTATATCTTCCGTTAACGATAAAAATTACATCAACAAATCCTCTCACATGATCAGAATTTCACTTTCAAATCTTACTAGTTTTGATGTCCAAACAAAAGCTAGCTATGAAATGACTATTTAGGATTAAAATATTTGAATTGTATCTATTACTTTTTAAACGATGACGTATTAATAGATTTTTCTTCAAGTTTTGAGGTAATATGGATATTTTGGGGAAATGACATATGATTGTTCCTTATTGGTTACTTAGTAGTAGATTGACTCATTCATATCTCACTATATCATGTTGTGTAATTATACACATATAGCACAATCGTACTCAAATATATAAAGGAAATGAAAAGGAAAAAAGGCTATGGTTATGGCATGGTGCCTGAAAGGTGGTGGTTATGTACCATAGGACACAATTAATCAAGATTCTGAAGATATGTTAGTCGATGTGTCGTTATCTTGATGCTGAAACAATGGTGTATTTTGTGTCAAAAATTTAATGAAACATGAGACAAATTAATGTACACCATAGAATTAACTATGGATGTAAACCACTAATTTAGTTCAATAGAAAAAAATCTAAGAGAGATTGTGCAACACTTTATTAGCATGTTTTTGATTGGGAGAATTACCATTGGATTCAAAACCTTTCAAATTATTGCACAGTATGGCTACATTTGTTTCTCATTAATCATTCATAAAAATAAAAAATTATGACCGTTATCAATCACATCCAACCACTTTTTTGACTTTTCAACTCTTATGTATGATCTATAACGGTTATATTTTTCATTCTCATTATACAAATAATGAGAATCAAACGGGGCATATATTAAACCTATCATTTTTGCATCTACAAATTCAAATATTTCACCTCGATTGCATCTGGACGACAAATGGATTGATTTTGTCCATTGACCATTAGTCAATAAAAAAAATCAATTTGACCATATTTTTGGTTGACTAACGATCAACGGACAAAATTCGTCCATTGGTCCTCTGTTTTGGACTGTGAGTGCAAAAATAAAATATTTGAATATAATTTGCAACAATTTGAAAGGTTTGAGATCTCAACTACAATTCTCCCCTCTTGATTCTTGAACCAAGTCAATATTTTCCATTAGCCGGGTTGATCTTCGATGAACATAGACAAAAAGGTAGCGGTGAAGCAATTCGAGCTAGCAAATTTATAAAGTTCTAATGAAATTGTGAAAGAAGAAAATAAATTGAACACAGGGAGGATGCTCAGCACTATTATTGAAATAAAATATGGTAATATGATACAATTTAGAGCTCTAAAATGGATTCACTAATGTGTATTCCATACATTAGTCGTCCCAACTCCTTCAATGGTGTGATTCTCTAATATACGCTAGAAGTTCGTCAATTAAACAAGTAAGAAAGTGATGTATATACTTCTAAGAGATAATAATCGCCCAAAACAACTTCTTCCACCTCGAAAGAAGATTTTGCAAATAAATTTCGAACTCTAATGGTCCATGCCAACTTCTTCAGGCAGAGGTTGCAAAATTGAAAGGTGAAGGCGACGCCATGTGAGACTTGAGAGTGATACAAGGAGATAATAACTTCTTCTCCTTCGACACGCCTCTCACAATTCCCAGGACTTTCCTCACTTCATTTGCCAGATCTATGACGGATTCATCTTCATGACCTGTTTACTTATACATACAAAATGAGCATGGTTCCTCTAGTCGAGAAAGAAAAATCAATGAATCAAGCACTCAAAGCTAGTGGAAAAATTAATGAAACTTACCAATGTCAAACATGGCCTTCTCCAACAAGAAAATGTAATCTCTGTTGTTACCGCAGGGACCATTGGCGGTTGCAATTTGCCTGGATTAAGCATACACAAGAAATTAGAATTTCATGGGATTCAACATAATTACATAGGAGAAACTGAGAAAGGATAAGGATTTATATGTAGAGGAACTACTTGTACATCCAATTTTACCACCTGATATACAGAAGTGTCAAGATTTCATAAGCTGCTTTAATTTCGTTTTTTGTCCGCGCAGCTGATGAAATCTTGTCACCTCTGCATTCTGCTGCTGTTTGATAGGGATTAAAATCAGATTTTTAGTAAATTTTAATAAAAATTAATGAAATATGTGATTGAAAAGTTGTGGGACCCACGAAATACATGATTGAAATGAATTGTTAACTTTGATTTAGAATAAAATCTAGATTTTAATTTTTAATTGGTACCAAAATAAACCAGGTGGTAAACCTGAATGCACAATTAGCATTTCTCACCTCCCCATGTCCTCCAGAGGGGCAGGTCCTAGATAGTACTTGTTCGAAACTTTGTCTTGAGTTGATGTGAACCTGCAATGCCGAAAACCCATCTTTTTGAGTAATTTCGAACAAATGACCAACTGATGTTTATCGAAATTTTGAGTAAGACGAACACAAAAACGAAGGAAGCACTAAAACTACTTACACTATCACTCCAGTTAAGAAGGGCTGCTGCTCAGAGTCTCCTTCCTTCATTGAAGAGGAGAAACTTCAATCAATACACAAAATCTAAAACCCAGAAAACCTCATTAATATCAAATGAGAAACAAGATTTTGAAAACGTAACAGACCTTGTAAAAGTCCACCAATGTCTTCTGGTCGTACTCGCACTCTCTTCGTTCCAAATACTACAAGAAAAAGGTCGTAACAAAATCAGTTTCGGAACAATTCATAATCAAGAACGCTTGCTGAAGGTGATTCTCCCTCGAATTACCTCCATTGCCGCCTTTTCCTTTTCGTCTCCTCCTTGCACGCAGTAGGCAGCACCCCACTGAAAAAGATATACAAAGCAAAACCTTTGATTCAAGGAAACTCCAAATTTGCATAATAACTGGGGAGAAAGGGATTCGAATCCTATTAAAGTGGCAAAAATTAATAACATTCATCACCACTTACGCAGACAGCTCCATCATATTGCTCCAAGGAGCAAATTCTTGCAGGGTGCTGAGGAGTACCTCTATGATCCATGCAGGCTGCAGGAAATAAAAGAAAATATGAGCCCTTTCCAAGAAGACTACATTTGCAATCTTTAACTCCAATTTCTACTTTGGAGAAAACAAATGAAACTCTCATAAACATATTTCTGCAAATGAACAGAAACTTGCCCAGATCAAAGGCTCTCCTGTAGTCCTTGATGAATCCAATTACTTTTTTATCGTATTCAAATCCAGGGTTCCACACCAATGATCCATAACCGAAAATCCAGAACACCATTTTTATCCTTTGGTATGAAGATCTGTAAGAAATTACAAACCCATAAAAATACCATTCACCATTGAAAAAAAAAATGGGAAAAGGAAAAGGGGTGTTGAATACTCGAAAATACAGAAACCCAAAAAAAAAATTGCTTACAAGAGAAACCTGGATCAAGAGGCAATGAAATCAAGAATTTTAACACAGACTGTGAGATTAAATGAGAGAGATGGAAAAATGAAATGGAGATTGATTTCTGAATCTCTCTCTGAATCTGTTAGTAGGATTCGTGCAAGCAGGACAAAGGAGGAAGAGGGATTTGGTGATTATTTATAATCAGATGAGGAAAACAGTGTCTGGTGTAGAGAGGAGCGAGTGCGTTGAAGGGGCCGGGGGCGTGGGGGAGGATTTTTTTGAATAAGCTTGTTGCGCAATTTTTTAATCATTTTGCGGATGCTCTAATGCACGTTATTTATCCCTTGAAATAATCCAAATCAAATGAAGCTGGAGATCCAAACAGAGCACAAGTTTGTCTCCTGAAAATAAGAATATTTTTGGTAAGAAGTAAGGATTAATCTATTTGTACACCTTATGATGTACCAAATAGATTACACCCCTCTCACATGGAAAGAGACCCACAAATAATTTATTATGTGTGAGCCCCCCTCCATGTGAGGAGGGTGTAAGACTGTTGTATATCATTATGTACACACAGTATGGTCCAGAAAGTAAAATGATGAAATGGTCATGTTTATGACTATTGATGACAGTATGAAAAGGATGTAATAGAGTTGATTTCACGTCCAATATTTGAACAAATCAATTCTTACAAGGGACATTTCCCATGTTGAAAAATCTCCTAAGGGTCAATTTGTCTGTCCAAATTCAGCTATGAAAAGGCAACTTCATGGAAACGATTTTTTAAATTATTATTAGTTTAATTTGTCAACGTTAATCCTAACACGGTAAAAGCCGGAGTATGGACACATTCAAGAAGCAATATTACACTTACGAGCATGTTTGAAAAGTATTACAAACGACTTAAATTATAAATAAATAAAAATAATTAATGAATAGGTGGATAATACGTTGTACTTCTCAAAATGTGTGGTTAAAAAATATTTTTTTCAGACATTTTTTTAATGTAACCTAGTGTTTAGCACACTATATTAGGATTAGTAATTTATTTCTTTTCATAATAAAATGTAGTCTAATTCAAAGGCGTAAAGCTATGGATAACAATATTGAAACTTGAAAGCATGTTGGAAAAGGTAAATTGTGAGGATAAATACCTAACTAATTAATGGAAGTTAATTAGGGAAGATACTCTATTTTTAAAAAGTATACTCTATAATTTAGAAAGCATTTACAGATTTAGAGAATAAAAATTTGAAGTATTCTACACTTACTTTTATTATTCCAAAAAAAAATATTTATTATTTTTCTTATATTTTATTTTCACTAGCCCCCCCCCCCCCCCCCCCCCCCCCCCCCCCCCCCACTCACACACACGCCAAATTATTATATTACTTGCATCCATTAAAAATTAAAATACTTTAAATGTATTTTATTATAGAGAATGGATTTGACTTTTCAAATTTGAAGAGTCAAACATACTCTTTAAATTGAAATATTAATTTAAAGAATTTAATGGAGCATAATTTTAAAAGTTGATTTTTTAAAATATAGAGAATCTTATATTTAAAGAGTCCCTTAAAGATACTTTTAGAGAATATAATATGTACTGGTGGACAAGATAGGTATCCGTCGACTCAAAGATCCTTAGCGATCGACATCAAGTTATAATAAATATTATAGATCATATTTAAAAAGGCATCATAATTATCATATCCTCATAATAATTTTTTTTTTTTAAAGAAATGCTTGATGGGTCTATGATTTTGGTAATCAATAGTTTCATGGGTTAATTACTTCAATGTTTACTGAAGTTTTTAGTAATTATGACAATGATCATTGAGATTATTTTTTTATAAAAATTAGGGTGGTTATATTACAACCACAATTTATATTTCATACACCACATTTAATTGCAATCAAGCTCCTTAATTTTTGTTCAATGTAACAATTATTTCTTTAACTTTTTTCAGTCAAATTTTAATTTTTAATTTTTTATTAATTAGTACGTCTCGTCCTTGATGATGATTTGTATCAAAATATTTTGTTTTCATACTTTGAAATGAGTGAAAAATATTTTTTTGTACTTTCTATTTATTTATGTTCTAAAAATATGATGAAAAAATAAGTTGTTTTACGCTAATTCAAAGCATTTTGGACAAATTGTTATCAAATGCAAAATGTATTGATTAATGAAAAGTTTGAGGATAAGAACACATGAAAAATTGTTAAGAACATAAATGTTATAATGAACAAAGATTAAGAATTTTAAATTTAATTAAAATGTGGTGCAAGAAATGAAAATTGTGGTGTAAATGTTATGACCATAAAAATAATCAATCAAGTTTTTACCTATTGCATTTAGAATAATGTTACTTGTGCTGTACATAATGGAGTTACATAACAGTTTACATATAAATTACTTGTCAAAAAGAGAGTGATGATGTTTTTTTTAAAAGAAAAAAATTGATTAATTTTTTTTGACATAATCATATCTCACCACATCATGTGTACGCAAACCATTATATATATATATATATATATTATTATGAATATGTAGCACAATCGTTACATTTATAATCACTTGGTAAAAAAAAATCATTTTATGTATCACCAAGTAACGTTATTTACTATGTTAAATCAACAAAAATCGACGTTAAATGAAAAAAACACGAGTTTATTATCTTATCAAAACTTAAATCAGGATACATTTCTCAAATGGATGAATTTCAAATTCCTAACTCCTAATTTTTTCTAACTTGACCTAACAAATAACGTTGTTTGATAATACATTTGGACTTAATTTTTTTTAATGAGTGATCATTAGTATCATCATTAAAAACTTGAGTGACTATTATTATAAGAAAATAATTTCAATAAAAAATGATGCAATTACTTAAAAATTCATTAAACATGAACATAATTAATCCTCATTAAACATATCAAACATGCCATACACTCCAACATTGTCTTCTTTTATAAATGCCCAATAAAAAATAATAGAACCTCTATCAAGTTGATGTGGCCAATAAAAGTTTTGTTAGACACACTAATTCAACAAAAATTATATTTCTCATGGATCGTTAGATGTGATTTTACTCTTATGCGTTATTGAGTTTGACTATCATTCATTAGACACCAATAAGTCGACTAACTTATTGGTACCTAGATAATAATTCATAGACTGCATTTATAACTATATGACATTGATGTCCAATAAATAGATATTTAATTCCAAAATTATTTTTCTTTTTTAAAGTAAAGATAAATCACGTATAAAATTGTCTGAAAAATATAAATTAGGAAATAAAATACTAATTTTACTAAGTCACACAAGCTAGTAAAGCTACTTAATTTAAGGAATTTTTTTTTTTTTTTTTTTCTAAACATGGTCTATTTTATCTTTGGTGAGATTCTTATCAACTTGCATTGGAGATAAAAAAAAATTGAAAATCTTCTATTTTACTTCTATAGCACAATATTTTAACAATTCACGATTACATTGGAGAGGCTCTAATACACGTGAAGCAAAAAAATAAAATTCGAGTATTTATATTTATCTCTTCAAAATAATCCAAATTAAATGCAACATAATAATTCCAAACAATGCATAAGAATTTAATATTGAATAGTAAGAAGTAAAATGATGAAATGGTCATATTCTTTTTTTACTAAGTTCATGTTTGGTTCAACAAAAAGTAATTAAAATTGAAGTTAAAATTAACTATTAATTATATTAATCCATTGTTTTAAATTATATATTTTATTAATATTTTCTTTCAATTATATAGTTCATGTTCATGTTTGATTTTGAACGGCAGCACGAATTCCGCGTGCATGAATAATTGAAGTAATATACTCGTCTGCAGTCTGCACCACCCAATATTTAAACAAATTAATTCTTACAAAGGACAGATCCCGTGTTGAGAAATTGTCCCACGAGTCAATTTGTCTGTCCAAACCCAGCTATGAAAGGCAACTTCTTGGAAATATTTTATTTAGTTATATTTGTCCACGTTTTCATAACGCAATAAAAAGTGGATGAATAGTAGCTTCATGTTTTTCATGACAAAAAAACTATAATCAAATTAAGAGAGTGTTTGATGGAGATTAAAATTGAATTTTTCAGAAGATTGTGATAGAAATTTTTGTAATGTGTGGTTAAAAAGTTATGAGACCCATGAAAGATGTAGTTAATATTGATTATTTGACTTTGACTTAAATTAAAATCGAATTTTAATCCGATCCAAATAAACCCTAAGAATTGAATTAGTTACTAATATAACAACTTTGAGTTGTTGATAGAAGTTTGTCACCTCTCACATGGAAGGGGACCGATATGATATTGAAGTTGTGAGCTTCCCTACTAATCACACCACGTGTCATTTGGAGTATGGAAGAGTAAGATATCATGCATATTCTTATCCAAAAGGCATCTAGCGATTGAATTTGAGTTAATTTTCAAGTTTATTATAAGAGAGACATGCTCTGTGTATATCGATCAGTCATTCTCATACCACAAAAAGAGTCTTGGTGCAAACTTAGTTACTAATAAGTGAGTCACAACATTGGAAGACGTAGCGGGAGCATATAAGACCAACATTAAGCATCTCAAAGGAGTGTTTAAAGTCTTTGAACAAGGTAAAAAACTTCGTGAGTCGTACATGACTAGAAAACCCGAAGTGTCACTCCAAGAGCCCCATTTGCCATCTCATTTGTGTTGGCTATGGATGAATGCACATAAATCCAACATATTCACTGCTGGAATTCAAGGACAAGACTTGGATGAAATCCATGAACTAATTAATATGCCGAGGGGGTCCATGCCGTTCAGATATTTGAGGATACCGTTAATTACAGAATAATTGAAAGTCAATCACTATGGCCATTTTCTGGATAAAATCGTTGCATATATACATGCTTGGACAATCACTTCATTATCTTGTGCCAACATGGCTGAATTGGTAAGATTGCTCTTGTAGGGAGTTGAATGCTTTTGGTTATCTACATTATCAATCCAAGTTGCGGTTACTTTGAGGATTATACGAATTTGTAGGAATTTCCTTTGGAATTCCAAAAAATCGCTAGTCAGGTGGTCTGATGTTTGTCTGCCAAAAGTGAGAAAGGAATGGGTTTTTGAGACGTTAAATGTTGGAATAATGCATTACTAGCCATGTCGTTATGGAACATACATGCCAAGAAAGATACACTTTGAGTGAGGTAGGTCAATTAGGCGTATCCGAGAGGAACATCAATATGTGAATGGTCATCCAAGAAGGATGATTCACCATTACTCCAAAAGGATCAACTCATGCTGCCTGTCAAAAACTTTTAGATTGGATCCATGGGGACAATATAAGCATTGCTAAAGCTTATGATTATTTCCGACCGAAAGGGATACCATCTGGACAAAGGTTGTTTAGAGTTCATGCATCACTCCTAAACATTTCTTTATTCTTTGGCTTAGTGCAAAACTAAGCTCCTTACCAAAGATTGACTACAACTCATGGAGATTGACAACATGTGCGTGTTTTGTCAGGCTACAACCGAATCAGTCGAACACATTTTCTTTCAATGCGGCACGAGCATGAAAATTTGGGGACAAATAAGAGACTGACTCGAGATCACGAGAACCGTATCTATGATACCATGTGTGTTTTGAAATGGATCAAGAATGAAGGACATGGAACATCTTAGCAATGTAAACCAAGAAAATAGCACTGACAAGTACTGTTTATCATATCTGGAGAAACAGATTGATCTTTGAAGATCTAAGATAGCATCCCAACTGCACTGTCAGACGCATCAAAACACAGATATACAAAGTTATGTTTTCATTGTATGCTTATGTTTTGTATCATTATGAATCTTTAGCACTTGACATGTAGATTGATATCATTGGTGCATCTTCGAATATTTGATTGCCCGGGTTTGCCCGGTGTACTTGTACATGAGTTTTGATCAATATAATTTTATATTTACCGATAAAAAAAAAAAGGATATGATATCATGTTGAATAGGTAATAATTTAACGGTGGATGTTAGCACGTGAGAACTATGTCAAAATGCGCATTGCAAGTTGAATATGCTAAGCTGGATTCACAAGTTATGTAAACTCTTAAGTTTGCTAAGGTTAAGGACAAACTATCTCAAAAGCATATTTCGATAAGACGTAGTCTTACCAAACATACCTTAATACAATCAATTATCAACATTATATCAATTCTATAGTAGTTTTATGTATTTCTTCATTGTCAAAAAAAAAAACTATCAAACTAAAAAGTCCAACTTGTATTAAACTAACAATTTATATAAAAGGTGACATACACTATTCAATTTGACCAAATAAAGTCAGTCCAAAATTTCAACAAATCCATGTTCCTTCACAAGTTTCTCACTATGTCATTCATGCCACCCCATGCATCATAATTCATACATGGTAAAGCAAGATGAAAACTTAGCACGGGTCGGAGGTTGTCTAGGTTCATTGAACCAGGACACCAAATCTTTTTCCCTCTGGTTGAAATCTTGTTACATGGGACCGACATTTAAAGCTTGTGGGGTGAGTTTAGACAAAACAGTAAACAAATTGCCATATAGAAATGGACTTCCAAATGATGATCTAATTCACCACTTAATAGCCTATTAATTGTCCAAATCTTTAATGAGTGAGTCATCGATGATTAGAAAGCCTGATCACTCCAAGAGCCCCTCAGCTATCTCGTGTGTGTTGGCTATGGATATCGTTCACATAAGATATGATATAATGTTTAGCCAAATATAGGTCAAGGGTTCAACACACGATATTATAAATGGTATGATTAGTTATTATTAATTTATTTCTTTTCATAATAAGGTGTGGTCTAATTCAATAGGTGACAACTTGAAGGTGGATATCAGCACATGAAAATTATGCAAAAAATGCATAGCACGATGAATATGCTAAGCTGGATTCATAAACTATGTAAAAACTTAAGTTTGCTAAAGTTAAGGATAAACTATCTCGAAAACATATTTCGATGAGACATTCTTAGAAAAAATACCTTAATACTATCAAGTATCAACATTATATATCAATTCAAATATTCAATAGTAGTTTTATGTATTTCTTTAGCGTCAAATTTGTTGAACTAAAAAGTCCAACTACTATTAATGCCCCGTTTGATACACATTTTTTTGTAAAATGAGAATGAAAAATATAGTCGTTATGGGCCTCATACAAGAGATATAAAGTCAAATATGGTGGCTAGATGTAATGGATAACGGTCACATTTTTCATTTTTATAGTGAAAAATGGAAACCAAACGGGGGTAAATTAACAATTTACATAAAAAGTGACATACACTATCCGATTTGACCAAATCAAGAAAGTCTAAATTTCAACAAATCCATGTTCATTCTATTTATGAATTTTACAAGTTTCTCACTATATGATGCATGCCACCCTATGCATCATACATGGTAAAGCATGAAAATTAAGCAATAGTCCAAGGTTGTTGAACCTGGATATCAAATCTTTTTCCCTCTGGTTGAATTCTTCTTACATGGGACCGATATTTAAAGCATGCCGGGTTAGTTTAGACAAAACAGTAAACAAATTGCCATAGAAATAAATGGACTTCAAATTTCCAATAAATTGGGTTAGGTACAATAAATCTATAAGTATGACCTAATTCACCACTTACTATCCTATCAATTTCCCAAATCTTTAATGGGATTTCTTGTTACAAAATTTATTTGCAGAATATAATATTTATGTATTGAAAAGAACATAACAGAAAATTACAAACAGAACAAGAAATTAATTTGAATAAAAGAAGGGCAAAACTAGCAAATCGAGGTCTGTAAAAACATAATTGCCTTAAAATAGATTTGTCATCTCACCGTAGGTACTTGAAGTTTCGTTTGAGCGTTTGTTTTCAGAATACAATGAAAATTCAGTAAAGTCTGAGCACTTTAGATGCTACTCCGACAAACTGAATTATATTAGAACATGATCACCAAGGCATCGACAGAAAGTACAAATATTTGCAGACAGAATACTGAAATTTTATGCAGAGAAAAAGGAAACAAATTCGTGGGCATCTGACAAAGGAAAAACCGAGCTCTATACATAGGCTTCAAGATGAATGACTAATGACACCATATTGAGTTACTTGAAAGGCCAACAATTATGGGTGTTACTACAGTTAACATTCCCATTAACTTGTCTAAATAGCTTCACCATTACATTTCAGTTTGGGAGTTGTAGTCATTTTGGAAGAAAAAAATTAGATAATTTGTAGGAAATAAAAGCAAAATATGGACACCCCTAAGGAGCCAATTTTTGGTCCATCGTGTAATCAGGTTGCTCCCATACACATGTTGAAGGTCGAAGTTCTAATTTGGTTCTTGATTTGCACCCCATGCACATAGAGAAGACCTTATGCTACATACAATTACACAATTTCAAAGTGTAACCATATATAAAGTGATATTTGCTTTTATCATTTTCCTATGTGGAACAAATCTTATTTGTTCCCTCTAATACATATAAACATTTTCTAATGGTCCACTTTGAACTTCAATTCCTTATTCGCTCGATTATCATTTTTGGCAAATAAATATATCATTTCGATGTTCTCATGGAGGAGAATACGAATCAAATGAATTGCAAAGTTTGTTAATATTTAAACCTATACTCAAATGAAATAATGAACATTTCAAACAAACTAACAAATGAATTATTCGAATTTTCTCCCATTTATGTGTCATAGATTAAAGAGAGATAGTTTCGTTTTCTTTCATGGAATTTTACTGCTATTTAGTAATTTAGGTGTCAAGATACTTAGAAATAGAGAATATATCAATGAAAAATCTATGTTTAGGAATTTGAGCCGCAAGTCTTATTGCAATTAATTATGAAAATTTCACCATTCAATATTTAAAGTTATATACTTCAATTTGGAGGAACACATTGAGAATTGTAGTGGAATTGATCTTCGATTGATAAATTTCGAGCTCAGTTTTCGACTTATCAATACCAAACACACTCAACCAACGGCTCAAATCCACAACTATATTTTACTTCGATTGCTCAACTCAATGAATCCACAAAGAACACAATAGGGTGGCTGTAATATGTAAACAAGAAGAGAGGAAGACAAGTTTCAACTCGAAGAGAGAAAACACTAAGGGTCGGCTGCCTCTTTTCACAATTGCGCACACACAAGGCTTCCTTCACAATGAGGCCAATATATAGATTTAGGATGTAGTTAAAGTGGGCTATAATAGTGGGCTCATGGACCAATAGATGGTAAAGGGCCCGGACCATAAAAGAGAGTCATCCAAGAAGTAAATGGGTTGTGAGCAACATTAACTAAATTAAGTTGCTTCCAATGACCTCCAAGTTATTTTTCGAATTGAGTCAATTGATTGATTATATTGACAGTTATTTCATTCATCGGCTGAGACCTATGAAATATAATACAAACTGTTTATTATCATCGTTCGGGATTTATTGGGTATCAAAGCCCAACAAGAATAATAATTATAAACAAGCTAAGAGGAAATTACGATACATGATTTTAAAACTACAACTTTACTTTCCAAGTATTTAACACAATGTTCGCACCACAAACCATCCATCATTTGCTGTCATTGTGTTACGAACACGGGTAACACTTGGTAACATATTATGTTATTAACTCTGAACAGTAATGAACTGGGCCAATATTAATATAGGTCCATTCATATGTTCCACTAATCTCAGCAAAAGCAGCATTGAAGATGGATTTTTGTCGAAATATTAACAACTCTGAAAAATTGAAATCATCGGCAGAAATGGCCAAGAAAGTAAGTTTCTTTTTAACCTCTAAAGAAATAAATAAAGACAACATTCTTACAAAAACAAGAGAATGTCAAATATTAGTTTCTAGTTATTACCACCCAACTAATATAGACTTGTAATGAACTCCAAAAATAATAACAATAATATATATATATATATATATATATATATATATATATCTTGTACCATCTCATTTAAGAATTTAAGATGGAGAAGACAAACTTTATTGTTTAATGTTTGTTTACAATACGTCACGTTGTGTTTTCATAAACATGTGGCGTCTAAGTTTGTGTTTGGCTAATGTTTATACACGGTCAAATTACTTTTTATTCACGAGTTAATTTAATTAATGGTCACTAAATTTTGCTATAGATTACGACTTGCTCGTCGAAATTTAAAATGTTACTATTTACTTACTGAATTTTGCTATAAGTTACTACTTGCTCATTGAAATTTAAAAGGTTACTCGTTGCTCACCCAAATTTGAACAAAGTTACCCATCAATCATTCATATCATTTCCATTAATGTTATCTAAAGCAAATTTTAGTGAGCAACGAGTAACTTTGTTCAAATTTAGGTAAGCAATGAGTAACTTTTTAAATTTGATGAGTAAGTAGTAACCTATGGCGAAGTTTAGTGAGCAATGAGTAATTTTTTAAATATCTATAAGTAATCTATACAAAGTTCAGTGATTATTGATTAAATTATCTCTTTTATTTACATAGACTCGGAGATACACAAGTAATATTCATTTATCTCTTACGCATTTTTTTTTTATGATTTAAAATGCTTATAAATACTTTTCACAAAAGCTTTAATATGTTATTAATTTTAGCTATTCCAATAACATATAAGAATCACCTCTTTAAAAGCTTATAAATGCAGTTAGAGATAAACAAATTTTATTTATATAGTCCCTTTTGGTGTAAATTAAAATCATATTTTTAGTAGATTTTTGTAAAAGTTTATTAAATGTGTACTTAGTTGAAAAGTTGTAGTCCAATGAAATGTGTAATTAACATTAATTGTTGACGGACTTGAGATTTTAAGTAGATTTTAATCTATACCAAACAAGTGTTTAGTGCTTGTTTTCAAAACATTGTGTCATGTGAATAACCTATGAATACTAATGTACGATTTTCATAAAACAAGTGCCCACGAGACTTAATCTCAATGCTTTAGGTTGTTGTGATACCACATTGAATCAACTCGTTTAAAAAACTAGAGAGGACAAACTTATTTATTGTCACGTCTCCAACAATATACATATTCACACTAAAAAATTCAGCCGGCGAATAACAGCTTTGCCAAGTTCACCACTCCATGTCTTCTATTCTTTGCTGTTACCACCCTGCAGAATCATGCAATTTTCACAACCCTCTTTCCCCACACACATTTTCCATCTTTGCTCTCCATTAACACTGCTTTAAATCATCAAAAACAAGATTAAAATCCTCCGAGAAACCTCCCTATCATGGCTTATACTTTGCGAAAATCGTTTTTTGTGTTCTTTGCCTTGTTACTCTGTGCCATTACAGCATCATCTGACGATGAATCCTATGCTAAAATCCTCATAAAGTTCAAGAGCTCTCTCTCCAACACTACCATGCTGAATAATTGGATTGAACCAGTGGAAAATTTGTGCAGTGGCTACAAACCTATCTGGACAGGGTTAGTTTGTGATAATGGTACATTTACAGGCATAAAGCTTGAAAACATGGGACTAGAGGGTACAGTAGACGTCGATTCACTAGCAGATTTGCCATTGCTGAGCCTGAGTTTGATGAACAATAACTTTTCAGGGCCATTTCCTTATAATGATTTAAAGAAACTTGGGAAGTTGAGAAGTTTGTATTTGGCTAATAACAGATTCAACGGTGATATTCCAGATGATGCTTTTTCAGGGATGAAGTCTATGAGGAAATTTGTGTTGGGATTCAATGAACATACTGGTAAAATTCCTATGTCTTTACTGGAATTGCCTAGGCTTGTAAATTTGCAGCTTCAAAATAATCAGATTGAAGGGAGGATACCAGACTTTTGGCAGAAGAATTTGACTGTTAATTTTGCTAATAATAAGCTTGAAGGTCCAATACCATCTACACTTAGTAGCCAGAATGCAAGCTCGTTTTCGGGTAAGTCGTGATCAACTTGAGTTCTCGTATTTATATCTTCAACGATTTCCATTGATGTAGGCTGAGTTCAATTTTTTTTATCGGTGTCTTCAAATTTAAGTTGTTAAAGAGAAAAATTTCGAAAACTTTTATGTCCAAGAAAAATAAAATTGTTCTTTATCTAAAATAACGGTGACGTTAATTAGTTCATGAAAAATATGCATATTTCACAATCCATTTGATGTCCTGTAAAAATTAAATAAATTCGTAAAATAAAAGAAGGAAACAAATATAACAATATAAAATAATAGATTGTATATATCCAAAATCTAGATGTATATATGTCAATATAGAAATTATCTATAAGTGGCAGGCACGTTGTTTACTAGGCACCTAACGCAAAAGTCAAAAAGTTGACAGCCATTTTCTTTAAAATTTTCTCCTTTAATTAATTACTAATGGTTCATGCATCATTTTCTTTTTGTTTGATCATTTCTACTTAATTGTTCTGTTTCTAAATAATCACTTATGTATAAAGGCAAATCCAGATTAAGAAAAATAAGAACATTTCTTGCCTAACATTGAGATGAGGTGGTTGTGTGTGGTACTGGCAAGTATTTTTCTTCCTATTCTCTTTGTCTAATAATTTTTTGTATTGGAATTGGACCAGGAAATATCAACCTATGTGGTAAGCCATTGGAGCCATGCAAACCGAAGAAGTCTATACCCAAAATTGCCTTCATTATAGCAGCTGCGGTGGGAGTTGCATTAGCTGTCATTATAATAGCTTTTCTTATATGCTGTCGACGCTCAAGGCCGCTAAAATACGAGAAATCTATCGATAATAACCTCGCCGAAGAGGCAACTCCGGAGGGTACTGAAAACTACAAGAACAATGGTGAACAAGGAAAACTATACTTTGTGAGGAATGATAGGGAAATGTTTGAATTGGAAAACCTGCTTAGGGCTCCTGCAGAAGTATTGGGAAGTGGAAGTTTTGGCTCTTCTTATAAGGCTGTGCTTTTCAGTGGCCAACCATTGGTTGTGAAAAGGTTCCAACGAATGAACAATGTGGGAAAAGAAGAGTTCTTTGAACACATGAGAAGGCTAGGAAGGTTATCCCACCCTAATGTGCTGCCTCTCGTGGCCTTCTACTATGGAAAAGAAGAAAAGCTTTTGATCACTGATTTCGTTGAATACGGGAGCTTGGCAAGTCACCTCCATGGTAAATTATCTATCAAAGAACATGTTTGGTACATAGTACTCGATAACACTTAACATTACATAACGAACAAGAATTTAACTTCTTTTCGTTCCTTAATCATGTCAAGTGTTGTCCAGTTCAACATACCAAATATGTCAAAAGTGAATTTACTAGTTGATCCTAGATATAGTATTTCGGTACTGGGGTTTTGGTTGGGGTGGGGGGAATTTTCTATATTCCTTATTGACTCGTGACTTGGGCACATTAAATTTCCTGAATAGGCAAACGAAGTCCTAACCAACCAGGTCTTGATTGGCCAACGCGTTTAAAAATCATCAAAGGTGTAGCAAGGGGATTGGCCTACCTGTATAAGGAGCTGCCAAGCTTAAGTCTACCACATGGCCATCTCAAGTCATCCAATGTTCTCCTAGACAGCACACTTGAACCGGTACTATCTGATTATGCACTAACACCAGTGATCAAAAAGGAGCATGCTCAGCGGTTCATGGTAGCCTACAAATCACCTGAATCCACACAAAGTGACCGCATAACAAGGAAGACAGATGTGTGGACCCTTGGGATTCTGATACTCGAGTTGCTTACAGGACGATTCCCAGCTAACTATCTGAAACAGGGTAGAGAACCAAATGCAGATTTGGCAACCTGGATTAATTCTGTTGTAAGAGAAGAGTGGACGGGTGAGGTATTTGATAAGGACATGAATTTAGGAAGGAACGGGGAAGGTCAAATGCTCAGGCTTCTGAAGATTGGAATGTGCTGCTGTGAATGGAATGTGGACAGAAGGTGGGATTTGAAGGAGGCTATTGAGAAAATTGAAGAATTGAAGGAAAGGGACAGTGACGATTATTATTCTTCCTATGCAAGTGAAGGAGAAATGTATTCCTCAAGAGCACCAACTGATGAACACTTATCATTTTCTAAAGCATGAAATTTCAGAAACTGGGAATAATTTCAACTTTTTTCAATCCCCATGGTCTCTACAAGTAGATAAGTAGATTTGCAGTAGATTTATGCAAAAAAAAATTACAAGGCTTATTCATTTTATATTTTCGAAAGACAATGTATGTTTTATGCTTATGTTGGATAAAATCCTCTTAAGCTATTTACTCTGTAATGGTACTTGGCGAAGTAGATTCAATAATTTCATCATTAACAAACTAAGAAACTTACAAAATAAATAACTTCCAAAAAAAAAGTCGAGCCAAACATAACTAAGGGCCTGTTTGATTGTCATTTTGAGGAAAAAATGCATTTTGAATAGTTGATTGATAGAGAATGTGTGGTTAAAAATGAAGGAAAAGTTTTAGATTTACGTGTAATATTATTTTATTGAAGAATGTGTGGTTAAAAAAAAAAAGAGAGAAAAATGAATTTTGAGGAAAATGAGAATCAAACGGGGGCTAAATTGCAATTCGAAGCAATTTTTTTTAATTGATTTATATAAGTGACATACAATGAATAAATCGATTGGTATGGTATTATAATACATAAATAATAAAAGGAAAATAGGAAAAATTTGAAGTGCAGGGTCTTTGCAACTGTACAAGCATGCTCATCAGTAGTTCATTCTGATGCAACTGAAATTACTTTCAGAGGGCATTAGCCACTTGGAAGTGGCAGGAAAGAAAAACTTTCTCTACATACCTATAACTACTTTTCGGTCATCTGTGCTTTTGACTTATTCTCAGCTCCCCGTGCTTGATTGTGCAGATGGTGGATAACTAAAGTCCTGCAATTGTTCATAATAATAATATCAAATTGAATGTGATTGACTTCGGGAATCAAAATACTCAAGTGAATTTTGATTTAGATTTCTCCCAAGTTTCATCCTGTACGTACACGATGCAGCACTTCAGGAAGTGTAGTGTGTAGAATATTAAAAAAAACAGTTTCAAGATAATGTGCATAAACATACTTTAGACACAGAAACTTGACTATGGCTGGCTGGGGTAGCTGCACTGAATGCTATTGAGTTGGACTCACTATCTTCTACAAGCTCTCTCAGTTTGTTCAGTTCTGGCAGGACAACTTTAACAAGATCTGGTCTGTCTTTCCTTCTTAATTCAGAACATCTGAGTGCTAATTTAGCAAAGCTTAGGGCCTCATCAAAGGGCCAATCAGGTACGGCTGGATCCAGCATATCACGGAAGGTTCCTTTCTCAATGGCTCTTTCAACGTGATGAGTCAGACCCATTGGTGGCTTTCCGGTAAGAAGCTGTAAGAATATGATTCCCAGGGAGTATATATCAGATTTTACTCCAAGCATTCCCGTTTGCTGATACTCTGGATCTATGTAGCAGAAAGTTCCAGCAGTGGATGTCATCCGATATTGAGTGACACTATCTGACACAGATGGAGGGACAAGCCTGGCCAAGCCAACATCACTAATCTTACTTACATAGTTACGATCAAGCAGGATATTGGCAGGCTTCAGATCCCGATGTACAAGGGGCTCTGGCTTGGTCTGATGGAGGAAAAGCAGGCCAGTGCCAATTTCAGCTGCAATTCGGAACCTATGCTGCCAAGATAGAGGTGGGGTGTTTCCGCGTTGGAATAAACGGTCTTCTAAGCTTCCATGGGACATGAATTCATATACTAAGCAACCATACTCAGGGCAGGCTCCCAGAAGGAGGACCATATGGGGGTGCCGTATGCAGCTTAATATTTCAACCTGGTATTACATAACGATACAAGCAAATATATCTAATGCTTCACAAAGGTGGAAATTTTTACACAATTGGAATACAAGAGATGGTAGAAGAGGAATAAAATGATGCCTGCAGAGCAACATCATCAAAATAAGGAGGATCAAGAGAATAAAAATCTAATACAGCTTGGTACCTAAATTAGTTTTCGATTGGAGATTGTGGGAAGATCCCTTCCAGTACTTGCTTTAACTAATAATTTGGTAATAGAGTATGATAATTTTATCAATGCACTAAGATCAAAGTAAACATGAATAGCTCCAAATACCTTAATCTTTTCTATTTCGACAGTATAATCTTCAACTGGTTTTGAGTCCAATTCTCCCCATTAGCAAAATAGAAAAACATGTAAACAAATTGCTCATACTCACATAATTTTTTGTGTGCTATCTATGGCCTTGGTTTTTAATATTTCCGGTTAAAAATCTTGTCAAATCTTTGTTAGCAGACTGCTACCAATCTGATCTACAGGGTCATAGGTGTAACTTTGTGTATGTGAATTTCGTCAACCACGGTTTTGTGCAGTTCATACAGTATGGATCGCATTTTTATAAATGCAAAATACGAATAATTTTACAAATAATGTTGTCTCACTCTTAAAACGTGACTCTTTCATCTTCATTCAAAAGCCAGTTTCTCATTGGGAAATTTACTAACCAGTGTACTTGTTTCTCTTTTGCTAACGTAGTATACACCATGTTTATTATGTCAAAAGTTTATTATGTCAAAACCTATATTCATTTCATTAACATACCTCCTGCTGAAACTGTGATCTTCCATGAGTAGCGTCAGGTCGAAGGACTTTAACTGCTACAGGGGTATGGTCAAGATGGCACTTATATACGGGTCCATAACCTCCTTCACCAATCTTTCGACATTTTGAAAAATATTCTGTTGCAGCTTCAATCTCCTCAATTGAGTATCTCCTGTACCTGACATCTGATTGTCCCAGAGAGATTGTTACCTTACCCTTCTCTTCTGATTCTTTTAGTACTTTCATTTCTGCATTGATTCTCTTTTGCGACTCCAGCTCTGCTATTCTTTGAGATGCTTCAGCATGCTCAAGGGCTGCCCTGGACTTGGCCGTTTCCATTTTTGCAAGTGCCACTGCAGCTTCTTCAGCTAACATAGCCTCTTCTATCCTCCGTTGCTCTTCTATTTTCCACCGCTGGAGCTCCTTTGCCTACAATATAAAATGTGTTAAAACGCATTAAATTCCTAAGCAAATGAAGGTTTCTTTTCTTATACCTTTTCTTTTGCTGAGAGAGCCTCCTTGCAGGCAGTACTATACATATCCATTGTTTGCTTGAGCTCCAGCTTTAACCTTCTCATTTCTGCTTCAGCTTCCTCCTGTAAGTCATGGCATTGAAACAAACTAAGATTCTAATTTTTCTTCATTTCTATACTGCTAGAAGTGCGTGTTTATTTAAGTGTAGGAACTCAAATGACAAATAATTGTCTATATCGTGAATGATCCATATAAAAAGAATTTACTGCGAAGTTTTACCAAGATAAGTTATGTCTCCAATCATCCCATGATGTTATCATGAAAGTTTAATATCATAATGCATGTTTTTAATTATTTCAGAACATGTGTTTATGCTCATTTGTTAATTATTTGTAAACAAAACACGTTGATCAATCGTATCTTGAAAACCATATAAGTTTATTTAAGGAATAGCTTATATTTCATAACTTTTCTTAAACAACATAAGGAAATATACACCAATCTTTTTAACTAAAAGCTATACTAAGATAGTTTAAAAATCATCTGATAATAGTTACAGATGTAGTACATACACCAAAGGGTAAATGGAAAACATATACTCTTTTTAACTGACAAAGGGAATCTGTTATGGAAAACAAATATATATAAGAGAAAGTAAATATATAAAAATAATAATAATTTGTGTGTGTAAATTAGTAAATTCTTCCCTGTCGCGCAATTTGAAGCTATTTAATTGATACTAGCTTCAATTCATTACAGTTGATGGATAATCAAGCGATAAATAAAAGTATCTTGCTTGCAAACAGATAAATGATGTTAACTTTTGCATAATAATAACTAAAATTCACTTGAAGGTGGAAAAATGCGAACTGGAAAATATATTATGTAATCTACATTAGCAGATACAATCAGTCTTTGCAGATAAATCTGTATATTATGTTGTACACAAGCTGATCTTACCATTGCCTGCGCTGCAAATTTATCATTCTCAGGTGTGGCAGATGAGAATTCTGGTGGGGTTACAGTGCCTACCGATTTGCGCCCAAGTTGCCATGAGTCTAACCCTTGGTTATCTATGTCTGAGAAGCCTGAAAGCCGAGGAGGGGTAAGAGAGTTATCTAAGCTGTCAGCAAATGATGGAAACATATCAATGCTTTGCCTTCCAGAACTGACAAAGGATATGTCAGTATCAGGTGCTGAGAGTTCATATTGTTTGCCATTTGGGCCCTTCCTGTGAGTAAACGGTGACCTGTTGCAGAGTATTAAGTTAGCATTTTGATATGGATAAAGCTGCCACGTCATGCTAATGCAAAAATTAACTGTTAGTTATATTCTTTTTTAACTGTGGAAAAGAAAATTTCAGAAGGCATTGTTGTGGAGAGATGCATCCTCTATACATAACAGAAAGTATGCTTGGAACCTAGCTAATATATGTCATGATGCTTGGAACCTAGCTAATATATGTCATGCTTTGAGCAAGTAAACATGACATACTTGATATAGTTTGCCTCATTTAGCGTGGATTGAGGAGATGGTTCAGATCCTGGCCTTGAAGACCCTGAAATAGAGCCTGCATTTAATAATAATTCAGAATCAAACTTACGACTAGGGAAAATAGAAAAATACAGAGGATTATATTCTGGGAAATAACTAACTTTTGGAATTATTGCTGGAGGGCAATGATGCCTTAGATGCAATAGATTTGCTGCAGGCCTGAAGCATTATCTGGTTACGAAGTGGAGTGAGGATCGATGGTGCTAGACGAGAAGCAGCTCGTGTGGATGAAATCTTTCCTTTGTGGATGACATACACGGTACAATAATCAGGAACTCCTTTTAATACAGTTCCAGGAATGTCTTTGGCTTTAAATCTGATGTGCACATAGGCTACTTAAATTAGACTTTTACAATCTGCTCTTGTATTCTAGTAGACGCATGAAAAGGTATATTATGTTGGCTTTAATTAATCATACAAGACCATGAATCTAAAACCTTTTTTAGGACTTAAAATTGAATGCCGTATTGTGCAGCTTCAAAGTGCTATAACTATACTGAATTTTTCATGTAGGGACTATTTAGTTAGGTAGCATATTAGCCCCTTAAACTCATAAATATACAAGTATATAGTATAAGAACATACTTTTAATCCTGACACACAACATCAGAAGTGTGTCTTGTTAGCAACATTCTGCTGATATGGATGTACATCTACAGATAAGTGGAACAGTTATTCTGATGAGGTTTCCTCCAGTTAGAAGATACCAGTGTAATGCTCAGATGTTAATTCCGTTTATGACATCATAATTCTTTTTTTAAACTATATTATGCTCAATAAAATAAGTACTCATTACGTACACAAGAAAAATTTCTTGTTTGGATTTCTTTTATAAGGCTTTTTGATGCAGGAAGTAACAGGAGAAATTTAGAGAAAAGAAGAAATGGGAGGAGGAAAATCTATAGTGGTAAATCCATAATAATAAAATTTGAAACAAAAATGAAAAACCTAAGTCCCCTTTTATATAATACAGTTTAATCTACAGGAACTTCTGACAGATTAAAAAAAAAAAATCCTAACTAAATGGTATGACCAATGTGACTGGATTGCTTTGTAGAGGAATTGAAGAAGGTAATTTGACTAGTCATTGCTCGAAAATATTAATTCTGAATTGGTCTTCTTTTGAAAACTAGAAAACAAAAATCCTATTGATGAGGATTGGTTCATGGGGTGGACGATGGTCAGGTGTTTTCTCCCCCGGCTTCTTTTTGTACACATCAATATCAAACCCGTTATCTCGTGAATGCTTGGTCCTCAATTATGCAAATCAATCACTTAATTATCAGAATTCACATATGCAACACATAAAAAATATGTGAACTTGTTAGTTTTCTAGTTGAACTTTTCAAGGAAACATTTCTTCCAAATACTGATGAGGTATTGAAAGAAATGTTGAGATAACTACTTTACTGTTGAATCCAGTGGAACTTTCACAAAGGAACGCCTACCTGAAGATACTGCCTTTTGCCGCTGCACCAAGAACCAACACATCTATTGCTGACTGTTTTACAAATTCACTTAATGCTCTAGCTACATCTGCATCATCTAGCACGACATCGCAGCATTGTATCTGACAATTGAATATAAGAGAGTTAGAATGTGTATGATGAGGTAACTAACTATTAAATTCTTCCATGCTACAACTTTTCCGTAAATAATGAGAAGATTACAGGAAGTTCCCATAGTAGTCTGGAAGGAAACAACTGTATTTCTCTACTAAGCCCCTGATTGACAATCATTATTTGAAAATTCTTCTTTCTACATACTCATTTTCAATCACATATTCGCACAATAAAATATTCTACATGTAAATCCAAAACTTTGTAACCATACATTTTCCTAAAAATCACTATTCAAAACTTTATTTTTTCCAAATAATGGTTGTCAAACAGGGGCTAAATATAATAAGAGCAAACATGTTTGGATTCTGAATACTCACATCCTTGCGTGTACAAAAAACACGGAAAGGAAGGAACAGTTCCTTTAGTTGTGCATCCGAATCTGCATTAGTTGATCCATTTTGACCACTGTCAGAAATCATCGTGTAGTTTGGCCCTGTGCAGTAAATGATATGGAATAAACTGTAAGAATCGCGAAAACATGTGCAATATTCAAGAAAATGATAACACAAGCATTTAATTATTTAGGTCAAAGACATGGGAAATTTGCATTTTCAATCACTAAGGGTGCGTTCACTTTGTTGTTTTGGGACCGTTTTCTGTTTTCGGTTTTCCAAAATGACGAAATCGCGTTCTCTTTATCGTTTTGGGAAACGAGTTTTTCAAAACACCAAAAAAATTTACACTAAAAACCCAAAACGAGTTTTTTCGTTTTGGACGTTTTGTGTGTAAAACTCGTCAAAATGAAAAACGCTCAAAACACGCCACTGTTCACACAAAACCATCCCAGAACCAGATTTCTTCCAAACACGTCTCCTCTTTCTCTTCTCTTCTCTTCCAAACCCGGTTGCGCTGCTCTCTTCTCTTCTGTTCTCTTCTCTGCAACCGGCGACGAAGGAGAGTGTCAGAGGAGGAGGCGACGCTGTGAAGGAGGCGACGAAGGAAAGTGTCGCGTGAGGAGGCGACGCTGCTGTGAACGCAGCATCATGACCCATTCGTTTTGGGCCTGTCTCTACCTCCTCTCTGAGTTTTGGGCCCGTCTCCACCTCCTCTCTCTTTGACGCCGGCGACGTCCGTCCTCCCCCTTCGACGCTGTGCTGTGGTTTGGGGGTTTTTTGTTTTTTCGATTGGGCGGCGTTGTGGTGGTGTGAGACGGCGATTTTTGTTTGTGGTGGTGGTGCGGTGTTGATGGAGGTGGATTTTAATGGAGATTTTGGTTGATGGTGGTGGTGGCAGCCGGTGATGGTGATGGTGGTGGTGTTGATTTTGGCGATGGTAGATGGTTGATGGTGGTAGCAGTGGTTGATGTTGGTGATGACAGTGGTTGGCGATGGTGGCACTGTTGATTTTGGTACAGTGGTTGGCGGTGGTAGATGATGTTGGTGGTGGTGGTGATGTTAATTTTGGTTCACTTTGGCTTGTTAGATGGTGTTCGAAGTAAACGCGTTTTCCATTTTGAGAAATCATTTTTCAAAATGACCAAGAGAACGCATTTTCAGTAATTTCAAAACAGACACTGAAAACACAAAACACAAAACACAAAACAAAACTCAAAACACAAAACAGAAACACGAAGAGAACGCACCCTAAAGTATCAGGGTAGTTAAAAGAAATATTAACAGGAATATTTCACAATTACTATGAGGCAGAATCTGTAACAACAAATTAGCAATATTATTGAAGTATTTCAAACTAGAGTAACTATGAAAAAAGCAAGCAGCTTTTTCGATAATAACAGTACAAAGCATGAAGAAGGATCAAATGCATATAACTATAGAAAAGATATGGAAATTATTTCACACCTATGTGTATTGTTTTTCATTTCTATGTACCGGGTTGATGGAAACTTTTGAGGAAGGAATCTAGTTGATCTTTCATATAACCGATTCAAGTTACTTTACACGACATATAATACAGACAGAGAAAACCATGACTTACTGTGCCATTTTGCTAGTGAAAAACCAACACATTTTCTAGTACTTCTAATTTTATGTGCAACTGTTTTCTAGTCGAAGAGATATGACCTTGCAGAAATACTGAATATAGGTATTTTGGGTACCTTCTGCCGCTCTAATACTTCTTCTACCTACACCTGTTACACCCTAGAATGACATGGTGACATGGTGAAGGGGCGTATGTCTGATGTTGCAAGTCTAGTCATCACATGGAGCAGCTTTCCTACAACAATAAGCACATTTCATGGCCTAGAAGAGCACAAGCAACCCTGATAAGCCTTGGAGCCTGGAACCAGAGAATCAGCTCTTGTGATGCTCCTACTTCCGAATACGCAAAAGCAACTTCCATTAAAAAGTATATTTGCAAGACTGGAAAATCCAAGGAAAGAATATGAACACAAAGCATCGTTACAATTTTCGGAATGTTCAGATTTCAGTCTTGGCCAAAGCTGACGCAGCACTTCCTAGTATCTATGATTGGCCAGCCCATTTGAGTCTCAAACAGCTTGAATAACAGGAAAGAACAACTCAGACCTGAGAAGGGGTGACTGTTATACCAAACAATAACTCAGGCCACATGGCTAGACTAAGGCACTTAGGTCTGACCTAGCATTGGGCTCTGGGGCGGTGGGGCCAAAAGAATTGCTCAGGTCCGCACAGAACCTAGTAGCACTAGCTGCTGAAATAAGACAACTCCCCATTAATGGAACAGTAGCTTGGCACACAAAATATGACTTGAGGAAAAACTTCCCACGAGTATACCTTCGACAGCACAAGTTCCTAAGCGGATACAGGCATGATCACCAGGAGACATGACTAGCCAACCAATAAAATGGCGACTTTGTCTCTCCATTAATGCCACTCAACAAAAGCAGTTGATTATCAGTTACGGAAGTTGAAACACAAGGCTCCCCTCTCCCATGGATTTTGTCCATTTAAGCAGAGTCATTCTTCCCAAAAAGGCATTCTAATGTTTTCACTCCCCAAAAGGAATGAAAAGAAAAATACTCTTCTAATATATCCTAAATCAAAACCATTATCCTCTTTGTCAACTACTTTTTTTTTCTTCTGTCAAACAGATATCTAACTTGACCAGAAGAGTGGAATTGGCCACCACTATCCCTCCAGTGGATGCTATGCTAATTGGCATCTATTTTACAGAGTATTCAATAAGGAGAAGGTAGCAAAAAACCACCAACCAACCAGGCGAATCACTTGTGCCCCACCTGAAATTGACGTGGCTCTATCGGCAAAATTCTGATGTCAACACACTTCATAATCTTGTGTTACCTTCAAAAGGTCTTAACTCTTGACTCTTGAGTGATGTTTCTCTCTCTAAACTTGAAGAATTTTGCTCCATTCCTTAAAATCTTTGTTGAATTGTGACCCAAATTCTGTTGAAGTTTGGAGTTGTATTTGGGTTGGAAAAGGAGAAATCAGATTTATGGACCGAAACAAAACTTGTCGCATTTTCGCTAAGCTTTCGCTGGCTGGACGCTCAAGCGGCACAAACAAAGAGTCCTCGCCCGACCTTCGCTGGCCTGTCGCTCAAGCGACAAGTCCTTCTCTCGGTGCTCACTCGAGCAACGTCGAGCGAGCATGTTATCTAGGTTTGCGTGTTTTACACGCGTTTTGATCTCCTATTCATCTACAACTTGTTTTTAGGGTTTGATATAAATACAATTAGGCGTGTATTGTCTCTACAATCATATAATTAAAGAGAACAACATATGTACAACATATTGGAGACCCTTAAATCTTAATTGAGTGCATTAAGATCATGTAAACACAATTCCTATTGATTATGGTGAATTATCCTCCTCTGTCAGTGATTTTTCCCGTCTTGGGTTATCCACTTAAATCTTGGTGTTCGTTGTGTGATTGTTTATTTCATTATTGTCTTAATCTTCGATCTGCCTCATAACAATCTTCTCTTTGACGTCCCTTTTTTCTTTGGAGCTGATAAGTTAACTTATGCTCTCCTGCCAATTTCTATTCTTTGTTCTAGACTTCTAGTTATTGATTTACCAAAAGGAGTTTCACTTGACCTCTTCAAAGTGTAACATAAATTCTATTTGTATACATTTATTTTGTCAAGCTTTCCGTTTTTCCCTTGTCTGAGAACCTCCATAAGAATTTAAGAGTATTGGGCATTTAAAACAAAAAGGGCAAAGCAGCTAATAAATCACAACTCTACATCTAAAATTTTTGATAAAGAAGCTAAACTAAGAGTATATCACTTCTATTTGATCCTTAAATTTCAATATTAACTTCACAAACCACATATCACCCGTCAAAATTATTAATTGAATCGAATCTTCAGATGATTATCTAAGAAACAACTGTTCTCAAAATGAATCAATAATTGGAGCAAGCTGGCCTAATGTCCACAGCCATGTAAAAGAAATGAGGAGTATGAAGTCCCAAATATTTTATGTGGATTATAATAACAAAATCAATAATTTATTTATGCAAACATTCATGCATGCATGCATGCACACACACACACACACACACACACACACACACACATATATATATATATATATATATATATATATATATATATAAATAGAGAGAGAGAGAGAGAGAGAGTTACTCGGGATAGACGTAGATGGCAATGTAGACAAGGATGTTTGCTTAACTCTGACATGGACCAAAACAACGGTGTGGCCTTTGCCAAGAAGATTGTCAACGGTCCATTTCAAAGCAAGTTGGCTTCCTTTATCCCTGTCTATTGCCACCGCCACCAACCTAGGCATCGGAGTCATCCTTTCTTCGGGATTCCCCATTGGGGGCATCATCATATTTGGTTGAATCACTCACAAATTTAAACCCCAAGTGACAAATTAGGACAAATCGCTTATCTCATCTCACAAAAATCGATCCTCCTCTGCTATTGTTTCAACCAATTCTCATAACATAAAAATTCTCGAGGATTTGTAATCAGGATTTCCCCATTTTTACAGGAACTCTACTCGTTTTACTAATCGATGTTTCAATTTCTTCTTCGCATAAACATGAAAAAAATAAATTCAATTTCTTGGACGACGTAGATTTGATTCGTACCATACAAAAATCTCCCATTTCTCTCCAATTGTTTCCTCTCAAAAGCGCGAGAGGAGCTCCAGTTTTGGCGGGGAATGTTTGCTTAACCACTATATTTTCTTTTGATAATCACACTCTCGCACCTTTAATTTTATATTAATACACTACAGTCCATGTAGTTTGAAAATGTTCAAAGACTCACATTTGACTTTGAGGGAAATCTCAGTTGGTATTAAACTTTAATAGTCTCAATTGAATCACTGTCAATTTAGGCCAAAATGGAAATTATTACACAGCCTTGTAAAGTTTAAGTTTATAAGCATGGAAATACAATTGACACAACATATTTAAAACGTGAAATTTTCACAGACATATAAGTCAAATCAAAAGAGAACAAAATAAACCTATGTAAATGCAAAAATAAGAAATGTCAACCTAAAGGGAAATAAAATCATACACAACATCTTCTCCCTTTTGTCGAGAAGGAGAAATGAGAGAGACGACATCAAATTTACTTGAAAATTTTTGTTTGTACAGTATTTTTATATAAAGATACTCACACGGGTGGGCTTTATGTGAGTATTTTATTGTCCAAAAAATACCCACTCATCCCCTATTGTGTCTTGTCTGTACAAATTCTGTAAAATTATTTTCTGTACACCAAGTCCAACTGAATTTACTTTGACACTGTAGCGACATAAGATTCCCAAGGACACATTTTGGATGTGCTGCTTACAATATTACTCGCAACTTCATTGGATTCGAGATTCTATGTTTAATTTATATTTACAAAATTCGAAGAGCTTATAGACGACATCTTTTAACTAATTCAACAGTTGCATAGGAATCCAGACCAGACTTTTAGATATTGACTTTAAAAAATTAGTAAACAATAAAAAAATATATGATTTTCATATATTTTTGAGGACCAGATAAATGTTATAATCTTTTACGAGTATTATTATGCAAGAGACTAACTATGATTGTTCATTTGATTATTCACAATTTGCTTATTGCGTACAACACTCTTCAAATAATAATATTAGAAGATTTATCTTGTTAAGACTCAAAAATTTATGAAAAACATATGTTTACAATTTTTACTATGATTCTCACCATTTGTTGTTGGACTTGGAAGCACCAAACATTTGATTGAAGTCATCGGTTTCCAACAACTCATGTAATACATTTGGAATAATGGAAGAAAGTGATAAACCTTGCTTCAAGTACATTGTACTTGACATGAAGTTTGACACTCCTCTCACATTCAAAAGGTGGGTCCACGATTAAAATAATTTCGGACCCCACACATGTGAGGGGAGTGTCAAACTTCATGTCAATGAAGAATGTACACAAAGCATTTTTCAAAGAGTAAATAAGAGAATTATAAGAATTGTATTGTATATTTAGCCCATGTTTTGTAACCATTTTTGAGGAGAAAATATATTTTTGAATAGTTGATTGATAGAGAATGCGTGGTTAAAAATTAAGGAAAAGTTTTGGGTTTGCGTATAATATTATTTTATTAAAAAATGTGTGGTTAAAAAGAAGAGAGAGAAAAATACATTTTGAAAAAAAATAACTACCAAACAGGGGCTTAGAATGTATAAAGGGTTTTGATGTGGGGAAAAAATGAAGTGTGGAATGGGGTATATAAGTGTGTACATTTAAAAAAAAAAAAAAAATTCTACATTTTCATTTTTAATCATACATTCACATGATAAAATATTTTATTTGTAAATAAAAAAAAAAATCTATACTTTTTATCATAAATTTTCTTAAAAGTCACTATTCCAAACTCTTTTTTGCAGAAGTAAGATCGTCAAACAGTGGCTAAATTTAATATTCATAGTCAATTAAAGTGTCACATGGTTAATTCGATGTAAAAAAACAATAAATTTAATATTTCCATAGTCAATTTAGAAGGAAAAAAAAAAAAAAAAAGATAGAGAGACGCTATTATTTATTTCTCGTCTCTGTTCGGCGGTCATTTTTTAGGAGCAATGCTACAGAAATTGGCTTAAAAACAGGTTGCACGCATGTCGATGCATGATCGAAGAGATTGAAGAAAAAAAAAAACAAAAAAAAAATCCAACAACTTGCTACCATATCAATCTGGATTTTATTTCCTATTTTTTAATATGTCTGTTTATCATTTATCATTTTTCAACAACTTCCAATTTCTTCTACCGTTGACGTGGACCCACCGTCGAGGGAAGAATCTTTTTGTACAGAAAAGCACATCTTTATAAAGGCTATTTATAATTTGCCTATTTACCCCCAAAAATTCCCAACTGCCAATTCAAAGTAGGTGTCAAAATGAGGGCTGAAATGGTAAATGAAATTTTCAACGGGTGGAATCGAGATTGAATTTTTTTATTTTTTCTCAGACATGTGAGATGCGCCTGAAATTTTCTTAAAACTCTGTAGTAAAAATTCAAAACTAATTTCCCATTTTCAAGTCGTTGAAGCCTAGGAATTATGGGTTCCGAGGAGTCAACAAAGAATCCTCTTGTCTTCGCTTATTATGTGACTGGTCATGGTTTTGGCCATGCCACCCGTGTTGTTGAGGTTCATCAAACTCTCTCTTTCTCTAGTTCTCTTTCTCTGATTCTGCATTATTTATATAGATAACCCATTTGATATAATGGTCTACTTTTTGATGATTTTTGCTTCAGCTTTTATTCAAGATTATTGTTGAATTTGCCTTGGTTTAATTCAGTGTGTGACTGTGGGATCGAAAGTGCTTGTTTTATAAGACTTGGAGAAGCCCATTTTTATGACTTTGATGTAAATGTATGATTTTGATTTGATCCAGTGCGTGCGTATTTGTTTTATAGCTAGAATACGTATGTAAAACTTAAGAGAAGCACATTTTGTGTATAATTGATAATGTCCATTTAATTGTTTCTATATAGATCTAGCTTGCCATTGAGACTACTTTTTAAGCGTTTAGATGATTTTTTTTTTTTCAATTATTAAATGATCAAACTCTGTTTATAATTTTGATCATAATGTATTATCTGACTGCGATTAGTAAAAATTGAAGAAATGGTGGAAGTTAATGGGGGAGAAAGGGGTTGGAAATGGATAGAAAACTTTACATCCATCCCATGGAGGTAAATTTTAAGTGGACGAGTAGCAAAAGCTTTCAATAATAATAAGAAATAAAATTATACCTGGCCGTGAACCCAAAAATGGTTTTGGGTACTCTTTCATTCATTTTTAACTAAAAGTAATGAAAATTAGATTGATGATCATTTATTTCATCATCTTCAATACATTCAAAACTTAAAACGTGTTTCTGAAACTGCAAAAGAATCTCACTAGAAACTTCTTTTTGTGTTCATGATCTCAATTTTCATATGGTGCTACTTAAGTTAGAATATGGAATTTTGTTAAATTATGTTAAAATGATTTCAGCTGTACTTTGTTCCTTTCATTATCACAGTAAGTATATAATGTGGCTGTATATTTGTTAATTTTTCTTATATGGTTTCATAGCCATTAGCTGACTTCGAAAGGGGGGTATTAGTTTAGGAACTTGTCAAAACATCATTGATTTTATTAATCTTACAAATTTATTTAGTCCTCATTAGCCTGCTTCTAAGACGGATCTATCTCTTTCTTAAAGTAAGAAACTGCTAAATTGCTAATGTGGTGAATGTATACTCACTACTTTGCATATGCTATTTGTTAACCAATTTGAGTTTCCTGCATGCACTTAGGTTGCTCGACATCTCATCCTGGCTGGACACGATGTTCACGTGGTCACTGGTGCACCAGACTACGTTTTCACAACTGAAATACAGTCTCCTTGTCTTTTCATCCGCAAGGTTTCTCTATTTTTTGGAAAATGCGTCACGAAAAAAGATTTTTACTTAAGATATGTTCATTTTTTGCTGTGTCATTCAGTTTAAATACAAATTTTCTGCAATTCTAGGTGCTCTTAGACTGTGGCGCAATTCAAGCAGATGCATTGACAGTTGATCGCCTTGCTTCTCTGGAGAAGGTCTGACTGACTGATAATCAAACAACTAAGCAATGCTTTAAATAAATATCATGAAATAAATTGCCTGCTCTTTATATAGCTTACATTTTTGCTGGTTGATTTAGTATCATGAGACAGCTGTAGTTCCGCGTTATTCTATTTTGGCGAAGGAAGTGGAGTGGCTGAAATCCATCGAGGCGGATTTAGTGGTACAAAATATCGTTTTAATTATTTCATTTTCATTTACTACAAGGTTGAAGTTTCCGTTGTTTGGCCCTCATTTATAGCACCAGGCCATAATATGATAATTAAATTATAGACAGTTAGTTGTTTATAATTTTCATGTGGAGAATAAGAGAAATATGATCAGAAATGGTAAAAGTTAACACATGGAGCTTTTAAACTTTTACGTGTTTTAGAACGTGGTTATTCAGTCAGCATGAAATCAAGAAAATAAACAAAATCATAGCTTCATTGATAATGCACCTTTTGTTTAGTCATAGAATGAAAATAAAACAAAATTTAATAAATAAGATATTTCAACAATTAAATATTTAGTTTTTTCCCATTGCTTTCTTGAGATCCCAACCCAAGAAAAGAATTATTAGCTTTTATGTTTCCAGATGCCGTGACACTGACATGATTTTGTTTTTCAAAATGACTTTCTTTATTGGTTATTGTTTTTCACTTTTATGCATTCAGGTCTCAGACGTTGTTCCAATTGCTTGTCGAGCAGCAGCTGATGCTGGAATTCGCTCTGTTTGTGTCACCAATTTCAGGTGATCTCCCTTCTCTTTCTTCAATTCCCAAAATATATTTCAAGGAAAATGAAAGATTGTAAGAATGGAAATGGTTGAAGCCTGAATTATTTTCTATATGAATTTGTCTCTATCAACACATTTGTCTTGTTTTCCATACAAGTTTCTGAGTAGTAGAAAATGTTTATTTCCATTGGCAGTTGGACACCATCTATGCAGAATATATAATGGTAGCTGAATATCATATGCATTTAATAGTGCGGCAGGTGACTATAGCAAAGCTGTCTATTATTGTAAATGTTTGTGTGTTCTTTTGCTATCATTGATCTGCATTAGTTGGACTATCTGACGTAGTTGAAACCTACAAGTTGGGGTTAAGGATTTATAAAACAAACTTGCAAGCGTGAAATACTATTGCAAACTGTTGATATTTTCTTGAAGCAAGTCTTTTCTGGACTCTCTGAATCATCCTTCCCCCGCTTCATGGTTCTCATTTTATATTATATCTGCTTTATCACATGTATGTGGGAATTCTGACATTAGTAAGATTTTGCTTTTGATATTTGCCTTTTTACTCCTGAAACTGCGAAGAGACGTTTGGTAAGTGCACAGGGAACTGAGGAACATCTACTCTTTGATGTTTAAGTCTTGATGCCAACACCATAAAACTTATATCCTGTCTTTGTCCTTTAGCAAACATGGACAGAAAGAGGTGCATGGCTCAGTTGAATTTAGTCAACCAAGTTTTAGATATCTGAACCTGATTACAATTTATTTGTTTTAGTGAACAGAAGAATAAGTTCTTGATATTGTCACCTTTTAAACTAATAAGCTGGCATTGCTTCCAGTTTAATGATTTGTTCTATATCCACAAGTCCAAGAGATCACCAACAAAGGAGATTAGCACTAACACTCCATATAGCTCCCTCAAGGGGAAATATTGTTCATGCTTATGTTGAGTAAGGGGGAAAAACATATTTAACAAGCGTAATTAATTATACAAACTGGGTGCAAGAAAGTGGAGGAGATGCTAGTAGTATACTAATATTTAAAAATGTGATTTACTTAAGAAAGAAGATAAAGTAATAGTAACAATTAGTAAAAGGTGGTTTCTAGTATTCATTGAAAACTAAATGCCACTATAGAATTGGTGCTGGTGATCCCTGTAAGCGGGGGCTGTTACCATTGAAATCTAATACTTGCAAAAGTGTTTAAAACTGTCCACCATCCTTTCCTGGCCTTTCAAAATTCTACCAACTTTCTCTAACTAGAAATTATAATAGAAAAGAAACGAAAAGAGAAACATATTGTAGCTTAATCTGGTCCGTCAAAAGGAAAAGCAGGGTCCTGCGGTTATTGAAGCAGCTTTCTGTCTTTATTGAATGCTATGTTGGGGGAAAAAATCTAACGTGGAATAACTGTCTGCAGTAGTCAAATCAACCTCTCTTTTAGCACTTCATCTTCTCATCATAGGAAGGTTCCTAAATACTTTGATATTTTCTTGGTTGGATTATAATTGTTTCCGATTTCTCGAGTTACGCCACCTTTCTGCATTTATTCACTTTGTTGAAAATCATTTTAAAATTTTTCTACCTTCCTTGTTCTTCTGTTCATAAAATATTTTGGCTTTAGTTGTTCATTTTATTCATTATGAGGTCATTTTATTGTCGATGCAGATTGCAGAGGATTACTCTCACTGTGAATTTCTTGTCCGCCTTCCTGGATACTGCCCAAGTATGCCAACACGTCTCATTACAAATGATCTTTTTGTTCTTCTGCTCTTAATTTTTGCCTTAACAAATCTAAAGATGGTTGGCAAACACTACAGTGCCTGCATTCCGGAATTCAATTGATGTGCCTTTGGTAGTGAGGAGATTGCACAAGTCCCGTGAGGAGGTATACGATATACAGCCCTTGCTTGAGCCCGGTTATCTCAAAATACATTTTTCCTCAGACTCATTTTCAACCTCATATTCTTCCAATAAAATAAATTTCACATAAAATTAGAACTTTTTCCTACTTTTTATCCTCGCAATCTTCAAAAAATTACTATTGAAAAACTCATTTTTTGTTTAAAATGGGGGCAAAAATTTCTATAGAATTTTATTAATGGCATTGTTAGTATATGTACTTATTGTGTAAAATGTAAATCGTTCATTTTCTTTATCATGTCTAGGTGAGGAAAGAACTTGGTATTGGAGACGATGTGAAGGTTGTTATTCTCAACTTTGGTGGACAGGTAACTGCACAGTTATTTTATGAAGATTTTGTTGGATGATTTATAGGAGTTTGTTGCACTGGCTGATTCAGATTTAGCTTTCATTTTGAATACATTATAAGACGGTCACTATTTGCAGCCGTCCGGCTGGACATTAAAGGAAGAGTACCTGCCTCCTGGTTGGCTTTGCCTGGTATCATATGCTTTACTGTTGTGTGCTTGGTAGAGTGTATTGAGATATTCTATCATTAATCTTTACTGTTGGGTGCTTGGTAGAGTGTCCTGAGATATTCTATCATCAAGGGTTAAATGTTGTTTTCTTCCTGGATTTAGGTTTGTGGTTCTTCGGAAAGTGAGAACCTTCCTCCAAATTTTGTGAAGCTAGCAAAGGATTCGTATACTCCTGATCTGATTGCTGCATCTGATTGCATGCTTGGTTAGTTAGTAAATCTTTCTGCATAGCTGACTTTTTTTTGACATCAAAGTGGTTTTCATAGCATCCTAGTAGTATTTTATTTTTTATTTTAAAATACATATTTTTTTATTAATTATAGCTGCCTTATAATAACTCAGGAAAAATTGGATATGGAACGGTTAGCGAGGCCTTGGCATACAAGGTACCTTTTGTCTTTGTGCGTAGGGACTACTTCAATGAAGAACCATTTCTGAGAAACATGCTGGAGGTGAGATTTCATTGCTGCTCTGTCTTCTTGTTGATGATTGTTCTTTTCCCTTCCTTTGATATATCCAGCTTCTTGTTAAATGTATTATTATCTTTTCGTCTTCCATTTTTTTTTTTTTTTTTTGAGAATATATATTATCACTCTGGATTAATGAATGCTTGGTCCTTCTTATCAGTTCTATAAAGGAGGTGTTGAGATGATTAGACAGGATTTACTCACTGGACACTGGAGTCCATATCTTGAACGTGCAGTTAGTCTGAAACCATGCTATGAGGGGGGCACTAATGGTGGAGAGGTATCTTTGTTTTTCTTTATATGGAAAATCCTTTTTTTCTTTTTTTTTTTGTTTCAATTGTAGTTTTGAAATCAATGACATTAATATAAGAGCAATGCTACACGAACCGCAAGAGTGACTACAGGAGTGACCGCATGTGAGTGTAGGGAAAAATATTATTTTATTTACATGGGACCCGCACACTCACATGCGGTCACCCATGTGGTCATCCATGCAGGTATAGTAGTATTTTTCTTAATATAAAGGTATTTCAATTACCTTGAAACTCTCTATTATAATTATTTTTTTCCTCAGCAAGTATCCTACTATCTTATACAAGGAAAATGCAAAAACATGATGCAAACTAATTGAGAGAGTGTTAAATTTAGTATTCTGTTATGCTTTGATTCCAGACAAATCGAATGGAAGATATCTTCATGGTCACACATGTTTTTAGATATGCACTAGTTTTTCTTATTAGCACAATTCTAAGAAGTGGACAGAATCTGATTAGGATATGACTTTAACAATTATTTACATTTCCATTTCATTCTTCATTTTGTACCACCATTCCTAGCATTATGTTCTTAAGTTGCAAGTTTTCATGGAATGTAGCTTGGTGAAGACAAAATACTGTAATTATATCCATTGCTAGTGTTTCTTTTCATAAAGTTCATGATCTACAAAACAAACGCATAGTGCTTCCCTAGATCTTGTTCAATTTAAATCGCAATCATATATTCTCGAGGGAGAAACATCGTGCTCATCAGTAATATTCTTGAGAATCCTCGTGATGAATATTCAATTTTTATTTTAATGGTATTTGATGCCACTCTTTCCTTTTAGTTTTTTTAATAGGTGTGGTATTGTTTGAGAGTTCATTGGAAATTTATGAAAATTTCAATAATTGGTAAAATTTCAGGTTGCAGCTCATATATTGATGGATACAGGCTCTGGAAAAACTATACATCAGTTAAGGTAAGACTAAGACGTGTCTTTTGGCATTGCTGAAAATTTGTGAGAAATTTGAACTTAAAAACAGTGACACATCACAGGAGGTGTTCATTGTGAAAATTAAAATGCTTCCAGTAACGAGTACTGATTTATTTAAACTTGATTTTTCACTATGTAGATCGAATTTTTCCTTGTTATATGGGTTTTAGTTACTTTTTTCCTTAAGGAGGAGTCTAATTTATATCCAAAAGAAAAAGGGAAACAAATTTGGATCAGACTTTGGCATCCATTCAATGAAGCCAATGCAACCTCAATATCAGACTCTTTCGAATAAACAGAATTACGTTTTCATTTTTTCGAGCTTTTTATAGCGTCGGAAAGGGAATTTTCATTGCTGTAAATGAAACCTCTCAGACTAGGTGAGGATTTCCATGAGGGTTCTTGAAGATTTTCTGGGGTTTCTTTCTTTGGAAAAGTAGAAGGATTTAGGGAATTTATTTCTCCGGCTAAGAATTTCTCAACAAAAATAGCCGACGACTTATTTTAGGAGCGAAAGGGGCAGAGAATGGGAACCTTGGAATGGAAATCCATGGCCTCCAGCTTTATCGAGATCAGTTTGGAAATCCATAACTTAACGATTGAAAATAATATATATGCTGTACTTAACCTCCTGTGTTTGTTGCTAAGCAATGAGAATTATTATAACAAGAACAAGAACAAATTTCAAGTCTTTAAATATCAACTATGACAATTGTTCGGCAATCCAACTTGCATCCAGCGCCTTCTGAAGTTAAACGAGCATAAGATCCCGACATTTCTATTGACCATCGTGCATCTTGATGAATGAATATTATGTACTTATTTGGGCTTCTATTCTTGCTTATTAATTGATAAATTGGTAACTTCTGGAACTTGTGTTCGATCAATTATGAAAATTTTGGGATGATGTGGACCTAATTATGAAGATTCAAAGATGAGGACTAAAGATGAAAAATAGAAAGGGCTCAAGCTGAACCAAGAGGAGAAGTTGAGGGACCAAAATGGACGCGGAACAAAGCTATGCCCTTGTGATTGCAAGGGCTTAACATGATGAGCACTAAGCAAAATTACAAGGCTGTGCGGCCGCAACCCTTACAAGGGTGCGGTCGCATGGTACAATTCTCGGTAGAAAATATGACTTCCTTATTTTGATCAATCAATTCTTGGAATTCAATTATATAACAAATGATGACCTAATCTTGGAGCCAATAAATATATACCCTCATCTAAAAGATCAAGGAGGCCTATGAGGATTCAATGTACTCATATTATTCGAGTCAAGAAGGCTCTGAGGATTGCAATTCTCATAACTCTTGAAAATGAGAAAAGTCAAAGAGGAAGCTTTGATCAACAAATTCATATTCTTTTCAAAGCTTTGAAAAAACTTTGTTACAAAACATATCTATACCCACTTTCATGCATAATTTCTTGGGTTGATGAAGAAGAAAAAGAATCAAAGGAGATTGATCAAAAAGTTGGGGAAATTCAAGACTTTCAAGATTTCTTTCCATCTGCTTTCCAATTGTTCATACCTAGTGATGTTGTATCAATTTATTTTGTGTTCCTGTAATTAATTTGATGCTTCAGTAATTGTATTGATGATAAGATAATGTTGAATCTTACTTTTAATTTTTGGTATTTAATTTGGATTTTGATATTAAAAAATGTGTTGTATTGAATGATTGTTATGAACTTAGGGTCCGTTCGATTGTAAAATGAAATTTGGATGGAAAGAAGACAAATTACAAGAAATTGAATTGCCTAAAACAAGTTTTACCGGGAATTGTCAATTAATTGTGTTTCATTGATATAATTTTTCATCTGAAAAAATTTGAAATTTTGGATCTTTTTGTATTCGCTTGACATTGATTTTCATGAAAATTGTTCATTGAAGGGATAAAATTTGTTATAATTGGGGATAGAATTTGTTCAAAAAAAAAAAATCGAATACTATTCGTTTGACTTTGTTTTTCATGAAAATTGTCGATTAAAGGGATAATTTTTTTTCAATTGATGTTAGAATTTGTTTCAATTGTAAAAAAAAAAACAAAAAAGAAAAACAAAACCTAAAAGGCTTTTTCCACCAAAGTGGTGGGAAAGTCAATTTCATGAAAAGCAAGAAAATGCCAAAAATGTGGAAAACATTTGCCATTTTTTCATTTTTCATTTTTCATGAAAAATATGAGATATCAAACATGGCCTTAATGTTTTTCAATTGATTGATTACTAGTTGAATTGTGTTGTGATTTTTATTGACATTTGAAAGAAGCAATAAGAACATGGAGAATAATAATTAGCGGTGAGCACGATTAAATTCGGACAATTTGTCACAAATTTTCAATACAAAGCAAGCCACTTTACTTTCCAAAACAAATCAAATTAATCAAACCACTTATTCGTAATTTAGTTCAGTTTAAAATCACAAAAATCAAAAATCGAACAAGTTAGATTACAAATATTAGTCTAAAATCTCATGATTAAATATAAACAGTAGTATCATTACAAACATTACAAACCAAAGTTCTATACTTTTAATCATTACTATGCATTGATTGATCGAAATTGTTTAGTTCTAACCTCTTAGTTATACTCATTGACACAATATCTCAAGTTGTAATTGTAGGGGAAAATTGGAGAATCAAAGTAAATCAAACCAAAATCGAAGGCCCGTGTTTACACGGTTCTTAAATCGAATTCGCCGTCTCACCGGGGTGCAAGAGGTTTTGATCGGTGTTCGATTTCTAGGATACAATCGGTTGTCGGTTCATGTTGCACAACGTTACCGACCTACGAACTAGTTGTGTCTATCTCTCAAAGAGTTTTAGCAAAAAAATGAAAGGAACAAAATAAGACTGCTGGAAATGAAGGAGGAGGAAATGAGGAAACTGATTTTTTTTTATTTTGTTGTGTTTGCTGTGTTCACTCTGTGTGTTAACCGAGAATGAGGTTGGCTTTATATAGGTGAGTTACTATAGGTGAGTTACTTTGATTTCCATTTAACCATAGCATTAATTTACATTCAACCACAATTTGAAACTGATCCAAATGTGAAATGGTTGATTTTTCATTCAACCAAAAAATTTATGAAATAGTTTCCAACAATCCCCCACATGAATGAAAAATGTGCGAAAAACCAGAGACTCAAGAGAGAAGGAGGGAGAGTAAATCGAATCAATCCTGCATAGGATAGGTAGCATTTAGCTTTGAACCTTCCGTTGTGAAACCTATCGAGAATTATGAGCAAACCAGTGGATCTGATACCTTGAACTGTTTTGTCATTTGTGTAAACCAAGACAATAGATCTCACACAGGACCGTTCTAGACACAGCGTAGTTCTCAATGTTGTGTTCATTTTGGCCATGAACACGTCGCCTGTTTCTGCAAAGGTTTGTTCAAGGATGTAGCCTTCCCAATCCTTATAGAAGCAGCCCCACTTCACACTCACATAGGTGACCTCTTAACTCAGTCTTTCACAACAACGGTTAATGTTCATTAAAAGCACAGCTTAACCTACATCTTCCAATCACTGTGAGCACCATAGGAATGAGCAGAAGGAGAACCTTCTCAGTGATTTACACGGATATACATGATTTAGTTGTCCCTTTGAACCTAAATTCTGGGATCTCCATTCAGCTAGGTTGGGTTTCCACCATGATACCTTTCAACGTTATAGGCTGCAAGCCCATTCCCCTCGATGCTTTTACAACTAGCTCTCGAGTTAGCCCTTTGGTTAGCGGATCCGCAATATTATCCTTTGACTTTACGTAGTCCAGAGTGATAATACCTTGTGAGAGTAGTTGTCGAATGGTATTATGTCGTCTTCGAATATGTCGAGACTTACCATTATACATATTGCTCTGTGCCCTGTCAATTGCTGATTGATTATCGCAATAAACACAAATTGCAAGCATGGGCTTTGACCATCTTGGAATATCCTCAACAAACTGGCGAAGCCACTCTGCTTCTTCAATTGCTTTGTCCAAAGCGATGAACTCTGATTCCATTGTAGATCTTGCGATGCAAGTTTGTTTGGACGATTTCCAAGAGACAGCTGCACCACCAAGAGTGAAGACATATCCACTAGTAGATTTTGAATCTGACATATCTGATATCCAATTTGCATCGGCATACCCTTCGATTACTGCAGGGTATCTGGAATAATGCAGTCCAAAATCACGAGTGTACCTTAAATAATGTAGCACCATGAAAATGGCTTTCCAGTGGATAGCACCTGGGTTACTCATGTAGCGACTCAATCTGCTAACTGAGTATGCTATATCCGGTCTCGTACAAGTCATTAAATACATTAAACTCTCAATTATCCGAGAATATTCTAACTGTGACACACCATCACCAGTGTTCTTGGATAAGTGGAGACTCAAATCCACTGGAGTCCTAGCCACAGTGGTATCAAACTTGTTGAACTTGTCTAGTATCTTATAAATGTAATGAGATTGAGATAACACAAGTCCATTCAGTATTCGAGTAATTTTTACTCCCAAAATGACATCCGCGATACCCATATCTTTCATGTCAAACTTTGAGTTTAACATATTCTTAGTGGCTTTGATAATCTTATCAGAGCTGCCGACAATGAGCATGTCATCGACGTACAGACACAATATGACATATCCATCATTAGTGTCTTTGACATATACACACTTGTCGCACTCGTTGAGTCTAAAACCACTAGAAAGTATAGCATTATCAAACTTTTCATGCCATTGCTTCGGTGTTTGCTTTAAACCATAAAGCGATTTAACCAGTTTACAGACTTTCCTTTCTTGACCTGGAGCCAAAAACCCCTCTGGTTGCTCCATGTAGATTTCTTCATTCAAATCTCCATTTAGGAAAGCTGTTTTTACATCCATTTGATGTATTTCCAGATTTCGCAAGGCTGCAATAGCAATTATCATCCTGATAGAAGTTATTCTCGACACAAGAGAATAAGTATCAAAGTAATCTAAGCCTTTTTTTTGCTTATAACCTTTGATTACTAGCCGAGCTTTATACTTATCAATAGAGTCATCCGCTTTTATCTTTTTCTTGAAGATTCACTTGTAGCCCAATGGCTTACAGCCCGGTGGAAGATCTACTAATTCTCAGGTATGATTCTGTAGGATAGAATCGATTTTACTCTTGATGGTTTCTTTCCACAGATGACCATCTGGAGAAGATATAGCTTCTTTATAACTTTGAGGATCATTCTCCATCAAGTATGTGAGAAAATCAGGGCCAAACGTCTTAGAAGTTTTGGTCATTTTGCTCCGTCTAGGCTCATCCTCACATTTTTCAACTGGATCTTTACTGCTGCCAGAAGCAGAAGATTCCATAGTCCGTTTAATAGGAGTTAACTATTTAGGAGATTTACAAGGAAATATATTTTCAAAGAATTGTGTATTCCTAGACTCCATAATCGTGTTCGGATAAATATCAGGTACATTCGAATAATGCACAAGGAACCTATATGCACTACTATTTTGTGCATAACCAATAAACACACAGTCAACTGTCTTGGGTCCAATCTTGACCTTCTTAGGAGGAGGCATTGCGACCTTTGCAAGACACCCCACATTCGTAAGTATTTATACGAAGGTGTACGACCTGTCCAAAGTTCATACGGAGTCTTATCCATATTCTTTCTTAACACTTTATTCAAGATGTAATTTACAGAAAGAATAGCTTCTCCCCACATATTCTGTGGTAACCCAGAACTGATCAACATAGCATTCATCATTTCTTTTAACGTTCGATTCTTACGCTCAGCAATTCTGTTCTGCTAAGGTGAATAAGGTGCAGTAGTTTGGTGAATTATTCCATGTTTAGCACAAAATTCATCAAATGGTGATTCATATTCACCACCACGATCACTTCGTAGCACCTTTATTTTCTTGCTAAGTTGATTTTCAACTTCATTCTTATAAAGAATGAATTTATCGATAGCTTCTTCTTTGCTTTTAAGCAAGTACACATAACAATATCTCATGCTATCGTCGATAAAAGTAATAATATACTTATTGCTGCCTCTTGTTTGGACAAATTTCAAGTCACATACATCACTGTGGACTAGTCCCAATGGCTCGGTACTTCTTTCAATACTATGAAACGAAGACCTAGTTAGCTTAGCCTCAATGCAGGTTTCACATTTATGATTTGAATCAATTTGAAACCTAGGCAGTAGTTTAGTTTGCTTAGTCTACGTAATGCATTGTAATTTACGTAACCCTAATCTACCATGCCACAGATTAGGAGACTCAAGCAAGTAAACAGAAGGAGTTTTCTCATTATTCATAACAATTGGGGTTACAGCAATTACATTCAATTTAAACAGGCCATTAGTCATATAGCCTTTCCCAACATAAACTCCTATTTTGGTAATCACCAGCTTATCCGCCTCAAAGACCATGCGGAAACCATTCTTGCTCAGAAGAGACACAAGGACCAGATTTTTGCGAATCTCTGGCACATACAGCACATTAGTCAAAGTAAGCTCTCTACCAGATGTCATTTTCAGGATCACCTTACCTTTACCAAGCACTTCAGAAGTTGCAGAGTTTCCCATGAACAACTTTTCACCATTTATAACTGGTGTAAAAGTAGTGAACATGCTCCTATTGGAACAAACATGGCAAGTGGCCTCAGTGTCCAGCCACCACTCCTTAGGGTTAGATCCTACCAGGTTAACCTCACTAATCACCGCCGTAAGGTTTAGGTCAGACATGTCATCTGAGAGATGATCTCTCTCATTTCCAACCATATTAGCTTGAGGGCGCTGCTTGTTATCCCTCTGAGGCTAACGATAGTCTGCTGATCGATGCCCAACTTTGTCACAATTGAAGCACTTTCCATTGAATTGGAACTTAGGCTTCTTTCCTACCCCACCGTTAGGCTTCAACTGAGACCCTTTCGTGGTCTGCTTTTTGTCTTTCCAATTTTCATTACCCTGTTTGGCTTTAAAGGATTGACATTTCTTAGTACCAGAACTTTGGCCGTGTTCCAATACATTAGCCTTCTCAGAGTAAGAATTCCCTGACTTACATTCAGCCTTTTGTTATCCTCCTCAATGCTCAGCTTGATAATTAAATCCTCGAAAGACATCTCTTTCCTCTTATACTGCAAATAGCTTTTGAAAGCCTTCCACTGAGGAGGTAGCTTGTGAATAGCAGTAGCCACCTGTAGAGATTCTGACATAGTCAGACCCTCAGCATGCATTTCTTGCATAAGCACTTGATACTCCTGCACTTGGCTCACCACTGAACGTGAATAAACCATTTCGAAGTCCATGTATCGACTGGCCAAGAATTTCTTAGACCCAGCATCCTCGGATTTGTACTTCTTTTCTAAGGACTCCCAAAGCTCCTTAGCAGACTTCTTTACCACATACACGTGATATAGAGAATTCTGTAGGCCATCCAAGACATAATTGCGACACAAAAAATCAGCACTTTTTCATGCATCCCAAGTTGCACGCCTATGCATATCAGTGTCGTTTTCAGCCACGACCGGGACATCCTCCGTGAGGAAGCGTGTAAGGCCCAAAGTAGTAAGATTAAAAAATCATCTTATTCTACCATGTTTTAAAATCAGTACCAGCAAACTTATCCGGTCGAATTGCATGGTTCACCGGAAATGGAGCTGGAAACGTTGGCAAAGGTCCCGAGGTCGCAGCCCTAAGCACTGGCAAAGGTATTGTGCCAAACTGGATTGCCGAGTCGTAGGCAAAGTTGGGTTCACTCCAACATGAGAAATCCCGCATCCAATTATCCCGTCAATGGGAGGAATGCCAGTTGTGGTCTCCATAGAGTTAACAGTGTTCATAGTAGGATTTGGTACACCGGTACCAACAATGTTGCTTCCGTTGTTCACATCGTTATTTTCATGTGACGCCATTGAACCTTAAAACAAACAACAAATAATTTATAATAAATTTGTAAAGACGTGTATAAACTCGAGATCTAAATTATCTGTTCGGGATAAAAATGCAGAATTAACACCCAGATTAATTTGTCAAATTATTAACGACTTAACAATTATTTAAAAAGAATTAGAAATCATTAACCAATGATTAAAATCAATCATTTAAGGAAAAAGTGGGCAATCATTCCAAATAATTGGCAATCATCAATAGAATTGTAAAATAGTTACATAATCATTACCAAATGATTTTTAAACCATGCATTATGACAAATTCATGCAAAACCACCTTGGAAAATCATCTTTTTCATGCAAAGACCGAAACTTCTATTTTTTTTCCTTTCAGTTTGATAGATTCAGCAAACTATTTTAATGAAATTTATGAATATAACTAATGAAAACCATGAAATGATGAAAGGAAATAATCACGAACTGAGGAAAAAAACTCACAGATGATGAACAAAAAAAAAGACAGGAACAGAAACTGGTTTTTCTTTTCCTTTCGACCTTACTGATTCAAACCTAATAAACTTTACTATGCGTAATTAAATAGATAGATTGTCAGCCTTTTTCGTAACAGATAAATTATTTAAACATTAAACAATTTGAAAGTGGAAAGAAAAACGGCAGTAATCAAACAAAAAGAAAAACTGAAAGAAAAAAAAATTGATTCTCAAAATTTCCCGAAATGAGAATTCGATTTAAGCTTGTAGGGGAAAATTGGAGAATCAAAGTAAATCAAACCAAAATCGATGGCCCGTGTTTACACGGTTTCCTTAAATCGAATTCGCTGCCTCATCGGGGTGTAAGAGGTTTTGATCGGTGTTCGATTCCCAGGATACAATCGGTTGTTGGTTCACGTTGCACAACGTTACCGACCTACAAACTAGTTGTGTCTATCTCTCAAAGAGTTTTAGCAAAGAAAGGAAAGGAACAAAAAAAGATTGCTGGAAATGAAGGAGGAGGAAATGAGGAAACTGAATTTTTTTTTTTCTTTTGTTGTATTTGTTGTGTTCACTCTGTGTGTTAACCGAGAATGAGGTTGGCTTTATATAGGTGAGTTACTTTAATTTCCATTTAACCATAGCATTAATTTCCATTTAGAGCAAATGAAACAACTGAAATGGTAATGAAGAATGAGATTTAATTTACATTCAACCACAAGTTGAAACTAATCCAAATGTGAAACGGTTGATTTTTCATTCAACCAAAAAATTTATGAAATAGTTTCCAACAGTAACACATGATTCATTCTTTGCATAAAGATAAGAATATAATAAATATATTCATTAATTATAATGAAATGATATAAAGCAAATGAATAGGAGATCAAATACAATAATATCAAAATAGACAAATCAAAATGAAATCACAATAATTAAGAGTAAAAATTTAGTAACTAAGTTTAAAAAAAAATTATAATTAATTGAGTAGCCAGATTAGGAAATTGAAACGCAAATAAATAAATAAAAATATTGTACAGCTAAAAATTTAAGGGAGTTCACCAAAAATCAAAACAAAATAGTATAACCACCAATAAGATATAGAAAATAATTACCAAAAAATAAAATAAAATAATTGAGTAAATTGACTAGTAATATGTCGAAATTTGAGAAAAATATTAGTAAAAGGAAAAGAAATGATGTGAGTTTGAATTAAAATAAAAAATTGATTGCCCACTCTATTATGATGGACGCCTGATGAATATGGTTCAGTTGCACTCTTTTAGCACTTCAACCAATTTGAAGGTTTTATACTCTCAATTTGATGGCCGGTGGATAATTAGGTATGATTTTAATGAATTAATTGGGATGGATGTGATAAGAATCATGGAGTGCAAGCTAGTAAGGATTATTAATGGTGCAGATGGGGTGGGGGGGGGGGGGGGGGGGGGGGGGGGGGGGGGGGGGGGGGGGGGGGGGGGGGGGGGGGGGGGGGGGGGGGGGGGGGGGGGGGGGGGGGGGGGGGGGGGGGGGGGGGGGGGGGGGGGGGGGGGGGGGGGGGGGGGGGGGGGGGGGGGGGGGGGGGGGGGGGGGGGGGGGGGGGGGGGGGGGGGGGGGGGGGGGGGGGGGGGGGGGGGGGGGGGGGGGGGGGGGGGGGGGGGGGGGGGGGGGGGGGGGGGGGGGGGGGGGGGGGGGGGGGGGGGGGGGGGGGGGGGGGGGGGGGGGGGTGGGTGGGGGGGGGGGGGGGGGGGGGGGGTGGGGGGGGGGGGGGGGGGGGGGGGGGGGGGGGGGGGGGGGGGGGGGGGGGGGGGGGGGGGGGGGGGGGGGGGGGGGGGGGGGGGGGGGGGGGGGGGGGGGGGGGGGGGGGGGGGGGGGGGGGGGGGTGGGGGGGGGTGGGTGGGGGGGGGGTGAGGGGGGGGGTGGGGGGGGGGGGGGGGGGGGGGAACTGGGGGGAACTTATCAATGATTTCCAACATTTGTGATGTTCAAACATTGATTCTTGGGGGGGGGTCATGGGGGGGGTTTTTCCTCTGTGGGGGGGGTGGGGTTTGGGGTTCATATCCATGGGGTGTGGGGGGTTTCATGGTACATCCTACAATGAGATTCACATCAATTGGTGGGGGAACTTTGACTCTAAAATTAGAATATAAAACAAAAAAAAAAAACAAAACAAAACAAAAAAAAAAAAAAAAAAAAAAATCAACAAGAACATGAATCCATGTGGAGTACCAGGGGTGGTTGTTAGGTTTGGGTTTTTATCATATTTATCTAATTTTTGGGGGGGGGGGGGGGGTTTTTATCATATTTATGGGGTTGTTTTACCAGGGGGGGGGGGGGGGGTATATTCATTGTACCAAAAAAAAAAAAAAAAAAACTATTATTTTGGGGGGGGGGGGGGGTGGGGGGTGGGTTTTTTCGCATTCTATCTTATTCTTAATGGAACTATTCTGAACTTATCAATGATTTTCAACATTTGTGACGTTCAAACATTAATTCTTGATTCTAGAAATCATGGGGTCAAAATTTTTCATCTAATTTTAGTTTCTTCGGGGTTCATATTCATTCTTGTGTAAGTTCCAGGGTACATCCTGCAATGAGATTCATATCAATTAATATGGAGCTTTGACTCTAAAATCAGAATACAAAAATTTAAAAAAAAAAAAAAAAAAAATTCAAGGGGGGGTGGGGGGCAAAGGGGGGTTCAACAAGGGTGTGAATCCATGTGGGGGTGTTGGTGTTACATGTGCCTAAAAAGAATGAGTGGTGGGAATATAAATTGGTTGGGGGTAATGGGGGGGGGGGTGGTGGGGTTCGATCTCGGGTGTTTTTTTGAAAATGGGGGAAATGATGGGAAGCATGGAGTGCGTAGCAAAGATCCTTTATGATGTGATTAATTAGAAGGGGGGGGTGGTGGGGGGGTGGTGGGGGGGGAAAAGTTTGGGGTATGGTGGGTGTTCAGTCATAGTATTATTTAGTGGTGGGGTTAGTTAACATGTAAAAATGGGTAGAATTTATGTACTGATGTTTTAAATATAATAATAAAATGGGGGGTACATTAGGGTTTTCAATTAATTGAATGAGCTTGGGCTTTTAATTGATTGAGGAGTTATATGGGGGGGTAATGGGGGGGGGGGGGTGGGGTAGGGAATCAATTATCCACCCAAAGGCTAAAACTGGGTAAAAATTGATTGTTATTTTGTCATTTTATTATTTTATTTCATAAGTGTTTGGGTTTTTTGGGAAATCAATTTGCTCTTTTGACCTTTTCTGTGTGATGGTGATGGGGGGGGAATCATAGAGGTGTGGAGGACATGGGGGGTTTTGGGGGGGTAAACATGGAATTTTCCAATCCATATATGTTTTGTAAGTGGTTTTCTGTTGACCAACACACTATGTGGGTGTTTACTCACTATCTTAAGGGTGTGTGTTCGATGGGGGTTTGAGTTTTTTTAGGTTTTTCAATTTATTGGGGGGTATTCACATTATATACATAATTTTTATAAAAAAAAAAATAAAAAAAAATTATTCATATATGTTATTTTTAACAATTTTAATTATTTTCTTTAACAATATCAATTACCTTAACTACTTTGGGGGGGGGGGGGGTACTTTAAATACAATGGGTCATCATTCATCCGATACATAAAAAGGGGGGGGGGTACTTACTACTAATACAATTAAGATGTGGTGTATTAATAAAAAATGGGTAATGGGGGTGGGTGGGGGTATTTATCGGGGGGATAATTGGGGGGGTGGTGGGTTCATATCATTTGGGGTTCTGTACAAATCATCCATATCCTTTCAATTTGGGTTTCACCCTCAGATCAAGCAAACTTGTGCAAATCATTCATGTCGGGGTTTTTTTTCATTAAAGCCTTGTAAAGTGGCAAATTCATTATTATGGGGGGTGTGGGGGGGGGGGGGGGGGGGGGGGGTAGCCAAATTCCCAAATACAATGGTTTTCACCTACATTAATCCATAAATTGATTTTCTTATATTGATTTTCTTAAGTTTGGGTCCACTTGTGGGGGGTTTTGGGGGGGAATCATTTGGGGGGTTTTACCTTGGTTGGAATTATTTATTTACTTGTTTTTTTTTATTTAAATGGGATTATAAATTCGTCATTTTACAATAATTAATCGAAGAAATTGACGATATGAATTATTTGCACAATATTTGGGTTCATTTGAGGATGAAATGTGTGAAATTGAAAAGATTTGAACGAATTGTGTGGTGGGGTATGGGGAATGTTTTGGGGGGGGGGGGTGGTGTGGTGGGAAATATGCATTTAAAGATTCATTTTGGGGTGGGGGGGGGATTAAGTTCCATTTTCACAAATCAGGTGTTAATTAGGTTTTATAATTAAAAATAATAAAAAATTTAATTACACCTAATATGTTGGGGGGGGGCCCATCTCCACCCAACCTACTCTCTGTGTGTCTCTCTCTATTCTCTGGGGGGGGGGGGGGTAGCCGGGGACACCTTCGGGGGAGGAAGCCCAAGCTCGTCATCAGGGGCCTCGAACAAATACCTAGATTCGGCTGGGGACTCTTCAGTACCCGACTTTCAAATCTACCTTGGGTGAAGGGGGGGGGGGGTAATTTCCTGTTGGTAACTCTTCATCAACGAGTCAAGATCCAGGGGGGGTGCAGAGCTCCGACTCATCATCGCCCAAACTGTCTAATAATCTTCCTTGGGGTGGTCTTAACCTCCAACAAATTAGTCACTAAATGGGTCAAATCAATGGGGGTGCAGCACTTGGGTGACGCAGCGGGGGGGCTTCTCGTCGTCGACGGTATCACTGTTGCTCCAAGAAGCGGTGAGGGCTACTCGTAGCAGGGGACACGACGAAGCTTCTCGCTGTGGATGGCATCGTTGTTGCTACAAGAGGATGAACATTGGTGCAGATCTGTGTTGATGCTGTTGTTTGATTTGGGTGAGTGGTGGGGGTGCGATTTCGAACTTTGGGGTGGTGGGGGTGGTGGAATATATGTGGTGGTTGGGCAAATCTATAAATTTGTGGTGTGGGTGTATTTTGGTGATTTATATTTGGTGTGGGTGTGGTGATGGTGATGCTTGGGGTGGTGGGGGATCTGGTGGTTGTGGTGGTGCTATGGTATTTGAGATGATGGTTTTGTTGCCGGGAGGTGGTGTTGGTGGTTATTTGGTCACAATTAGTCACATATAATACAGATCAGTGATGGTAGTATTTATGGTCGTGGATTTGAGTTGAATGTGGTAGTGGTGGTGCATTGGAGGTTATGCTGGTGAATGCAGGACGAGTCCAGCCCCGCGCCATGGACATTTTGGTCATTTATTGTGACGGTGTCGGAATGGGCTGAAATTTGGTAGGTTGATTGGAAACGGCCCAAAAAATTGAACTCGGAATCTTGGGATTTTAGCCAAATTCCTTCATTTAAGCCTTTAAATTGTTATTTTTAGTATAATTTGTTTTTATTTTTTGCTATTTTTGGCTCGTTTTTTATATTTTCTGTTTTTAGGATTTCTTGTAATGCCTATATAAAGGTCTTTTAGCAATTTTCGTCTTGCTCAAATATGTGTTAGTGGTGATTTCTTTGTGACCAATTCTGTGCTAATTGTGATCGATTGTGACTTGATTACATACGGTCACAAACAGTCACACCAAATGCAAATTTGATCACAGTTAGTCACACTGAATACAAATATATGATTATGAATAAAAATTTTAATTGTGACATACAATTTGTGTCTCATGACTAATAAATAAGTTGTGATAAATTAACTTGATGATTTATTATCATACAATGTCTTGTAATAAGTTAATTTAATAAATTGTCTCATATCATTAATTTTTTTTGGCACAAATCAATTAATCGATCACGGTCAAATAGGTCATTGGTAGTAAAAAAAAAAAAAAAAAAGTCGTCGAAAAGTTGCCGTCGCCAGAGTTTTTGCCATCGCCGTCGTCGCCGTAGCTAATGAAGAGGTGGAGAGAAGGTAGTGTAGTGGAGTGATAAGATGGGGTGGATGAGGTGGTCTAAAGTTGAAATAATTAATGTATATTTTATTATATTTTATTATTTAATAAAATTATTTACCACCTGATTTTTAAAATAATTTAACAAGTTTGTTAATTTTGAAAAGTGATTTTTATATATAGAATTTGTGTGGTGTTCCCATGTTTTGTCCCAATTCCCCTTGTCTTTTCAATTTTCATGGTTTATTTCGGCGATCTCCAATCACTCATCCCTAAATGTCCATAGTTTGAACTCGTGTATCAGGCCACTAACTAGGTTCAATCCAGTTATCACCTACATTAATCCATAAATGTAATTGGACCGGCCCAATACAATGGAGATTAATGTGTAATGAATTTATCTTAGCCCCAATCTGTTAAAAATTAAAATCAACAATTAATTTTACTGAAATCAATTAAAATTTAAATTGGGAACATCTGAATTTGTGAGGACTTTTAAAATTTACTACTAGTAAGGAAGTGCGTTACACGTCTCTTATTTTTCCATTTCGAAGTCGATATGTTTTTCCTTTTCTTAAGCATGAGAAAGAATTTTTCGATTGTATCCTTAAAAAACGTAACTTAGAAATAACTTTCCAGAAAACATTATAAAAAAATAACCTATTAGTCTAATAGTAAAACTTCTATAAAAATAAATAAATAAGTATTAGCTAATTCGACATTATATACATCTCCATTTCACAAATTTAGTTTTAAAACTTCAATAGTGCCGTTCTTTTTGCTGTAGATCTCAATAGAATATTTCCAAAGTGGAAAAATAAATTTACGACACGACAACAAAAATATACGTTAACAATTAACAAACAAAAAAGGTTAATATTTTTAAAATTAGGCTTACGATCTGACTCATTGTATTGATCTATTGATGAATCAGACCTCGTTTTTTTAGTGTTTTCAATGATGATACATTCATATGTGATGTATCTAGCATACAAAATAAAAAATTCATTGATATGTTAGTTTAATTATTTATTTATCAATGTTAAAAAAATCATATAAAAATGTACAATATATCATACAAATATAATATCATACAACACATGTTTTTATAGAGATTGTGATCGTGCTCAGGTACATACAACCCATGTTTTTATAAAGATTGTGATTGTGCCAAGGTACTAATGTGATGCAGTGACACGTGTTAATTATAATTAACACTTCAAAATTTGTTTAATACCGAAAATTGGGTAAATGTGAAAACAAAAATTCTCAAATGATTTTATTTACTATAAAAATCAGTCAAATATCAATAAAAAATGGCTGTTGTTCATGTTTCAATAAAATCCTAATTGTCATCGTTTAATATAATTGCACATATGCTAATGCCCCCTCGTCTCTCATAAATCTAATTATTAAACATTAGTTTAATAAATAAGAAAACAATTAAATAAAAATCATAAATATTAAAAATAAAAATCGTCAAGCCAAAGATGAGTCACAGTGGTAAAAAACTATTTGGCATATAGATGCCCCGCCAAAGTTGGCTCCACAAATTCATAAATATGAATAAAAAATAATGCATATTTGTGTAAATATGATGAGACAATAATGTTGTCGGGCTGGCACGTGCTTAGGAGGCTCCAAACAGGTGTAAATATACAATGAAAATGATTTGGGGTAATATATAATCTAAAATAGAAATTTCATACAATTAAATACACGATATTAGAAATTAAATTGAAATGCGAACCAAGCTTAACTAATCGGAAAAAATAAATAAATTCACAACACTCATCAACTTATAAGTAGCTTATATTTATCATCTAGATAGAAATTACTAAAATATTTTTAAAAAAATAGAGAGAAAAAAATTACATTATCTTTTTAGCATAATCAAAAAATTCGTAAAAAACCAAAAGAAACCTTGTTATTTTTTTTATTTATTTATTTTTTTTTTTTAAGATTTTGTCTCACGTAAATCGACTTCTCCAAAACTCTAACGCCCAACATGAATACATTTACATTCATAAAGCTTCATCTAGTCTATTTTTGAGTTTTGAGAAATTTTAGCCCACAATAAATTACGTTCATTGACAACAGTTCTAAAATAAGAAGTGTTGATTTTTATAGTTATAATGATCTTAATTATATTTACTGACATTTATATACATTAATTATTAATTATAAAAATAGTAATCTTTCAATCTCTTTCACATGCTCTCTATTGATAGAAAATTCAAAAGTGTAGCCTCAACATACTCTCTCTCCATGTTTTTTCATTGTACGTTCTCTCTAAAAATTGAAAACTTTAATCTGTTAATGTTGTGTTTGGATGATTTATAATTCCAACACATATTATAATGTTATAATAATTATTTGGGCCCGTTTGTTTTCCATTTTTCAACCATAAAAATAAAAAATATGATCGTTATCAATCACATTCAGTCATCATTTTTTACTTTTCATCTTTTGTGTGGGACCCATAACGACTATATTTTTCGTTTTCATTTTACAAATAATGAGAATCAAACGGAGCCTTAGTTTTATATAATTAAAAGAATAGAGCGAAAAATAATTGAAGACTTAAGTGCGAAAATAAGCAAAGATTATATATGTTTCTTGCAGTTATAATGTTGTATAGTTAATAAAAAATTTAATGGGACTATAATTATTCTATTTTTTGGTATCTAAACCTTAGGTATCATCGTGATTCATATGTAACTACCAATTTTAAAAAACTCTTAAATAGGGTTTAAATATAACATAAAATGAAATTTTTATCAAATTATATCGTAACATTTTGTATGCATTAATTTTATTACATTAAATATATTATTTAGTTGTTAGGATAGGTGTGAAAATGAAAACTCATTTAAATAAAGAAATGTGTAAGCTATTTTTTAAATTTATTAATTTAATCGATGAAAGAAATTTAAGTTATATTTTTCTATAAAAGTTTTTAATAAAAAATAATAAAATATTAAAGAGATTAATTTAGGTCGTGAAATTTGTCGTTCAGGTAGTAATGTGCAAGTAAGGGTCATTCCCGCAGATGATTGTTTTCAATTACGTCAATTGCAAGGAAAGAAAGTAAAATACGCAAATAAATAAATGGGGGAGAGTTGGTTGGATTAAACTAAGGAAAGTATAAAATGGGAATGAAAAATACGAGAATAAAAAGGAAACAAATGAGGGAATATGTGATCGAGGGGTACTATTTCACCGCTAGAATGAATTTCTTATCAATGTTCACAAAAAAATTTCGTTCTCAAGATCAACAACAATTCGAAAATAATCACAAGCTCGATTACCTCAAACTCTCCTTACATTTTAGTTGAATAAAACACTCTTTACCCAACCCTATTCATTAAACAACTTAGGATAAGTTCGCTAGAATTAATTTAACAAAAGCATTACGACGAGAGAGTTGAATTGAATTAAACGCAAACTCGCAAGCTCGGTTTACTAACTTAAGTGTTAATCCACAAAAATTCAATTGAAAATTTCACATAATCTATTGAAATATAGTTGCTACTAAATTTTGGTAAAAATAGCGATTACGTACTATAAATTTCAAAATAGCATTCATTGTATCCACCTAACCATCTAGTTGTCATTCCAAATAATAAAAAAGAACAATATAAACATTTTACACTATGGATTAAACACATCAATCTCAAGAACTATAAAGCACAAATCATTAGAAAATCAATATAGGGTTCCAAAATAACCCACAATCACACAAATGTTTAGTTACCCATGAAATATTCACAAATAACCAACAAAAACTTACAACCCATTAATGGAAAATAAATTAAAGAAAGAAAAACTTATTGATAATGAGAGAAATGGTTAGAAGTCTTCAAAATCAATGGGTCTTCTTCTCCAAACTATTCCACCATTGTTAAGCTCTAAGCTTTTCCACAAAAATCCCAAAAGAAATAAAAAGAAAAGAAGAAGAAATGAAATGAAATGAAATGAGAGAAAAAGGGGAGAACCTAGGGTTTTTCTCTCTACATTGAAGTCTCTTTCTTGAAGAATGAGAGAAAATGGATTCAAAAGTCATATAAAAGGGCCAAAAACGGGTTGTAGAATTGGGAAACGGGTCCAAAATCGCGAGAGCAGCCAAACAGGCCTTAAGCTGGCCCCGACGCCGCGTAAGTGGCGCTACGGCACCTGTGACTGAAGCTTGGGGGCTGCAATGCCGCTACAGTGGCACTGCGGTGCCAGCACACATTTTTCATCAAATTGCAGCTAGGTCCTCCAACTTTTGATTCTTGTGCATTTTGGTCCCCAAATTTATCTTTTTGTGCATTTTTGGTCATTTTTCTTCTCCAATTTGGGATTTTGGCAATGAAACACCTACAAAATAGAATATATCTATATTAAGTAGTAAAATATTAATGAAAACTCACAAATATCTAAATCTAATGGTATAAATAAATACAAAATTCGCACTTATCACACCCCCAAATTTAAATCTTTGTTAGTCCTCGAACAAAGCTATAAAAAATAAACATACAAACACACAAATAAAAATTAATCAATAATACTATAATAACAAAAACTTCAAGGTTTGATAGTTTGTCACTTTGCCTCAATTCTCACATATACTATTAACTTATGAAATGCACACAAAAATGCCTCAACAAACACCTTTTGAACGTACCACCATGCTTGAATTGTGTATGTGTTGTCATTCCAATTCATCGCATTAAACAAGTTGGTGGCGTTCCCGACCCTCGAAATGGTCAAATTTTTCTATCTCGCTCGTGGGATTGCGCACTCCCCCAAACTTTATATTCTCACTAAAGCCCCAAAATGTCAAAAACAAAGGGTTGCTCTCAAATCACTTAATCTTTCCCTCTCAAATTTGGTTGGATCGAACTGACAAATTAGACCATCTAGTCATGTATTAATTCATCATAAAAACTTTAAGTGCTAAAACTACAAACTTATCGTTAGAAAAATCACGCACAATCATCAATCTCTTAACAATGATAACCTTAGATATAGCATCAATTTTATTTTGTTTCATTTTTTTTCTTTTTTTGTGATGTAGGCAGTTCACGCTCTAGTCCCTAAGAGTGGCCTTCTTCATTGATAGATCGTCTCCTACACATTGCGGTGCATAGGGCCAAATTACTCAATCCTGACCCACACTCCTTAAGGTAGGCAACTTTTTCCTATAGAATTTTTTTTTTTTTTTCGATTGAGATAGAAATAACATTTAACTTTCATTTGAAGTTCAAAGGCACTTTATAAAATCAATCTTTTGAGCAAGGAATTAATACAATCCTAGATGATGTCCTTCGCCAACTCAACCACCCCCAAACTTATCCTTTTATAGGTAGAGTGATCAAAAAAATTTCATTATCATGGTCATTTAAGTCCTCTAACAACCTCAAGTGCCACCAACAAGTGCGTGTGATGAAATTCATAACTCAAGTGCTCGATAAATAGTCAAACATGGAATAAGTGGATGAAAATAAACAACATATAGCATTCATATCCACATTCCATAAACTAAAGTAATGTAACAACTAAAAGCAAAGCCGGCAAGGCTACCAAACCATCACAACAAGCCTACACCTTCACACCAAACTTATATTGTACATAACCCTTAAAAATAAAGCATGAAAGATTAGTGCAAGGGGTTCAAGTACTCCCCTAAGTTGGTTGTGGAGTGTAGTGAGATTCCTTACAACTATCTCGGGTAGTATTTTCCTTTCTTGTAAATCTGCATACGTCAAATGCTCGGGGAAAATGATGAATTCAAAAGTAGGATCCTGCATCACCAAAGGTAGAATTTTCTCATTAGAAATTGGAATAGTAATATAGGAGAAATCATACCTTGGTGGATTACTAGGTAATGAATCAAGTGGTGTCACGGTTTCAACAAAATCCTCACAAGCTAAGTCATTTTCTTGTGATGGTTCTTCTACATGATCTTCCACCTCCATTGGTATCTCATCTAAAATTTCCTTACTTCTTAGTGTCTCAACACTAAAATTTTCATTCGAGTTGATTTCTTGAGAAGAAAGTTGTTCTAATTTTTGAGCCTCCAAATTATCCATCGTCCTAGCCAATTGGCTCACTCGTGTCTCCATATTCTTGATCAAAGTCCTTGTCTCTTGTTGAAATGTCTCTTGTTGAAATTGCATAGTCTCTTGTAGGAATTGCATATTGTTTGAGACCAAAGACTTAATCATTTCTTCAAGAGACATATTTGAGCTTTGAGGTGGAGCTTGTTGACTGCTCGAGGCTAAGGACTCAACCATTTCCTCTAGAGACATACTAGAACTTGGAGTTTGAGTTTGTTGACTAGGTTGGAAGTATTGTGGTTGATCTTGTTGATAGAAACCATGTGGATGATCAAATTGTGCTTGTGGAGTTGAAAAGTAATTTCCTTCATGATAGCGATTCGGATGATCACTGAATCCATGATTATACGTGTTATGATATAGATCATACCCTGTTGTATTAGAAATCTTCCATTGACATTCACTTGTTTAAATGCCCTTCTCTGTTGAAGTGTCGGGCATAAATGAGTAGGGTGTCCCGCATATGAGCAAATCCTGTACACTTCTTGTTGTTGAATTCCTTGAAGAGCAACTTGTTGCACAAGAGATGCAAGGTCGGACAATTGTTGCTCAATTCGAGAAGTTGCTTCAATCTCACAAACTTCTATAACCAACCTCTTATCTTGCTCCTAGGTTGTGGTATGATGTGTTCGTTTCACTCAATCACAACCTAAGTCACAAAAAACATAACCAACATAAATGAGAAACGAAATAAAAAAAAAGTATTACAATTAACAAAATTGAAAGAACAATCCACGGTGACACGGCGCCAAAATTGACAAGTTTCAAAAGGAGTATCAAAATAATTTCCTTACTTTGTGAAATTTGTCGTTCAAGTAGTAATGTACAAGTGATGATCATTCCCGCGGAGAATTGTTTTCAATTACGTCAATTGCAATAAAAGAAATTAAAATACGCAAATAAGTAAATGGGGGCGGAGGGGGGGAAGAGTTGGTTGGATTAAATTAAGGAAAGCATAAAATGAGAATGGAAAAGACGAGAATAAAAAGAAAACAAAGGAGGGAATATATGATCGAGGGGTACTCTTTCACCGCTAGAATGAATTTCTTATCAATGTTCACAAAAGATTTTCGTTCTCAAGATCAACAACAATTCGAGAATAATCACAAGTTCGATTACCTCAAGCTCTCCTTACATTTTAGTTGAATAAAACAAACTCTTTACCCAACCCTATTCATTAAACAACCTAGGATAAATTCGCTAGAATTAATTTAAAAAAAGCATTACGACGAGAGAGTTGAATTGAATTAAGCGCAAACTCGCAAGTTCGGTTTACTAATTTAAGTGTTAATCTACAAACATTCAATTGAAAATTCCACATAATCTATTGAAATGTAGTTGCTACTAGGTTTTGGTAAAAATAGCGATTACGTACTATAAATCCTAAAATAGCATTCATTGTATCCACCTAATCATCTAGTTGTCATCCCAAATAATCAAGAAGAACAATATAAACATTTTACACAATGGATTAAACACATCAATCTCAAGAACTATAAAGCACAAATCATTATAAAATCAACCTAGGGTTCCAAAACAACCCTCAATCACACAAATGTTTAGTTACCCATGAAATATTCACAAATAACCAACAAAAACTTACAACCCATTAATGGAAAATAAATTAAAGAAAGAAAAACTTATTGATAATGAGAGAAATGATTAGAAGTTTTCAAAATCAATGGGTCTTCTTCTCCAAGCTATTCCACCATTGTTGAGCTCCAAGTGTTCCCACAAAAATCCCAAAGGAAACAAAAAGAAAAGAAGAAGAAGAGAAGAAAAGAAAAGAAAAGAAAAGAGAAAAAAGGGGGAGAACCTAGGGTTTTTTTCTCTCTACATAGAAGTCTATTTCTTGAAGAATGAGAGAAAATTGATTCAAAAGTCATATAAAATGGCCAAAAACGGGTTTTAGAATTGCAAAACGGATCCAAAATCGCGAGAGCAGCCAAACAGCCCTTATGCTGGCCCCGGCGCCACTTAAGTGGCGCTACGGCGGCTTTGACTGATGCTTGGACGCTGCAGTGCCGCTATAGTGGCGCTACGGTGCCAACCCACATTTCCCATTAAATTGCAGCCTAAGTCCTCCAACTTTCGATTCTTTTGCATTTTGGTCTCCAAATTTATCTTTTTGTGCACTTTTGATTCTTTTTCTTTCTTTCTTCCGTTTTCTTCTACAATTTGGGATTTTGACAATGGAACACCTACAAAATAGAATATAACTATATTAAGTAGCAAAATATTAATGAAAACTCACAAATATCTAAATTTAATGGTATAAATAAGTGCAAAATCCGCATTTATCAGATCTATAGTTAATAAAAATTTTAATGGGACTATAATTATTCTATTTTTTGGTATCTAAACTTAGATATCATCACGATTCATATGTAACTACCAATTTAAAAAAACTCTTAAATAGGGATAAATATAACATAAAATGAAATTTTATCAAATTATAACATAACATTTTGTATGCATTAATTTTATTACATTAAATATATTATTTAGTTGTTAGGATATGTGTGAAAATGAAAACTCATTTAAATAAAGAAATATGTGAGCTATTTTTTAAATTGATTAATTTAATCGATGAAAGAAATTTAAGTTATATATATTTTTTTTATAAAAGTTATTAATAAAAAATAATATAATATTAAAGAGATTAATTTAGGGAACTATTGACAAACGGAAAAGAAAAGATATTTTTTTTTTTAAAATTTCATGTTGAATAAATTGAATTAATGTTATTAAGTAATTATTAACAAAACTAAAATTAAATAAGGGTATATTAAACATATAACTAAATATGTAAGGAATTAATGTTATTAATTAATTATTAATAAAATTAAAATTAAATAAGATTATATTATGTATATAGCTAAATATATAAGGGTAAATTAGGTATTTAAAAGTTTCTCCTCAATCCCCCTTTAAATATATTGTAGATTAAAATTTTAATTGATGATGTCCATAAATTAAATAAATGCCTAAATAAATATTCTCCCCATCCCATTTATATAGACTTAGTTTCTTTTTTATCTTGTACCAAACATAGTCTTATTTTTTAATTTAGAATATTTTTTTTACTAATATACTATTATTTAATTTGCCTAATTACAATCAATTTTTTCCACTTAATTTGCTCACTTCTTGAAATCATCAAAATACATGCACATTTCCTAATAATTTGCCTACTTCATGGAATCAATTTTCAAATTCTTTACTAATTTCAACAATAATTTACTACTAGCTATTGAAAATTAAATAGGCGTAAATTATGAAATTTCTTGGAAAATTTACTTTTTCAATAACATTAAATAAGATTTCTTAATCTGTGTGAAAAACAAAACAAACCTATATAAATGGGACGGAAGGAGTATCACATAATTAGAAGAGAGTTGCTCAATGTATAGAACTCCGCTAGACAACTCACAATACGGGATAGGTGGGGTATTTTTGGTCATTTTTATCACAACATGGGGCCCACACTTGTGAGTCATCTGGTGAAATTATGTGAAGTATAATTCTGTACAAACGACTTTAGTGTAACTGGTAGTAAGTATGTGCATTGTACGTCTTATGTACAGAATACATGATATACGTAATATTTTTAAAGTAAAAAAAAAATTGACAATGTTAAATAAAAAATTAAAATTGTTAAAGTGTGTGTGTGTGTGTGTGTGTGTGTGTGAACAAAACTTATGAAATTACGTACATAATGTGATAATATTGAATAAATTAAAACTTAATGCTTTGTTTACTTATCAACTAGTTTTGTGGTACAGACAGACACGAAGAAGAATCGAATTAATAGATGTATATTTGACTAAATTTAAAATATTTACTTATAAGTAAACTAAAGATACATAAGTGTAGAATTGACATATCCAGCCCAAATACTAATAAAAAAAATTAATTTTTTTTTATGTGTAAATTTTTTATTATTATTTTTTTTTCATATTAATTCGTGCTAATTTTTTTTTTTTTAATTGGTCCCTACATATAGCTAAATATATAAAATTGATAATCAAAAGTTCCTTTTTATTTCATTTTTTTAATATATTATAGATATAGACGTAAACGTGATAGATGTAGATAGATTAGAATCCACGCTGCGAGCCGTGTTTAACTGAGCTGATTAAAGTGTCACGACGTTACTGCAAGGAAACAAAATAATATTAAATAATAATATTAATATTATTCAATTAAAAATCAAGATAAGAGAGACGCGTCACCTTGATGTCAAATATATATAATTTGTTCTTCCTCATTCCAAAGTTATTGTAGAATCCCAAGAATTATGGTTTCTGAAGAGTCAACAAAGCATCCTCTTGTCTTCGCTTATTATGTGACTGGCCATGGTTTTGGCCATGCCACCCGTGTGTGTTGAGGTTCATGATCATCAAACTCTCTCTTTCTCTAATTCTCTGTCTGCGATTTTTTTGAGCAATTTTTCATGTATTTATACAGATAACCCATCTATATAATGGTCTAATTTTTGGGTTGTTGATGATTTTAGCTTTGGTTTTATTGAAGAGTATTGTTTAATGTGCTTTAGTATAATTCAGTGTGTGACTGTGTGATCGAAAGTGCTTGTTTTAAAGAACTTGGAGAATCTCATTTTATAAATTTGAAATAAAGGTCTGATTTTGATTTTGAGTATAATTGATAATGTCCATTTAATTGTTTCTAAAAAGATCAAGTTTGCCATAGAGACTACTTTAGTTTTAAGTAGTTAGATGATGTTTTTTGCTTTTATAATTTTGATCATATGTATTTATTTGATTGCAATGCAAACTTGTTGCAATCAGTAAAAAGTTAATAAATGGAGGAAATTAATGGGGAGAAGTGGGTTGGATAATGAAAGTTTCTATCTTTACACCGAACCCACGGAGCTAAGTTTTAAGTGGTGGACGTGTGGCAAATGCTTTTGATAAAAATGAAAAATTGAACAAGAAACATTGATGCCAAACATACGAGAGTTGTATGTTGTATATTCAGCTTCGGCCCCGTATCAATGCTTTGGTTGGATATAAACTACTTGGCTATTTTCTTTTGGTTAGTCTTTGCCATATCATTTCTGGATCATTGTGGTAGAACGTTGGACTGTCTTTATTCTGAAACAAAATTTGATTGAATTGCCCTTCAGTGGCTGTTGTAGAGAGGTTCCTTGAAAATGTTTTATAAAATTTTAGGGTTTACGAAATAAAATTATACCTGGCCATGAACCTGAAAATAATTTTGGGTACTCTTTCATTCACATTTAACAAAATGCAATGAAAAATGGATTGACGATAATTTATAGGACTAATCTTCAATACATTCAAAACTTAAAACGTGTTTCCGAAATTGCAGAAGAATCACACTAGAAATTTCTTTTCGAGTTCATGATCTCAATTTCACGTGTTGCTACATAAGTTAGAATACAAACTTTTGTTAAATTATGTTAAAATGATTTCAGCTGTACTTTGTTCCTTTCATTATCACGGTAAGAATGTTATGTGGCTGTATATATATTAATTCTTCTTATTTAGTTCATCATCATTAGCCGGCTTCTAAAGGGGTGTATTAGTTTAGAAATTTGTCAAATCATCTATTCTTATAAACCTATTTAGTCCTCATTAGCCTGCTTCTAAGACAGATGCAGTATATCAGTAATTAGTCAAATGGTAGTATTTTCTTTATCTGACCAATCTATCTCTTTCTTAAAGTAAGAAACTGGGAATATGGTGAATGTATACTAACTACCTAGCCTATGCCATTTGGTAATCAATTTGAGTTTCCTGCATGCACTTAGGTTGCTCGACATCTCATCCTGGCTGGACACGATGTTCACGTGGTCACTGGTGCACCAGATTATGTTTTCACTACTGAAATACAGTCTCCTCGTCTTTTCATCCGCAAGGTTTTTCTATGTTTTGGAAAATGCTTCAAGACAAAAGATTTTTACTTCAGCTATGTCCCTTTTTTGCTGTGTCATTCAGTTTAAATACATTTTTTCTGCAATTCTAGGTGCTTTTAGACTGTGGAGCAATTCAAGCAGATGCATTGACAGTTGATCGCCTTGCTTCTCTGGAGAAGGTCTGACTGACTGATAATCAATAAAATGAGCAATGCTTTAAATAATATCATGTAATTAATTCTCTTTATTTAACTTACATTTTTGCTGGTTGATTTAGTATTCTGAGACTGCTGTAGTTCCTCGTGATTCTATTTTGGCGAAGGAAGTGGAGTGGCTGAAATCCATCAAGGCGGATTTAGTGGTAAATAATATCGTTTTAATTATTTAACAAACTACAATTAAATATTTTGTTATTTCCCATTGCTTTCTTGAGATCCCAACCTAAGAAAAGAATTATCAGATTTTGTGCTTCCAAATGCCGCGACACTGACATGATTTCGTTTTTCAAAATGACCTTTGGCATGGGTTTTTTATTTTCATTTTTATGCATTCAGGTCTCAGATGTTGTTCCAGTTGCTTGTCGAGCAGCAGCTGATGCTGGAATTCGCTCTGTTTGTGTCACCAATTTCAGGTGATCTCCTCTCCTTTTTTTTTTCATTTCCCTAAATATGGCTCAAGGAAAATGAAAGATTCTAAAGAGTGGAAAATGGTTGACGCCTGAATAATTTTGTATATGATTTTGTCCGTATCAACACATTTGTCTTGTTTTCCATACAAGTGTTCCCTGAGTAGTAGAAAATGTTTATTTCCGTTGGCAGTTGGGACTTCATCTATGCAGAATATGTAATGGTAGCTGGATATCATAAACGTTCAATAGTGTGGCAGGTGACTATAGCAAAGCTGTCTATTATCGTAAATGTTTGTGTGTTCTTTTGCTATTATTGATCTGACTCAATATAGTAGTTTAAGGTGGGGTCCATATAATTTCAAATCAAGATGCATTAGTTGGACTATCTGACGTAGGTTTAAACCTACAAGTTTGGATGAAGGATTTATAAGAAAATGTGCAAGCATGAAATCCTATTGCAAACTGTTGATATTTTCTTGAAGCAAGTCTTTTCTGGACTGTCTGCATCATCCTTCAACTTTACACCTAATATTTCCCCTGCTTCATGGTTCCCAATTTTATATTATATCTGCTTTATCACATGTATGTGGAATACTGACGTTAGTAAGCTTTTGCTTTTGAGATTTGCTTTTTTTTACCTTCTGAAACCGCAAAGAGACACTTGGTAAGTGCACACAGAAGACTATTCTTTAATGTTTAAATCTTGATTCCAACACCGTAAAACTTATATCCCATCTTTGTCCGTTAGTAAACATAGAAACATAGACGGAAAGAGGTGAATAACTCAGTAGAATTTAGTCAACCCAGTTTTGGGTATCTGAACCTGATTACAGTCTATTTGTTTTGGTGAACAGAAGAATAAGTTCCTGATATAGTCAGCTTTTAAACTAATAAGCTGGCACTGCTTCCATTTTAATGATTTGTTCTATCTGGAGGCCATAACTATATCCACACCTTCGAGAGATCATAAACAAAGGAGATTTGCCCTAACACTCCATATAGCCCCCTCATGGCGAAATGTTCTTCTTGCTTGGGCTGATTTATTAAGGGTTTAATAACAAAGAAATACAAACTGGGTGGAAGAAAGTGGAGAAGATGCTAGTAGTATTCTAATATTTAAAAACTATTCCAAATATGATTGGTTTTTTAACTGTCTCTCTTTTATTTCTTATATAGAATATGATTTCTTTCTTCTTTCTTATTTAGAATATGATTTCTTTTTCTTTACTGATTGGAATAGGATTTCTCTATTCTTTTAGATTAGGATTTTGTTTCCTTTTTGGAATTTAGTTTTCTCTTCTATTAGGAGTTTAGTTTAGTTTTCTTATATTAGTAAGGTTAGTGAATTAGTTTGTGCATATAAATAAAGACTTTGTACACTTTTCAATTACCAATTTAATCAGTTCAGTACAATAAAATAATTCTCTACCAATTTTAATTCCTATTCCTCTTCAGCCCCAAATTAGTGTCCGAGCAAGGTTTTGCCCTTCACTGATGGTTACTTATGGTGGTTGTGGTACGCATCCTCGTGACGATAATAGGAGGATTGTAAAATTATCAATATTAGTCCAAAATTTGGAACAAAGGATAGATATGTTCGAAGAAGCAACAAGAATTTGCATACTTTGATTGCTATGAATGTTAGTTGCTTCAATAAGCCCATACACTACTATAGGTGGCTAGAAAATTTTCCCGAGTCCCAATTAGGTTTGAATAGTCACAAGAAGGATTTAGTGAAGGTTTATCGATGAGATATAAAGGAAATTTGAAGAGATAAGTTTTTTAGAACATGATGCACCATCAATAACAAAGTATGCAATGTGTTAATGTACCATGGAAGTAGCGACAACATGGTATTTAAAGCATTGGTGAAAACTTTAAATTTGAAGATCGAAAAATACTCATCTTGCTATCAAGCTCCATTAATTAAAAGAGACAAGAAATTCAAAATATAGAGGTATGCAAAATTTTACTTTCTATTGGAAAGTACTATAAAGATGAGATTGTAAGTAACGTAGTAGAATGGACGATTGTCATGCACTTTGAGGACAACCATAGTACTATGATGTACTTGCCACTTACATAGGTCGAAATAATAGGTATGTATTTTGATGGTACAATGAGAAGATTATTCTGGTGTCACGCGATGAGCAATTTGCGAATACCAATATAAATGAAGAGCAAAAGATTTATATGGTAGATTATGAGGTTAAAAATGTTATTCAAAACGATCGGGATTTTGCCAACCATGATATTACAATGTAGGTGGAAAAGCATGTGCAAGTTGAAAACTCAATACCTATTGATTCCTTATACATGAAAATTGACATCCAATATAAGGATTAAAAATACTATGATGAAATTGCAATTGAATATCCCAAGATTGAGCCACAAATTGATAAGACTCGATGTCTTTCAATGTAAGATGTTCTCTCATTATATAGAACCAAAATTAAAACTAAAACGGTAACTATGAATTACAATATTCATTAATGGTAACCTATTAAATATGAAGATTCTTCCCGTATATTCCATTGACATCCTTCTCAAATTGATGTTGGTAAAAGCATCAATTTGGAATCATGAATTGAAAACGGTGATAGTGCTTGTGCCCACAAAGACAAGATCTGAATCATAGCAATTATCTACGAAAAATAGTAACAGTGAAAGATACAAGAACAACAAATAGTGCATAAACATTCAAGAACTACTCTCAGAATACTCCATAGCCACTCCAGAGAGCTCACACCCTAAGAAAAATTTTGAAAAGAAATTCACAAAGTGTGTTGACACACACAATGAGCTCTTAGTCGAACACATAATTCGTGTTCCAACAAAAAGCTCAAACGACCAATGCACCGGCAAAAAATCTGGCAATATATTGTTGGCCAAGATGCTTCAGTTGGAAGAAATCGCATAGAGTAGTCTACACTAAAAACTCAAAGATGATCCTCTTCTAATAATCCAAAACTACAGCTTATCATTCGCAAGCCAAAACCACAACAAGAAATATTTTCACAACTACCAAGAAAATTCCTTTAGTATCCACACCCTTCTTAAGACAACTTCCCACATCTTCCCCACCATTCGCACCCGTTGACTTTGGAGTTAAGGTCAAAATTTATAGTAAAATATCTTAGAATTATGCCGTGCCAAAAACAAAATTCGATAATCAGCAAATCATGGTAATAATGCAGGCACAGCCAAAGTCTCTAAGCTCCAAGAATTCTAAATAAAGCAGCCCAAAATAACAAGTCCAGAAGGCCTTGAATCCAAAAAATATATTAACATAGTCTAAAGTAGCCCACACAGAATAGTAGGCGCAAAAAAAGTAACCCCAAAATACCCTAAATCTAGAAATATTTTTCTAGAGCAAACCCAATACAACTGTCACGATTCACGACTGCAGTCCCACCATCAAAAGAAGAATCCAAAAAATGTCGAGAAAACCAGCAGAGATGCAGAGTTTCACCACCAAAAGGAGAAGTCAGAATCGGTAAATAAAATCACTAGAGTTGCAGACGACCACACAAGAAGCAATTGTTGTCAGCCAAGAATAATTTCAAAAAAATCCCTGAAGCCCTATTGTATACAACATCCCTTACTTCAAGTTCAACCCCACCACTTCCAACTCTGCCTGCAGTTTGTCCATGAGATTTTGAGGAGAAGTAGTGGTTGTAATGGCCCACTGCGCTAAAAGAACCTGTGTCATTCTTAATCTCTTTGGAAGCAGCACTTTTTTGCTCTTTCTTTTGCCATCCAAACACCTATAGATGACTTTGGACCTAAGATAAGTTCTATATTGCCATTTGTTATCTGAGTGTTGACGAGTCTAGGTATTTGAAAGATTAATTGAACCATCTCTTAAAGACATGTCAAGGCCCATAGTTGCAGTAGAGTGAAGAGATAATTGGCAAGAAGTTTGAACTCCGACAGTCAAGAATAAGTCTGGAAACAGTAGAAAATGCCAACAGATGAATTATCTACTTGTTTGGCGTTCTTCTCCCCATCAAATTTGGTTGAAACCACTTGCTCCTGTTTTTGCTGCACATTTTCTTCATTAGGAAGAGACAAAGAAAACCTAGCTTTGCAGCAAAAAATTCGGCATAGTATGCATCAAAAGAACTGAAAATTGATGTCAACATTGTTGCTTGATTTTAAGAACTGCACTTAACAAAAAAATAAAAATAAAAAAAATTACGAAAAGTTTTGAAGAAGACTTGATTGCGTAAAATTTTAAGCAAAACAAGAAATATTGACCAGACGAGCGGCATCGCTGGAGAACAGAAGCTTGCAAGTTTAACCCAAAATTAAACCCCACTCTGATACCATGTCAAATATACTCAATAAGACTTGATACCTCTCAATGTAAGAGGTTCTCTCATTTTATAGAACCAAAATCAAAACTAAATATGGTAACTATCAATTACAATATTCATTAATAGTAACATATTAAATATGAAGATTGATGCTTTATATTCTTTTCCTATATTCTACTGACAGCATAAGCATAAGTGAAATATGGATGGTGTAGATTTGAGTTCGCGTACCAGTTCTTTTGTATTGAAGAAAGCATCACTGACATTATAGCAGAAGATGGGAAGCATAAAAAATTGTTACGAGCATCAGTAGCCTCTAACGAGAGCGGACTCAAGGATGAGAAATCGAACCATGCTTTATTTATAAAGGAATGCAACATAGGAATTATCCTTGAGGAAAATATAATGAGCAAGGTAGGAGCAAAGTTGACTTCAAACAATACAAAAGAAGAATATAACGACATTTATCGAGCATATCAGGAAATTGACTTTTCTTCAATTAAACTTGAAACAATTTTTTTTCAAGTGGGGGAAAATATTGTAGGACAACCCTATTCCAAATAGATTTGTTTTATCTCATTCTCTTCTTTTTTATTTATAAAATGATTTTTTTTCTTATTAAAATATGACTTCTTCTTTTCTATTAGATAGATTAGGATTTTGTTTCCTTTTAGGATTTTAGTACTTTTATTTTATTTTCTTTTAGGATTTTAGTTTAGTTTCCTTATATTAGTAAGATTAGGAATTATTTTGCTTGTATAAACAAAGGCTTTGTACACTTTTCAATTGTCAATTTAATACAATAAAATTATACTCTACATTTTCTTTGTTTTTAACTTTATTGTCGACTCAAGAATTCCAATTTTGCTTCCGCTTTAAAGAAGATAAAAGTAATAATAACGAGTAAAGGTGGTTTCTAGTATTCATCGAAAATTAAATGCCACTATTGAATTGGTGCTGGTGTTCCCGGGGTTGGGCCCATTACCATTGAAATCTAATAATTGCAAAAGTGTTTAAAACTGTCCACCATCTTTTCCATTACCTAACAGAATTCTATCGACTTTCTCTTTCATAAATAGAAACTGTAACATAAAGAAAAGAGAAACATATTGTAGCTTAATCATGCTCCTTCGGAAGGAAAAGAAGGGTCCTGCGGTTATTAAAGCAGCTTTCCGTCTTTATTGAATTTCATTGTTTGGGGAAAAAATATCTTATAAATGGAACGACCATCTGCAGTAGCCAAATCAACCTCTCTTTTAGCACTTCATCTTCTCATCATAGGAAGGTTCCTAAATACTTCGATATTTTCTTGGTTAGATAATGATTATTTCCAATTTGTCTTGAGTTACACCACCTTTATGCATTTATTCACTTTGTTGGAAATCATTTTTGAATTTTTCTACCCTTCCTTTCTCTTCTGTTCATAGAATATTTTGGCTCTAGGTGGTCATTTTATTCACTGTGAAGTCATTTTATTGTTGATGCAGATTGCAGAGGATTACTCTCATTGTGAATTTCTTATCCGCCTCCCAGGATACTGCCCAAGTATGCCAACACATCTTATCATTAATGATCTTTTAGTTATTCTGCTCTTAATTTTTGCCTTATCAAATCTAAATATGGTTGATAAACCCTACAGTGCCTGCATTCCGGGATTCAATTGATGTTCCTTTGGTAGTGAGGAGATTGCACAAGTCCCGTGAGGAGGTATACGATATAAAATTTTCTATAGAATTTCTATAGAATTTTATTAATGGCATTGTTGGTATATGTACTTATAGTGTAAAATGTAAATTGTTCACTTTCTTATCATATCCAGGTGAGGAAAGAACTTGGATTTGGAGAGGATGTGAAGATTATTATTCTCAACTTTGGCGGACAGGTAACTGCACAGTCGTTTTGTGACGATTTCATTGGATGATTTTTAGAAGTTTGTTTCACTGGCTGGTACAGTTTTAGCTTTCATTTTGAATACATTATAAGACGGTTGCTATTTGCAGCCATCTGGCTGGACATTAAAGGAAGAGTACCTGCCTCCTCGTTGGCTTTGCCTGGTATCTTATGCTTTACTGTCTTGGTACCTGTTGGGTGCTTGGTGAAGTGTACTGATATTCTACCATCAAGGGTTAAATGTTGTTTTCTTCCTTGATTTAGGTTTGTGGTTCTTCTGATAGTCAGAACCTTCCTCCAAATTTTGTAAAGCTAGCAAAAGATGCGTATACTCCTGATCTGATTGCTGCATCTGATTGCATGCTTGGTTAGTCAACAAATCTTAGTGCATAGCTGAAATGTATTTTTTGACATCTAGTAGTTATCATAGCATCCTTGTAGTATTTCTTCATTTTTGATAGAAAAACATGTTTTATTAACAATAGCAGCCTTATAATATCTCAGGAAAAATTGGATATGGAACAGTTAGTGAGGCCTTGGCATACAAGGTACCATTTGTCTTTGTGCGTAGGGACTACTTCAATGAAGAACCATTTCTGAGAAACATGCTTGAGGTGAGATCTCATTGCTGCTCTTGCTTCTGTTGATGATTGTTCTTTTCCCTTTCTTTGATATATCCAACATCTTGTAAAATATATTATTCTCTTTTCTTCTTGTTTTGTTGTTTCTCTTATTGTGAGAAAATATATTATCACTAGGAATTAATGAATGCTTGGTCCTTCTTATTAGTTCTATCAATGTGGTGTTGAGATGATTAGGCGGGATTTACTCACTGGCCACTGGAGTCCATATCTTGAACGTGCAGTTAGTCTGAAACCATGCTATGAGGGGGGCACTAATGGTGGAGAGGTATCTTCGTTTTTCTTTGTATGGAATATCTTCTATTATTATTCTTTTGTTTTCCAATTGTAGTTTTGGAATAGATGACATGAATTTAAAGGTATTTCATTACGTTGAAATCTATTATAGTTATTTTTTTTCCTCAGCAAGTATCCTACTCTCCTGTACAAGGAAAATGCAAAATATGATGCAAATTAACAGAGTGAGCATGAGAAAGGGTCAAATTTAGTACTCTGTTATGCTTGCTTTAATTCCAGACAAAATCGAATGCAAATTGTTTGTTGAAGATATCTTCATGGTTACACATTTTTAGATTGCAGCACAATTCTAGGAAATGGACAGAATCTGAGGAGGCTATAACTTTAACAATTATTTACATTTCTGTTTCATTCTTAATTTGGTAATACTATTCCTAGCATTATGTTTTTTAAGTTGCAAATTTTCATGGAATCTAGCTTGGTGAAGACAAAATACCATTTCTAGTGAGTATTAAGTTCTTGATATTGTATGGGACTTTGTTCTGCCAGGCACAACGATAATTATATCAATTGCTAGAGACTCTCTGGTCATGTTTCTTTTCATAAAGTTTACGATCTACAAAAGAAACACATAGTACTTCCCTAGATATTGTTCAATTTAGATTGCAAGCCATTTATTCTCTTGTGGGAGAAATGTCATGTTCATCAGTAATATTCTAGACAATCCTCATGATGAACAATCAATATTTATTTTAGTGGTGTTTTTTGCTTTTAGGTTTTTTAATAGGTGTGGTATTGCTGCTTTACTGTTTGAGAGTTTTATTTTAAATTTATGAATTTTTATAATTGGTAAAATTTCAGGTTGCAGCTCATATATTGATGGATACAGGCTCTGGAAAAAACTATACATCAGATAAGGTAGACCAAGACATGTAATTTCTGGTATTGTTGAAAATGTGTTAGAAATTTGAAACTTAAAAGCAGAGACACATCACCGGAGGCGTTCAAAGTGAAAATTGAGATTATTCTAGTAACAAGTACTGATTTATTTTGATTTTCCACTAAGTAGATTGAATTTCCTTGTTTTTGGGTTTTAGCTTAGTGGGGCAAGGAGATTGCGTGATGCCATCATTCTTGGGTATGAATTGCAAAGAGTGCCTGGAAAAGATCTCTGTATTCCTGAATGGTATACAAATGCTGAAAATGAACTTGGTCTTCGTACAGGATCACCTACTGCTGAAATGAGCGACGATAGTTTTGCCATGCCTTCGTGAGTTTCTTCATTTTTCTCCATGCTTCTTACTGGTCTTTGTAAATTGAACTGCTGAATTCTTTCTCATGTCAACATTTTCACACTTCTTTTGCTAGATATCCTGAAGACTTTGAGATTCTTCATGGAGAACTTCTGGGGCTACCTGATACTGCGAATTTCTTGAAGAGCTTGTCAGAATTGGAGGTTGTTTTCGATTATGGAAAGAATACAGAGAAGCGCCAGATGAGGGAGCGAAAAGCTGCTGCGAATCTCTTTAATTGGGAGGTAACTTGTTTTATTCAGTTCAGTTGGCCCAACATTTACTTCAATACATAAATTTAACGCAATGTCATCTTTTTATCATTTATTCGATCACGGGGCTCTGAAATGAGTAGTAAGATGCAATTTTAATGATATGTACATATATTGAAAAATTTTGGTAATTGACATCCCTTGTCTGTTTTTTCTAGGAGGATAATTTTTTATTTTTTTTCAAAAGTTACAGTCTTAGGTGCAATTATGAAAGAAATAATTGATAATCTTCAAAATCTCAAAGCACCCAAAGGAAGTGATATCATGGTAATGAACTTTAGGCAACTATTATGTTGGTTGTCTACTTGTATGTGTAATTATCCAAGTCGTTTGTTATCCCTCTGGACATTAAGGAATTATCTTTCCTTCGCTAAATACTGATAAGTGATACGTAAGTAATTTTTATTTTCGCCATAAACATTGACTGATGTAGGAAGACATTTTCGTGGCAAGAGCACCTGGAAGGTTGGATGTTATGGGTGGAATTGCCGATTACTCTGGAAGTCTTGTATTGCAGGTATTTTACCCTACCAAACATCATATTCCAAGTAGAATAGAAAAAGAACACTGTAATCCTTTTGGTCTTCTGGATTTTTTTCTTCTTATTTTTGGTTGGAGTTTGGGGGGGGGGGGGGGGGGGTGGTGGTTTGGAGGTACCAATCCTTGCACCCTTTAACGTCCACTGTGGAAATAACAATCTTTATTAATGGGACGAGACGAATTGGTTTGGTCTTTCGGATTTATTGCTTTTGGTGCACAGAAGTTCCAGTAAGATATCTGTGCTGAAAGATTAATATATTAGTATTTTTGTCGACCGTAGATGTAATAATTGAGGTAGAATTTAGATATTAAGTAGATTTTAAGATGGGACCTGCTTTATTACAAAAAAACATGTGATCTCTTAAACCTATCCATTAGCATCAGATTTTTTTTCCCTTTCTCATGATCAATACGCTATGCATACATCAAGTGTCGTCACCTTAGAGGTTCTTATATCTCGTAGCTCTGATGATGCTCTCAATAATAATATTTAAAATATCTACAGATGCCAATTAGAGAAGCTTGCCATGTTGTTGTGCAAAAGATTGATCCAACTAAACAAAGACTGTGGAAGCATGCTCAGGCTCGACAAAGTTCTAAGGGACCAGAGCAAACCCCCGTTCTTCAAATTGTATGTATTTGGCATTGAAATAAAATTATTTACAATTGAAGTGGTTAAATTGTTTTTAACTGATAACGCTGCCATTATGAGTTACTTGCAACCGACAATCATATTAAACGATCCATCATTTATGTCACATAGTATGTAATAATATAACTTTTAGCCGTTGTTAATGTTAACTCAAATACACCTCAGCTCATAAAGTGGGATTTTTTTACTACTCATCTTCGAGAGAGATGAGGGCATATTATTCTGATTTAATTTTCTTCTGATTTCAGCTTCTAGTTGAACTCTTCATATCTTTGAAGACAAGTTTGAGTGCCTTTTATTAATGTATATTAATGTGTCAGGTATCATATGGGTCAGAGTTGAGTAATCGTGGGCCAACCTTTGATATGGATCTATCAGATTTCATGGATGGTGAGCAACCATTGTCATATGAAAAGGCCAGAAATTACTTTGACCGAGATCCATCCCAAAGGTTTATATTTACTTTGTGTTCTATTTATCTAATAATGAATGTGCTTTTACATTTTATACTAACAAAATTCCCATTCTAGATGGGCTGCTTATGTTGCAGGAACAATTCTGGTTCTGATGAAAGAACTGGGCATCCGCTTTGAGGATAGTATTAGTGTTCTGGTATGCATCACTCTACAAATTAACCATTTTGATATATTGCCCTGCATACACCATATATCATCATTTTCACTTTATTAACAGATGGTTAACATTTGATTCTATTACATGTAGCCAGCAATCAGCTTGTCTGATGATTTCCATCATTCAGATTGGCCAAAATTCATTATTATGTTAGGTTTTTACCAATTGGCATTAATTATTTTGATGAACTTTGTAATTTTTGAAGTGTTAACCTTTGACGTTATTCAGATTGCTCAAATATGTTCCATTATAAGTTTATTCATTCCTGAGGTGTATTAACTTCCAATATCATGTTGTCCCTCTAAAATTGACCGAACAGACATGTCTTTGATGACTTTAGTGTGAATCTTGAATTTCTCATCCTCCTTTTTACCGATTAATAATCATATTTGGAAGATGGCGCCAAGCTGCATAGTATTTGAGATCTTCTAGATTATACATTGTTTTGTTACCACAATTAGAACATGTCAAGTAAGCTGCTTTTGGCCTATGTTCATTCTTCCAACATGAAGGTAAACAATTTAGACATTTCTTTTAATATGCGTATACCCCGGAAATATTGGGTCAAAATGAGTATCATATAAATTGGGTTATTGTTGATATGAGAAAACAAATTAGATTAGTCATTTGGTATCTGTTATTTTTTCCTAATTTTTTTAAAATTTTTTATTTTTTTTTATTTTTTGGTTGTATCCCTTCCGTACAGCATGCCCATTGCTACTTTTGACTAGAACAAATGAACATTTTATGACATAATGCCCATGAACTTGTAGGTTTCTTCTGCTGTGCCGGAAGGAAAGGGTGTCTCTTCTTCAGCAGCTGTGGAAGTAGCCACCATGTCTGCGATAGCTGCTGCTCATGGTACTTGCGCGATATGTATATGCATATGTTTTGTTATACCTATAGAGCATTTGCTATTGATTTCTGAAGAACACAACACTATGAGATATTTGTTGTTATGAGTTGAAATATTTTCATCTTGTAACTTTGCTTTTACCTCGTAATGACGAGATTATTAATGGTGATTGAATATGCTCCCGTGCTCACCTCTTGAAACCTTAGATAATATTGATTCTGATATCATGGGTTTGATACAAGATTGAATTCCAATTATCCATGGTCAGTACTGATGTTTTGGATCGAAGTTTGAGACCTATGTGCTAATATGAACTTGTTTATTTTGGGTTTTTCTCTTGCTTTGACATTTACCAAAACAGAAACTCTAGGTCAGCAGACCGAAATATGATGCAATAGTGATTTCACAAGCCACAGTGGCAGTCACTTCACCACATTTCGTATGACCTTGAGGGAGCTATAGCATGGATATGTCATTTCTACATAGTTTAAAAAGTACTGAGATTGTAGGAATTTGATTTACTTATAAAACTAACAAATTCAAGTAGTTCTGATGGGTTTAAGAGCTCTAATTGACCAGCTAGCAGAAAGGATTAACTCTTATCAATGATTTGACCACTTCTAATAGCATGTCGAAAAAACTGGATTATATCGAGAAATAAATTTTGGTTGGTTGGAGGTGTTCAGTTTCTTGTTTCAGGAAATGTCAGCCCAAGGAAAAACTGTGATCATTCACTTTGGATAAATGTCCCTACTTCCTTTTTTGTATTTAAATAATTATCTTATCATGGTTCAGCCTATAATTTGGGTTATTTACATCTTCAGTGGCAAAATTATCTTACTCATGCCTTCGTCTGTGCATTCAGGACTAAATATCAGCCCAAGAGAGCTTGCTTTGCTATGTCAAAAGGTTTACTTTCTGATGCATGAACACACTGACATGTCTTTATGCTTGTGAGATTTATGCATAACATCTAACTCCTATCATAACAATATTCACATGTGGAAAGGTGGAGAATCATATAGTTGGTGCTCCATGTGGTGTGATGGACCAGATGACTTCTGCATGTGGTGAAGCTAATAAACTTCTTGCGATGGTTTGCCAGGTATTTGACACAGTTTATGCAGGAAAAATACTATTTCTAATTAGAATTAGAGAATTTTTAATATTGACATCCATAAGTACACTGCAGCCTGCTGAAGTATTGGGTCTGGTGGACATTCCTAATCATATAAGATTTTGGGGAATCGATTCAGGGATCCGACACAGGTAACAGGAATTATGTGTTCTCTATCTTCCCTTTCAATGTCTGGATAATATGTATCTGATAACTATGTATTTGCTTAGATTCATGGATGCAAGATTCAGTTGCACCGGCATGCATATTTTTGTTATTGGTTTAGTTTCCGTGAAACTGATTGGCTGCCAGTCTTACCATGTTTCCTCAATAGAATTATATTGACAGTGCCTTTTTTTTTTTGCCACAATTTTTAGCATATTTTTGTTGTGGTCAATAGTTTCTCTCTCTCTGGAATAATGGATCAATTTGCAGTGTTGGTGGTGGAGATTATGGGTCTGTGAGGATTGGAGCCTTTATGGGTCGGAAGATTGTTAAGTCCATGGCATCTGAACAGTTATCCCATTCATTGTCCACAAATGGGATGATTGCTGATGAGTTGGAAGAGGATGCTGTTGAACTACTTGAAACCGAAGCTTCCTTGGATTACTTGTGCAACTTGCCACCCCACAGGTGAAATAAATAAGTGTTCCCTCGTGTCTTGGCTTCCTGCTACCCTACTTATCTTGGTTGGAGTTTTCTGCAATAGCTTGACCCCTTCAAAACCACATTATATTATGCATTCTTGCAAGTTCTGAGGTGCTACTTTGGTTTCTAACCTTGTGCTGTCCATGACTTAAGAGCATGTTTCACCAAGATTAAGTAAACGTTACTTTTAGTTTCCAAATATGTTTGAAGAATTTACATTTTTAAATACCTTTAAAGGCTTTTTTTTAAGTAACTCTTATCTTAAGAGTGTTAAGTAACTGTCTTATATCCAATTTGATCTTTGAAAAAGGATTTACTCATTTACTTATAAGTAAACCTTTTACTCTTTTCCAAACGTGCGTTGGACCTTGCTTCTCACTGGAAATAGCTAGAAGGATTTACTCATTTACTTATAAGTAAACCTTTTACTCTTTGCCAAACGTGCGTTGGACCTTGCTTCTCACTGGAAATAGCTAGAAGTACATGAGCCAATTGATGTCGGTGTCTTGTTTCCTATTTCTCATCTTGGATGAAGAAGATGCAAGTATCTTCAAATGCATGAAGCCTGTTTTTAGCATCTGAATCAAACAGCTGTTAGTAATTTTATAGTTGGGCTTGTTTTAAATGTCTACAGTCTTTCATTTCAGATATGAAGCTCTTTACACAAAGCAGCTTCCTGAAACGATGCTTGGCGAGACATTCTTGGAGAAATATGCTGACCACAATGATCCAGTCACTGTAATAGATAAAAAACGAAATTATGGAGTGAAAGCAGCCGCCAGACATCCTATATATGAAAATTTCCGCGTCCAGGTAAAGTCTGTTAAAGTTGGTTGAAAAACATAAATTGGTCACTTTGCAACTAATCATTATGGTATATACATAAAATAACTCCTAGTGTGTGTGTTCTATGTCTGCAATCCAGTGGAAGGCAGAGCATCTGCCTTTGTCATATACATGCACACAACGGAAACTTGTCCATCGAGGAACGGAATCCAATTCCGTTAATTTGATGAAAAATGCTACTTGTACATCAAAAGTTGTACATAAGGGTATCCACCCTCTCACATGGGAGGGGGGCCCACCCGAATAAAATAATCGAGTGGGTCCCCCCATGTGAGAGGATGAATACCCTTATGTGCAACTTTTGATGTACAAGTAGCAAGTCTCTAATTTGATAACTAGACATTTATATTTGGTCGATATCCACATTATGGTTCTTGTTAAAACTAGAACCTATCGTATGTTAGAATACATCAAAAATAGCTTTGGTGATAATTCTTATAATTTATTTTTTCACAGTGTATAAATAGTTTTATCTGATATACAGGCTTTCAAAGCACTGCTAACATCTGCAACTTCGGATGACCAACTCTCTGCTTTAGGGGAATTGATGTATCAGGTATTCGAATGTTTGATATAATTAAGCGTTCCCGTTTTCTCTTTCCTGTATGCATCACAAAATCTCTTCTATGCTTACATCATTATGGAGCAATGTTAAAAAACTCGATGCTTTTCTACCGTTGTATTATTCTCTACAGTGCCACTACAGCTACAGCGCATGCGGACTTGGCTCAGACGGGACAGACAGACTCGTTCAGCAAGTGCAAGAAATGCAGCACAGTAAAATTTCGAGATCTGCTGAAGGAACTTTATATGGTGCAAAAATTACTGGTGGAGGATCTGGTGGAACAGTTTGTGTCATTGGTAAAAATTGTCTAAGAAGCAGCCATCAAATTCTTGAGGTAATTATCCTGTATTCCAAATAAAAATGAATAGAAAAACTCACAGAATAGGAAGATTAGCTTCTTGATGCTAAATATATAATCACAAGAAACAGCACTTATCTTCAAAAGAAAAGCATTTCTAGTAGTTTAGAAAAGCACTTATTTTTCAAAAGAAAATCACTTCAATTATATGCAATGTCGACCGCACATTTTCTTGGAATTGCTCTTCTTCCTTATTACCAATGCTGGCAATATTCGAACGTAATTTTTTTCTGAATTCTTCCCTGTTTCTGATTTGAATGTGCAGATTCAGCAGAGATACAAAGCAGCCACTGGTTACTTACCGATACTTTTTGAGGGTTCGTCCCCAGGTGCCGGAGAATTTGGCTATCTTAAAATTCGTCGCCGGCTTCAATCCAAGCAAGATTGATGGTTTAATACATAGGTAGACATTATAATTGATTACTTACATCTTGACTCTCACCATTGAAACGTATTCCAAAAATAGAAATAAATGAGGATTTATAGATCTTTTGTTATGAAAGTAAATTCGTATTTCCGTATTAGATATTATGGGAATGAAATGGTATAGTAAAAGCTCGATAAATTAATAATCTTGCTTAAATAAAAAAAAAAAATTGGGTCCCTACTTGGGTCACTGTTTTAAACATACCAAGGGATTCTTACTAAAATTATAAAAGATAATAATTTTATTTTAAAATCTTTTGGGGCTCAACAAAATATAAAATAATGATTGGTCAAATAATAAAATTTTATAGTATACATTAAGAATTTTTGCTTGACAACCTTTTTTTTTTTGGGAAAAATATGCACCTTAAGTTAGTTTTTTTTATTTATTTTTATTTTTTTGGTACTCAAAACTGAACCTAATTTTTTTGCGATGAATATATCACATCTTGTACATGTAAACATTATGTTAAAAAAAATTACTAAATGCCCCGATGCTCGAAAGGTTTATTTTGGAGAAACAATTATTGAGTACTTATATTATCTAAATCATAATCATCCTTCGTAGGCTAGTAACTCAAGTAAATTTTTCATTAGTTGACGTTTCTATGACTATCATTTTCACTAGAATAGTACAAGAAGTGCTTGGCATTTATCAATTTTTGTAGCATTTACTCGAAGTAAATTTAAATTATTTATCCACAAATGAATAAATTATTTAGTAATCAATAAACTAATAATACCTATAAAGTAATAAATTTTCCTCTTTCCCAACAATATTACTTTAAGAGATTTTATTATTTTTGAAATTTTATTCGTTGTCTGCCATGATCAAATTTAAAGGTAGAAACCCAGTGGATTTTTAATTTTTAATTTTTAATTTTTTGAATTGGTCATTTCCCATAATTTGTATTCGAAACCTAGAGCTAGATGAAGGTTTTTTTTTTTTATTTTTTGCTTAGGTCACATGCATGGTGCTTCACTATGTCCCTTTCTTGTCTTCGTTCAGTTTGACAAAAAAAAAAAAACTGCTCATTAAGTATATATGTAACATGAACGTATGTTTTCCAAAACTGTTATGCATGTAATTGTATATAATGAATTACCCAACCTTTCATATACTTTATCTAAAAAAATTAAATTAAATGAAATTCGAAACTATATCTAAAATTTTTACCTTAAATCAAGGTTCTTATAAGAACCATCACCTGTTACTCGATACAGGATATTCCTGATCTCTCACCATCTCTGAGTACGTGTATACTTTTACAGATGGAGAAAGAATGGTAACACAGAACAAAAGACCTGAAAAAAGAATGAGAAAATGAATGAACAATAACCAAAACAGCCTTTATCTGGTAGTCTTAATATGCAAGTAAACGAGCCCCTGCAATTAGAATTTTTCAAGTTCTGGTTGATAAAAAAAATATACATATTATACAGGTATACATTGCAAACCCACAAAAAATGGTAAAATTTATAGATTGTTCTTGAGTTTCTTCTGGTTCTTCTCAATTAATCATAGGTCGAACGACATTCGATCCATCGTTGTTCAGACTCTCTGCGTGTCTGTTAAGATCTGCAGGCAATGGAATCCCAAGTTCCGAGCATACTAAATGAAGTATCTTTGCAGTCACGCCGCCAAAATTCATTTTGTTCAAAGTCACAGCAATTGAAAATCTGTGCTCTATGTTACAATACCCTGTCGATCCACCCATGCCTGAATGTCCGAATCCGATTAAGTCACCATCATTTGAGTAAGATTTCTTAAACCCAAGCCCAAATTCTCCACTTGGAAGTGTCAAGTTCTCATATTCTCCAACACCCATGAATTCATCATGAATTCTAGGATTGCTAAATAGTTTACCAGGATTCTGGCCATTCCCATAACCTCCTCTAGTCGAGGTGTTGCTAGTGCTGTAACTAATGTCACTGGGAACTCTAATGTAGTTGACACCAGTAGAAATATCCGCCTTTTGTTTGTGCATAAACCCTTTTTGCTTCTTGGAGGATTTATGGGACTGAAATTTGGGGATGTGTTGATGGCTTCCCAATGGGGGCTTGGAAGAAGAAGAATGTGGAGGGGGAATTGAACCTCCATCGACAAGAGCTGCATAGTAGCGTGCAAGGGCACGAGCTGAACAATGTCCATTAGCAGAAGGAACGATGGCACGTCGAGCTTGAAGTGAGTTAAATATGGAAGGAAGAGTAGTCACCATCTGAGAAATTTCTTGTGCTTGGAAGGAAGAAGGTAGGTCTGAACGTGAGGCGAGTCCAGAGATTTTCTTCATATCTTCCATATCGACTGTGAGGCTAGCAAGTCGAGATTCCACACCTGTGACAGTATTTATTTGGTCAAACCATGAATGGTTCTATTAATGATCAAATATCAAGAACACGGTGAAAAGGTTGAGGTTTTCCCCAACACCTCACCCTGTCCCTCACCACACAAAAAGGAAAATGAATAAAAATAAATTAATGAAAATTAAACAAACGAAAAGAAAAAATGGTGAAAAGTAGAAGAAAATTACCAGTAAAATTGCTAAACTTGTTAATTGCTCTAAATTTGTTACATGAGAATTCAGTTTGGTGCATCAGAACGCCATCTAACTTTTCTAAACATTTTTCGTTTGCAGTTATTGTTACAATATTTTATGAATTTCTTAAAATTTAAATAGTAGTTATCTTCCACAGGTGTTTGATTATCCATCATTTCGGTTGCAATATCAGAAACATTTTAATATTTGATTATATACAATTAAATTGTAAATTAGTTCATAAGTTAAAAGAGGGAAAAAAAATAGTGCCCTCAACCTACAAATCCTTCTGCAAGTCCCAGTATCTATGCAAACCAACACAGACTCATGAACTCTCATTTAATTTCGTACTCATTGTAGAAGTTGATAAAACCAGCAATATATATCTCAATCCTTTGTTCAGTGGCTTGAGCATCTAGTAGAAGATGGCATGATTCAATTAAGCATCAGTTACAAGTGTTACTTTCATTCTCATTCTTGATTTTAAGACGAAGTTATTAGTTCTCAAACAATCAAATTACAATAACAACCATCAGAAGATAAATACTTATTTTTTCAAAGCTAGCATTAACTGTAAATTGCCAACAAATAAAATGCTTAGGTTAACACTTCAACATATTCGGTCAACAAAAGCATATATGAGATCCTGAGGAGAAGTCATAACGAGAAAATGACGCAATTGATGAATGGTTAGAACATGCCTGGAGGAATTCCAATGTATAGCTCGCCTTCTAAATCAAGAGGGTGAATAAATGCTTCTTCAAGAATCTCCTGAAACTTCTTCCCTGATGCCCGCTGTACAATGGAAAATAATTAGATTAGTGTTGAAATATATAGTTGTTTTGTACCGTAGTCGCACTGGACTCGAGCTGGACCCGCGACTAGGGCTTGCCGCCGGGAAGGAACAGTGGCGAACAGGAGCCGGAGTTGTGCCTAGGAGTCGATTTCCTCGGCGCTCTGATACCAAGTCACAATTGGGAGGTAAAATTCTGTATTTTATTGATAGGAATAAAAGAATATATACTAGATGAAAATAACAAGTTTGTCCCTAAACTAACAAACATTACAAGTAGGTACAAAACAACTATATATTTCAACAATTAGTGTTGAGGCCAATATAATGGTTCAAAATATGTAGGATTCCTTGAGTGCTTAGGAGTATAGAAAGTAACTAGTGTCTTTTTAATCCTTCTCTTTTACATAATCTTTTTCTTCCCCTGAAAAATGGAAAGGGCAGGCATGGTCTTACATTTCAAGCAAAACATTCCTTGAAAGGAGAGGAAACTCTATCTGAAAAAATGTATGAGCTTGATTTGAATTTGAGCCTTCAGTTTTAAGTGAACATTAAGGCAAAATATACTATATTAATTAAAGTTGAATTAGTAGAACTTTTTCCAGGATAAAGAATAATATGGAAACGCTAGCCGTGCAGTCCTATCATGTAGTGTAATTATATCAGAGAATTCTCAGTTTGAAGCATAAATCTAAACCATTTCTGAAGCATATGAAAGATCAAAATGTGGAACCAAAGCTCGCACAATCGTCACCAGAAAGAGTCATGTCTAATAGTACCTCAATAATTCCACCACATAACCAGCCGAAAGACAAATAATGGTACAGTTGTTTATGGCCAGGTTCAGTCTCTGGCTCCACCTTAGCAATACAATTTAAGCATTCATCCCAATCAGTCATCAGTAAAGGATTTTCTCGTGTAAGACTGGCCAAGGCATTGTGCAGACCAGCTGTGTGATTAAGCACGTGGTGAACCTACAGCAGAGAAAACCCACCCGTAATATAACATATGCATATGCAATAACTATAAGAATCATAAGATACAGATTAAACAGGTAAAGAAACTAAAAGCATAGGAATTATCATTACTCAAGTTGGGGAAAGTAAATAGCTACATAATTATACTACAATAAGTGGATTTTAAAAAAATCAGCAATTTCCATCTATGTTACCATTTAAACTTTATGTATCATTATCACCTTTAAGGTATTAATTTCCGAATAGAATAGATGGAGCCAAGAAACAGATAAGGAAATTAAATGACAGCAGGAAAGTACACTTGGAGTCGAAGAACAGAATATTACTTTTATTTGATCTTTTCCATTGGTACCAAATTCTTGCCAAATATTAGCAACATTATCCTCAAGCTTCAGCTTCCTGTCAAACCAACATCAAGCAGGTAATACAATGTTCATAGCTGTACTAACTGAATAAAGTACACGAACCAAAATTAATTTCTAAGTACTGTTGTACCATGGGGAAAAATAATAGAGATATATGGGTTTCTAATTATGAGAGCACATAGACATAGACCCCTTGGGTTTATATAAGCTGATTACAATTATTTTCACAAAATAATTCCGTTAAATTTCCAAAGAAATTTAGTCGATCTGTCCGATTAAATCAGATGAAATCTGAAGCAAATGGATGACTAGAAAATGTGCTCGATAATTGAATACATGTGATGATAAAGTGAGAAAGCCAGCACCATCGATACCATTACTAAGAAAAATGTCTCCGTACTACCATGGAAAAATAGATGGGAAAATAAAGCAAATGAATATTGCTCAGAATTTATAGAGATGTGCTCCTAGGCTCCAATGCCAAAACGCTCATCATTACCAATTCAAATTGAGAAAAATTATAAGATAGGGTTGCACTTCTATTTAAGATCTAATTGGTAACTATGCCCGTCATACAGTTAACATTCAAATACTCTTTTAATTCATGAAACCATTTTGATTTGCTAATAACTTCTACTACCAAATCATTACATTAGTCCCCTGGGCATATATATATGTTAACATTAAGGTAATACTTTCAATGAGGGTGCTAGATGATAGAAAAAGTCAACTGCACCAGTTATTAAATATCTGCATGCTGATGAACTATGTAAACATTAAAAGATGTTGCATACCCTTTATCAACCAGCCAATGTACCATTCCTGCTGTAATTCCCTTCGACACAGAAAAAACAGGGAATAAACTATCAGGCTGAACTGGTCGAGGGTCGTATCTTCCAAGCGTCCCAGCAGCAGTATCAATTATTACTTCTCCATCTTTATAGGCACATACCTGCAAGGTAAGGTGCAAATTTTCCGCCTTCGTAAATCAGAGGCAGCTATTTGATAAAAGAAAATAAATGAATATGATGAAAAAAAAGACTGATATTAAGAAGATAGTACAGGCACATATTCTAGTTCATGATTGTAGTATATGTCAACTGGGGTTATGCTTCTCAGTTGAACCCAAGGGTTCATTAATTTCCGAAGAAAATGCCAGGAGAGTTCAATTATAACTTTTGGAACATGAACAAGACTGATAAACAATGATCCTTAACCAAAACAAAGCCTAATGACAATGTTATGAGAAACCTTGAGCTGCTAGAAGAAAATATGGAACAGCTTCTAGGGCTCAGAGAACAGAACATGACATACTAAATCAATTGGTTAGAGCGCCCACTCCTTGGCTAGAAATGGTAAGAACATAAAGTGATGTGCTTCTAAAAACTTGCAGAAGAGGCAAGCAGCAATATTAAAATAATGGATAAGAAAAAAGAAAACAACCCGGAAGAAAGAGTTGGAATTGAGAATATTAGGAAGCTTCAAATTTTACAGTGGTATAGGTAAGAGTGAAGATGTTAGCAAGAATATGCAAAGGGTCAAAATATTTTTAGCTTCCCCTAAATGAAGCATTGTTGAGGTGAAGTACTCATTTATGGAACTCTTGACATAGAGTTGTATGACCAAGTAAAAGATTCAAGAAACTGGTGATTCCATCTCATCTAAAGGTTTATCACTTCTAGACGAGGAGATTCAACATAGCATCCTAGTAGGCTAGGAAAAAGTCCAAGTTCAAGTCTTTCTGTCACCCATTTATAAAAATTATGCACGTATCTAACTTTTGACGACAAATATAAACCCAGACCCCCGAGAGGTAGCACGGCGATTACAAAACCTATAAGGAATAAATTTGTCTAACAACTTGACCTTTTATGAGATGGTTCAAGATAAACTAATGAACCAAAAAGAACAAATTTCAAAACTTTCCAAGGGGTGCATTTCAGGATAAAATAGTAAGCTGCCAGAAAGATAGACATCTTTGATTTACTCTCTCTTCCTCCTCTCTACTTCTCAAATGCGGAAGGGATTAAAGAAATGGAGATTAAAAACAATGATGTGCTTCTAAGAAGATACTTTATATGTGTCCATTAATAAATGCTGCATAAGAACAGTAAAAAGGTTTTCAAGCATGAAGCAGCGGTGTTCACCTGGATTCCAAGTATTTTATCATAATTTCCAAGATCAATTAGGAGCTGCCTCATCTTGGCTTCAACATTAGAAAGGACGGGGGTATCATGAACCCAGTGAGCATTATAAGATGGCCCCTTGTTAATGTTGCTGAAACAAGTTATACAAAGAGTAAAACAAAGTCAAGCAGTCCAAAGAACTCTAGGAATCGTAAAAGAAATTTTACCATTGCAAAACAGATTCCGCAAATGGCCTCATGATATCTACATAAGCTACACGAACATTCATCGTCGATGAAAGCCCTGAAATCCATGTCAAATTTCAGATTGGTAAAACTACATACCACAATGAGGAAATGAATCTAGAACATTTATTAAATACCTCGAAGGAGATTAACCACTCTTGAAAATATAATGGTATCACCCGGAAAAGCATCAACCTAAAGAATTTTCAGCTAACTTAAGAAAACAGTCCAATGACATGCTGATAACATTGGAATAGAGGACATGACACGAACTTACAGGATTAAAACGTTTCGCTTCTTTTTCATTAAGCTTCATCTTTTCTTGCAAGATCTTCAGGTTTTTATTCCTTTGCTCAATCAAAGACTTCACATTTTCCTAGACCAAAGACTAAAGTCAGTATAATATAAAGCAAAGCGAAGAACACTGAAAAACAAGATGTGTCTGCTTACAACAGCTTCACTTGCTGGAGTTGAAGAACGAAAAAATACAGATGCCATCTCCATTGCTTGCTCTGGCATGTCCAAGCGCAGACGTAGTCCCATTTCGGCAAAGGAAGAAAGAAGTGCCACGTAATCGCCCTGCAAGATGCAACTTCTTTTAAGTTTTTTGAGCCAAAACAGAGAAATCATAGTACCACTAAGTACTAAAGAATAAAAATTGAACTGGTATAAAGATGTTTAAACACAAGAAACAAAAATAGAAATAAATAATCTTTATCTAGCCAAAAGATTATGGAAAATGAAAAACACGGAAAGTATTTTACTGGACCATAGCTTTCCACTGAAATCATTGAATTGTAGATTTTCTTTTCATTTATGATCTTATAAAGAATGATAAGTATTCAAGTCTCAAAAAGAGAAGTACAAACCTCAGCAGATGCCAGAAACATTTTAGCCAGAGCTTGTTTCATTGAACTTGATAGCATCTTTGTGAGCCCAAAATCAAGCAAAATTGGACGATGGGGAGGTTTCTTGCTCACAAGAAAATTTCCTAGATTAAAACCAATAAAACAATTCAAGGGGTAATGTAAGCAAATAGTTTAACGGGCACAATGTAATATTTAACGGGCTAAGAACCATATACATTTGTAGCATAGTGACAGCAAAGGCCAAGAAGGAATCAGATTGCATATGCTACAAACATTTGGTGGGCATTAGAGAGAGAGTACCAGGATGAGGGTCTCCATTGAAAAATCCATCAACGTAAATTTGGTGGGCATATGCACGTGTAATTTCCTCCACAAGTTTTTGTTTATCAACCCCCAATTCTTGGAGTGATTCAGAGTCATTCAAACGTACACCATCCATATACTCTAAAATGAGGACTTTTTCAGTTGACTGAAAAAGAATAAATGAAACACAGTGAAAAACAACTTAAAATAGTACCAACAAAATCTATCTAGAAATAATGAGAAAGTTAAAATAAAAGCTGGATATGGTCCAACTGAATTTATAGAATTTCACACATCCTATAAGAATCTCTTATAGTGCAAGTTGTTTCAACATGAATGAAAATTTACTCAAACATCCAGAACAATCTTGGCTTATCAGTGGATCTCCATATCTAAAAGTATACATTGCATTCTCAAAAGGCCATAATTTCCAGCCGGACAGAGAGAGTAAACCCCCGTCATTATGTCTGCCTTCCCCCCATTAAAGCACGGAAATCAAAATTAGTAAGAAGAGATACCTGCAGAGATCTTATGCTAGTTTAGAGGCATTTGTCACAAATGAAGCAAAAATAAAACATTAAAAACCTAACACCCCTACTTGTATAGCCAGAAAAGGAAAGGCAAGAACGGATTACACAAATAACTCTGTGGCTCAGCCCATAGACTGGAAGAAAACAACACGTCCATGCCACCTCAACCAACTAAATCAATGGCTAGCCATACTTTATCTTACTTTCTTTTTACGATATATCTTCCATTTCTTAAAAGAATTATCTTTTTCCATGTAAGAGTGCATGTTTTGCATTTTTCTTATGGTGTGGGTAGCAGTGTTGGAGGGTGAGGGTGAGGGTGAGGGTGAGGGTGAGGGTGAGGGTGGGGGCGGGGGTGGAGCAGGGAACAAGAAGGAAAGAATGCATTTTATCCTAATTTATAAGAATAAACATTTTTAAGTCACTATAGTGCCTCAGCTCACTTAGAGTCTCATGTTTCCATGCCTCGTCAAAAAGTGGTGAGAGCATGTTTCCCATGAAAATTTTCATTAAATTACAATTAACAAAGACTGATGAAAGGAATAGTATCACATCATTTGACAATCATTGTATGAGACCCTCTAGAAAAAAAATTGTGCCTACCCAAATCTTAAATAGAAGGATCAGGGAAGGATGATACCGAAATTATTTCTGGAATCAACACGTCCACGGGATTGGAAGGCGTGTTGGTATCTTGAAAATCTTTTTTGCAGCCAAGATTCCGAGAGACTTTCCGAGTATTTTCTAGAGAAACCAAGAGAAGCATCTTAATTGCAAAAATATGCTAAAGATGATGATAGAAATCAAACTTAATGGGTTATCTGAAGCTTACCAGCCTCATGGTTAAAATCCAGTTCCTTTGGTGCTTCTTTGCACCATTCGTCCATGACAGGATTGAAGTCATACTGTGGTTCTGCCCAAGCAATCCAATCAACTATTGACTTGGCATTTTTCAGATCCTGCAAAAGAAGCAAAACTCACTAAAATCATATAATTGAATATTTTATGACTAAAAACTATATCACAACACCTCAAATACAAAGGCCTGAGCATAATCACCTCTAATATAACTTCCTTTATTCCATCATGTTGAACTTTGACAACAACTTCCTGCCCATCTCTCAGAGTTGCCCGATGAACTTGTGCTATCTGCATTAAGTTTATAACATATAAATTTTAAAGCCATCCAAAAATACAATTGACACTGTCATGGCAGGAAGAAGTACAACCAATTACAGCGCCTACACTGTTACTTGTGTTCATTGAAGAATAATTGAAAAAACAATGTCAGAATAAAGCAAAGGTCAACATCTAGCAAGAATGAGATTTCATTTTGATTTTTTCAATAATTTTATTAAAAATTATCACAGCAGATTGTTTGACCATCAGCTATTCTTTCTACTCAGTCTATTAAGTATAATTTTACTGAAGTGTACTACCTGTAACATTTAACGTCCAATCATTTTCCAAGTTCCACATACAAACCATCTACACCATTTGCCATGATTCATAGTGATTTATGGGGACCTTCTCGAAATCCTAATCGCACTCATGCAAAATGGTTCGTCACATTTATTAACAACCACACTCGGGTATGTTGGGTATATCTATTAAAAGAAAAAACTGATGTTCGTTCAGTATTTATAAATTTTCACTCAATGATTCAAACTCAATTCCAAACTCGACTTCAAATCCTACGCACTGACAACGGCACAGAATACTTCAATACTAATCTACAAAACTACCTAAAACAACATGAAATAATTCATCAAAGTTCATGTGTCAACACTCCCCAACAAAATGGGATAGCTGAACAAAAAAATAGACATCTACTCAAAGTTGCTCGTGCCTTAATGTTTACTACAAACATGCCAAAAACATTATAGGGTGATGCAATTCTCACATTTACATACCTCATCAACAGTATGCCAAGTCATACCCTTTCCTTTGACACACCTATCCAAAGACTCCAAAAACATTTTCCTACTTCCCGTCTTATTTCAAATCTACTTCTCAAAGTGTTTGGTAGTACTATATTTGTACACATTCACTCCCATCATCGTAACAAACTTGAACCACGTGCAATTAAATGTGTGTTCCTTGGATACTCATCCACTTAAAAAGGCTATAGATGCTATGACCCATCTATAAAAAAAGTTTTTGTTAGCCTAGATGTAACCTTCTTCGAGAACACGCCTTACTTCCAAAAAGCTTCTCTTCAGGGGGAGAATCTGAGTGAAGATCGGTTCTTGAATCAGGAATCCTTAGGTTTTGATCTTTCCCCGAATGACCTAAATACAGAACCCGTCATTTTACCTTCTAATGTGCCATATACAGAAGGAAACTTGAACTTAGGGAGAGATATTGAAAACCAAAATGATAAGGAGATACTAGTTTACACAAAGAAGCCTAAATTGAAACATAAGAAAATCTCCACACTTGAGGTACCGAGAGAGTCGGAACCGATGATTGGACCTTATGAAAACCCCTCTATTGAATCTAGATCTCCAGGTAATGATCTACCTATTGCTCTCAGAAAATAAATTCGATCATGTACCCTTCATCCTATTTCAAAATTCATTTCTTATAATGCTCTATCTACTGGATTTCGTGCTTTTACGACTAATCTTGACAAAACAGAAATTTCAAGAAATATACAGGAGGCTTTGGAATCACCAATATGGAGAGAGACAGTAATGGAGGAAATGAGAGCTCTAAAGAAAAATGAAACTTGGGAAGTGGTAAACCTACCGAAAGGAAGTAGACCTGCAGGTGCAAATGGGTCTTCAATGTGAAGTACAAGGTCGATGGGACAATAGAACGCTATAAAGCTCATCTAGTTGCCAAAGGGTACACACAAACCTATGACATCGATTACACAGAAACGTTTGCACCGGTGGCAAAATTAAATACAGTTCGTGTTCTCTTGTCCCTACCAGTAAATTTAGATTGGCCCCTTCAACAGCTGGATATCAAGAACGCATTCCTGAATGGAGAACTACAAGAAGAAGTCTATATGACAATACCCTCAGGCTTCAACAAAAGGAATGGTGAAAATCAAGTGTGTAAACTCAAGAAATCTTTGTATGGTCTCAAGCAGTCACCAAGGGCATGGTTCAATAGATTTGCAAAGGTCATGAAAACTCAAGGATACCAGCAAGGACAATCCGATCACACCATGTTCTTTCAACAATCTAGAAATGGGACAAAAACAACCCTAATCGTATATGTTGATGATATAATCTTAACCAGAGACAGCATGGTCGAAATGGAAAGATTGAAAAAATGTTTAGCTACTGAATTTGAAGTGAAAGACCTAGGACAAATGCGGTATTTTTTGGGAATGGAGATTGCAAGATCAAAGAAAGGTATTAGTGTCGCCCAACGGAGATATATTTTTGATCTTTTGAGTGAAACTAACATGTTAGGATGCAAACCAAGCGACACACCTATTGAGGCAGGAAAAATGACAAAGAACATAGGGAACCCAGTGGAAACAGACAGATATCAAAGACTGATTGGTAAGTTAATCTACCTCTCACACACCAGACCTGACATTGCGTTTGCAGTAAGCATGGTTAGCTAACATATGCACTCACCCAAAGAGGCTCATCTAGAAGCAGTATACAAAATTCTTAGATATTTGAAAGGCACCTCCGGGAAATGATTGCTCTTCGAAAGAAATAAAATGAAAGGAATAGAAGTATTCATTGATGCAGACTGGGCTGGATCAATCGATGATAGAAAATCTATCACTGAATATTGCACCTTTGTATGGGAAAATTTGGTAATTTGGAGAAGAAAAAAAAATATTGTGGCCAGAAGCAGTGCTGAAACTGAATTTAGAGCCGTTGCACAAGGAATATGTGAAGGTTTATGATTAAAAAAACTTCTTGAAGAACTGAAAGTTGAAGTAGAATTTCCAATCAAACTTTATTATGATAACAAAGCAGTCATCAATATTTCTCTCAACCCAATACAACATGACAGAACTAAACATGTAGAAGTGGACAGACATTTTATCAAGGAAAAGGTGGACAGTGGAATTATCTGTATGACGTATATTCCTACAAAAGAACAAACCGCGGATATCTTTACCAAAGGATTGTCTCGACACACCTTTGATGATCTCAATTGCAAGTTGAACATGATCAACATCTACAGTTCAACTTGAGGGGGAGTGTAGAAAACCCATAAAGGAAATTGTATTAATTATAGATTGTAATTTGTGAGTTATTTGGTAGGGTGATTTATTTCCATAATTAGCAGGTCGTGTTTCCTCTTCCCTTTTCCTCTAGAGTAGTATAAATTGGATGTAATGAAGTTGTAATTAGATTATTGAGAAATATACAATATTTTCTCTGTCTATAGAAATGCTATCCAAGATTCTACTATAACGTCATTTTTTACAATAAAATTATCTGAAATGCAAATCAGTGCTAATGCTTGTTCCCATAGTAATATCAACAAATAGCATTCCAGTCCCAGGGGTTCCCCTGTATCTCTTCTGAATTAAGTTTTTCCCAAGCGTAGGATCTTACCGATGCTGTTGCTAGAGCTACATCCTCAAAATTCAAGAAGAGATCATGCATGGATTTCCCCAACTCCTCTTCGATAGTCCGACGAACCTGTGGAAATCAAACTTCTCATAGATTTAATATTGCCCCTTCATATTAAATAAGTATGTAGGAACACAAGTACAAAAACATGAAAACAGATGTGCTGTACATCTATATGAACAAAATAATAGACATGGAAGAGTACAAAAATAGGTAAAACTGATTAATGCCTGTCAAACTCACAGGGGTCTATCTCTCCCATCTTTTTTAAGTTAACATGGTATACTGGACACCAACCAAATATTTTCTTTGCTTGCCATGTAACCTGGGTTCAGCCTATCCCCATTCTTTAAACAACACGGCATAGTAGTAAAACTGATTATTAGCTTGTCTAACCTAATAGTGTCAAAATATTTCACATTTAGAAGAACCATGTCACTCTTCTCTTTTCCACTTTCTTATAATCCTTACATTCTTGCGATGAAAGACGTTACCTCTTCTAAAGGTCGAGGGGGAAGAGAGTCCTGTAGCTTCTTTAGAAGGTGTATATAAGCTGGGGGCAGCACATCAGCACGTGTAGAGAGGTACTGTCCTAATTTCACCCACAAGCCTTCCAGCTCTACTACTAAACGAAGAACACGCTTAGCGTTGCGTTCGTGAGCTTTCTCCCACAAACCAGCCTTCTTTGTCTTGCTTGCCCATTTCTCTCTTTGCTGTAGGGCCTACAGACATACAATAAAAAAATATATATTAGAGGGAGAGAGAAGATGCTCTCAAATTTATAAGGCATTGGAAAAGAAAAGAACACAGCATGGTGAAATTGCCAAAATATAAGAGCCAATCATCACATGATATCAAATCCTGAGAAACATAATACACCTTGTAGTCCAGGTAGATGACAACAACAGCTAATGCAAAAACTTTCATGCGCCTTTTGTAGATGTTTCCCCATCCCATTGAGTACAGCTTATTTTTCAGATTATACCTAAAAGATATCGGGATTAGAGAAACACATAGATGTTATTAGAATAACAGATCATATGACAAGTAGAAGTAACTTCAGTGGGTGCAGCATAAGCCATCCTGATTCATTAGTATTACTAAGCAAAACATTTGATATCTTCCACTCAGTGCTAATACTTGTTCAACCTGCCACAGCAGCTTCTTCAAGGCAAAGGCATCAGCGACATATTACTCTGTCACCTAAGTACTAGAGTCTAGAGATGGCTATAGTCTCAAGTCATAACCCAATCTTTGGCTAAAAAATTTGTGTAGACTTCATCACTTTGACTTGATGCCCCACTTCATAGTGCCTGTGACAAGTTTTTTTGGAGCTCGCATAGCTCTTCATTGGGAACTAAGATTCGGTTGATGTGTTTGGTTGCTGTTCCTCAATGAACCCAGGCCAATCTCTCTCTGAAGTTATATTACATGATGGAGGAGACGTGTAGCTTTACCTCCCTTGGCAACAAAGAACGCACGACACTTACAGAGAAAGAGAGAGTACATTGTATAATGCGAAAACAAAGATTTGATAACCCCTTCAGATAAGGTAACTTCTAGTACTAGGCTTGATGAAAACCTTTTACCTGAGTTTAGGTGATCTCTCTTTGTTTTCTTCATGATACTCCCACCCATGCACTACTTCCTCTTATAGAGCCAAACATTTCTGACAATCACAATTGCCCAAGAAATAACTACCATCAACAAAAAGGCCAAAGGGCTCCCATTTCAGCCCAGTTTTGCCCATTCGTATCATTATTTTCCTGCTTTATCAGGGATCATCACTAGATTTATTTCACATTATAGAAGTAGATTCTCACTTTTTACTAATAAATAGTCATCAGGAGTTCTAAATTCTCATCTTCACCTCTTTGTGAATGTGTTTACTAAGTCTATTTTTGGCTCATGTTTATAATCTGTTTATAAAAACTCGAGCCATTTCCTATCCACACATTTCAAGGACTCACGAGTACTATGTACCACTAATTTCTATCTATTTCTACGTTTATAAACACTTTCCAAACATGCTCTAAGAAAAAGACCATTGCAGAACAAAGTCCTCTCACTGAAGTGCTTAGATTTATAAAAAAGTATGTAATCCACTGATTCCTGCTTTCTTCTTCCTCTTTTTACTGTACTCCAGAATCCAATCAAGGCTGTAAGCAGATTTAACTTTAAACCTATAACAGTTTTTAGAATGCATGCTGAAGATCTCGAATTTATGACTATGATTCTAGCAGGTAGTCTTAGCATTATTGAAGGATGTGGTGACAAGTTGTATACCCTTCTATTTGATTCATTTAAGATTGTAGAATGTGAGAAATTCCCTTTTGTATTGATGAGAAATTCGCTGTATTAGTTGAGGAAAATCTGTGCTATATAAAGGAATTTAAAAAAAAAAAACAGAGGCTACATTACAACTGTACAAGATAAACCATAACAGAAAATAATCATAAGAAGATAACACAATTCTACTGGAGAAACATTTGTCGTGGTTCTCCATACAACCTTCCAACCAAATCGTTAACAAACATATAAACACGATCTGATTTATTTCATGTTTGACTCGGTCCAAGCTGTAAAAGGATCTCACTTGGTAAAAGGTTGCTTCACATATTTATCAACATTCAAAAACTAAATATATCATACTTCTACGAACTGCACCACAGTACAGGAAATCTTTAACAGATTTCCAACAGGGGGACTAGTGTCCCCTGTGATTGGCCGCTGCCAAAACAGTGTTAAAGATTTCCTGTACTTGCAGCTTTATACTACTTCTAAACGCCTACTAAACTGTGTAATTTCGAACTCGAGCCACGATCATATTCATCCAAACAAGGTTCAATAAAGAATTAACCTTAAAAAGCACAAAATATAATTTATATTGCACTTCTTACTCAAGGGTTCCTATTGTTCATCATACATCAACAAAATTAGAAGAATTCAATGAATATGAGCCAACAATAACAAATTGAACGATCAATATACGACCTTTGAACCAAAAAAAAAAAAAGATCAGAGACAAGCTACAATCTGAACATGCAGAAATAATTAATTAATTAAAAAAAATCAAATTACAATAAAAAAATCACCTGGAAAATAGAGAAGAAGAGAGACAGAGTGGAGAACAATAGAACAAGTTAGACCGTTCTACACAGAAAGAATCAAAAGAGAGTCCTCGAAATGATCGGTGGTTGTTGAACGGTGTCGTATTAAATGGGCGTGGAAATTGCTTGCGGTCGACGCGTTTTTTTCGGTCTAACGCTCTGATGGTGATGCTTTTGACTTAACGGCTTTTCGAACTTTCGTCTTTTTTTTTTCTTTTTTTTTCCAGGTTTGTTGTTTTTTATTCGTAGTTATATTTATGAGGTGAAAGTGAAAAAATTGAAAATGGAAAATTTCAGCACTAGTCTCCAATCTATTAACTTCTAGCAAATCAGGACTGTTCTATTTTTTTTGTGACATTTAGCTCCTGTTGGCTCCATTTTAATTTAGTGCATTTTTTCCTTTTCTTCATTTTTAACCACATATTCTTCATTAAAATAATATTATATGTAAATTTTAAAAAAAAATTACTTTTTAACGACATATCCAAAATACATTTTTCCATAATCTCATTAAAATGGAACTCAAACAATGGCTTACTTCCCAACCTATCGTTATTAGAGCTACAATGCCACTAGTAAGCCCATGAGTTAGGTCACTCAAATGTTGATAGTCGAATGCCATAAAATGTTTAGCATTTTTTCATTTGAAGCCATTTGGCTTTTAGATGAAATAATTAAAGCTCAATCCAACAATCGTCGTATTCTCCATTCTAGCATTCTTTACGATGAATGTCATTTTCATTATTCAAATTGAAAATTTTGAGGAGGATGTTGAATTCGTTCTGGGAGTGGAGAGGATAAGATTTAGTAAAGGGGGTAAAAAGATAACTATTAGAGTCAAAATTTGAGATTTGATGACGTTCGAGCAATTTATGCCTAAGAACAGTCTTGGAAGCAACATAATTGTTTGGTGATTAAAAAATATCAAGCATGTCCAAGAAACGACGACAAAGAAAGATATGATTTACAAGCACATGATTTATTATGCATCGATACAAACACATATGTTAGACATGACAAGTGTTGGATACTTTGACACATAAATTTAAAAAAATATTTATACGACACATCGTTGACACATTGATGAATTCTTTAAAATTCTTCATTTATACAATATAAATTTAGTTTTATATTTGCTATTAATTTTCTTATTGAAATATTTTAAAGACAAGTACATATTGACATATTTACTAATAACTTTGAGGAAAAAATATATAATATTTCTAATAAAAAAATGATCATGGTAAAATATTTAATGGGAGTGTCGGTATCCGACACGTGTAAAAAAAAATATCATAGTAGAAAATGTTCAAGGAATGTCGATATCCGACACGTATTGGACAAGTTCGCGCTAACCAAATTAAAGAAAAATTCTGATTGTACAAAATTTTAATGTACAGAATTTTTACAGTATTTTATTGTCCAAAAAATCACCCACCCACCTACCTACCCACCCACCTACCTCTCCATTGTGTCTTATCTATACAAATTCTGTAAAATCATCTTCTGTACACCAAGTCTTACTGCAAATTAAATTGCCTGTGCAATAGAGCCTATGATCCTACCTCGATGGTAGCAGCAGAAATTGGTGCTCAGGAATTTATAGTGCTGAGAGGATATTGATTGGAAAAATGGAGGGAATTGGTGGGGGTGCAGAAGTTGGGGCAGATGAAGATGGGTTCGGTTTAGGGTTTTTTTTTGGGAGGGGTGGGGGGTTAACATGGATAGGTAGAGGTTCACCTCTGTTAATATCATTAAATTGTTCAACATTAGTCATTAATGGTTGGATGACAATTCCCTAAAGAAAATATACCGATGGGTTATCCCCAAAGGCTACCTAATAAGCTAAGCTAAAAAAGGTCAAATGGTTAGTTGTAGGATTAATATTATACTGGACAATGCTCTTCTGATTCTTACATGTCATCCTCAAGATAAAATCATTCAAAAGTAAAAGTACTACCGAAGGGCTGCACCTTCTATCAAAAATGAAAAATTGGCAATACAGATTTCGCACGGTCAAAAATTAATACAAACATACAGATTTTCTACAGAAAAGTCGTTACTCAAACAAATTTGAAGCTTTTCACAGAAGAAATTAATTAAGCATACTCAATTGTAGTCCCTTAGCTTTGTGGTATCATATATTGTCTATTCCCAAAAGAGAGACATAAAGCGAGTACTGCGAATTCTTTTAAGCACAAGATTAGACTGTTGTGATTGTGTTTTCACCGAGTTAATCTAGTATCATTTATTAAAGAATTTTTACTTTTTATTAAAGAATCAAATTTGTAGTGGTCGATTGGATTGGTTTGTGTCCATCAAGGATCATGGCACAATGAAAATGATAGGTTTGAGACGTAAGTTCCAAAAATATTTATCGAGGACCCATTTTCTATTAAATGAATAGGTTGAGATTAACGATGCAATTTCCCCGAAAATGGATCTTAAATTAGAGGTAAGGCCTAAGGCGCCTCTGACCATTGAATTATTTTATTTTATTTTATTTTCGGTTGTATCATTAGATAAATATATAAATGAGAGGGATGTGCTGCTATATGTAGATAAAATTTTGTACATAGAGATGTCCACACCGTCACACGGGTGTGAATCCCACTTGAATAAAAATTCACATCCATGTGAGAGTGTGGACATCCCTATGTACAAATTATTATGTACAACAAGAATAATCCTAAATGAGAATATTGACTGTTATTTTTTTTCTTTATTCTTTATTTTCATTGTGTGAGTGTGAGTGTGAGTGTGAGTGTGATACCATTACTATATCACAATCTATTACTTAAACATGTTTTGTTAAAGTTCCACAAAAATATTTACTTTTTTCTTCAGGTTTCGTGCCAAGACATTTGAAGCTTCATTAATGAGTCTAAAATTTTAAAACCTTCAACTCGAAATCCCTCCTTATAGTTAACTGTGATTTGTCCATTCCACAAACCAAGAGTTTGTGATTTAGATGGACAAATCCTTTTCTTCTTGTTGCTTTAAGAATTTTTTTCTTCGCAACATTCTCCGAATTACATATTTTTATTTAATAAATTAGTAATATCAAGCAATTAATTAAATTTCTGTGATTATAAACTAATGAATGAATAATTATAATTTTCATTAATTTGTAATGGGGCTATACTTTCTCCCGTAAGGAAATGGGAAAATTTGCAGCAGTAGTTCCTAACCTTCTCATTTTTTTTTTGCAGACTTTATCATAATCTTCAATTTATGTCAGTGGAGGTCCCTAATCTTTCAAAATATGTGGATGTAATACATTCATTTGGCTATTAGTTGACCAATGAAGACAAAATTTGATCAATTTTGACCAAATTAAAAAAAAATGTGAAAGTGTAAGTTTACATTTTTCTAACATTAAAAATAAGTTAAAATTTATATTAAAAAAACAAAAACAAAACATCATCATCTTTCACACCATTCCCCACCAATCCCCATTCATCCCAACCCAACCCAATCAAATCAAATCCAACCCATCCCATCCACTCTAACCGTCCGTTTGGCCTCTATTAAATTAAAATTCATTTTTCTCTCTTTTTATTAACCGCACATTTTTTCATAAAATAATATTACACGTAAATTTAAAAAAATCTTTCTTCTTTTTTAATCACACATTTTTTAATAAAAATACTATTCTCCACATTAAAATGTGAAATAATGGAGCACAAACACAGGAGCTAAAATAGTCAAAATTGCCAATTGAAAACCCATCGACCACAGGCAACCCAGCCACACTATCGGCCACCGTATCATTCCACAAAACTAGAAATTAACACCATCCCCAACAAAAAAATAAATAAATCAAATCGAACATTGATCTTGATCTTAATGATTTCAAGGAGTTCGACTTGACTCGGGAGGTGGTGGCGTGAAGTTCCATTGTTGAGTTTGAACTTGAAATTCCATGTAGAGCTCCCAGCCAGGTTTGTCAAAGGGAATCAAAATCTCAACTTTTTTTCTTTTTCATTTTCTCAATCTAGATTTTGTTCTTTAATGTTGTTTGATCGAGTGAATTTGGATATGAAAATGAGAATGTGTTTTTTTTTCCTTTTTTGGATTTACATGTATTGGTGGTAGTCGGCATTGGTGGTAGGTGGTCGTAGTGTGGGGCGATGGTGACGATGGTGGCAGTTTAGGCCGGTGGTGGCGCTAGTTGCTGGATGGGTTTCTGGCTTTGATTGAGTTTGTGGTAAAAGTGTTTGGTGGTTGGAGATTGTAAGCGGATGTGGATGTGTAGTGGTGGTGGTGGTTCTTTCCTCTGATCCAGCTCGTCGGCTTAGTGATGGTGGTAGTGTGGTGGTTTCGTCACCTGAACTTAACTTGGTGGTAGTGGGTTGTAGGTTGAGATGCATCTGTTTTTCCAAATCAAATAGATCGATTTTAATTTTAATTTTTCATTTGGGTTCCATTTGGCCCTAGAAAATATGGTAGCCAAGGTGGTAATGGCTGTAGATTTGGTGGCGGTGGTCATGGCGACCGATTGTGGGTGGCGAAAGGTTGTAGGGTTTTGGTTTTGGGGTAGGGGTGGCCCAGTGGGTTTTGGATTGGGCATAGGATAGGGGTGGAAAATGTTTATTTTTACTTAATTATTTTTATATAAAAAGAGATAAAGTTACCATACCTTTATATAAATAATTAAAAATGTGATCAAAATTATTTTCTTGGTCAACCAACGGAAAAGTGGACGGATTCCATCCATTTGGACTTCATATGTATATTTCTGAAAGGTTAGGAACCTCCGTTGATATAAATTGAAGGCTAGGAATAAGTTTGCAAAAAATAAAAAAGTTAGGGACCATTGCTGCAATTTTCCGTAAAAAAATGTTTCTCATTGGTATTATCGATGCAAATTACATGGGTGAAAATGACTTACCAAGTCAGCAATGTTTGGTAAGCTCCGGCGCCCTAAAGTCAATGTTTTCATAATAAAAGTATGCTCTGCTGAAGAAAATTCAACACGAATAATATTACGTTGGACTCCATAAGAAAAAAAAAATAAATAAATAAATAAAAAAATTCTCCCCTTTATCTCACCAACACCGTCCACGACACCTCTCGCCGTCTTGAGCAACTGATGACACAAAATAGAGTTAAGCTAAAACATAAAACTAGTTGAGCTAACCGATAGATCCTAGCCTAGCCTGGCCTAGTCTAGAGTAAGACTTTGAACTGAAAAATATATATTTGATCTCCGTTAAATTAAATTTCTCTCTCCTATTTTTAACCATACAATTTTTCATAAATAATATTATACGTAAATCGAAAACTTTTTCTTCATTTTTAACTACTCATTTTTCAAAAAAAATACTATTTCTTCCATTTTCATTCCAAAAAATGAGGGTTAAACGGGACTTAAGCTAATAATTCAATTTGGCTAGATAATTCGTGGCCTCCATCTTTGACTACTCATGTTGTATTAAAAATAATATAGCCTCGTTTTGATTCTCCTTTTTTTTTTAAATATTTTTTAAACAGTGATTTAACATCATTTTAACTACACATTCTTCAATAAAATAATATTAAACATAAATTCAAAATTTTTCTTTACTTTTTAACCACACTTTTTCCATCAATACATTATTCAAAAATGAATTCTTATGAAAAGAATGAGACTCAAATGAAGACATAGTTTGAAACTTGAGGTATATGTTACATACGAAAATTATTATGATCTATCGAATGTCATGTCAGTCACAAAAAGGGATCTGTTGTGTGCCCAATTGTCATGGAATGAACATTTGTGCCTTGATTGTGTCGAACATAAAAACGCTTCAATTATCATGGTTTGCCTAAACAAGTGAATTTGTACGATTTTAATACTTGACCAGAAACATGATTAGAGATTTTGGATAGCCTTGGACGTGAAAGGAACTCATCTATGTGCAAATTCTAGCAAACCAACACGAATGTACCTATGAATTTTCAACCATTATTTGGATATTTTGGCCAAATAGGTCTGAAGAGATGTGGAGGAGAACGAAAACAGAATGGTTACTAGAACTCAAAAGTTAGAAGACCCTACAACTAAACTTCCAATTTTTGCAGTATTTGCATACAAATCACGCCATTACATGGTCCGCAGGACGATCCAAAGAAACAAGAAATTGGACCACGAGAATGTCTTCTGAGAAAGTGAATATTTTACCCTAAAAAATGTAAAACATTAAGCAACATGATTTAGAAAATTTCCATATGTATTCATTGCCCAATTTCTTGCTGAAAATACCTGTTCATCTGAATTAAACCATCAGAAATTGTGGGCGGACTCCAATTAATTGGATGTACATGTCTACCATAGTCTAAGTGTAGGTATTTTTTTTTTTTTTTTGGGATTACGCTTCATTACTGGTGCCATCACCTGCCCTACCTTGGACCTTGGTGAAAGAGGTAAATCGCAGGTTATACCTCCAAGGATATAAGATGGAAGACTATTTGTACACTTACACTTACCCAAGAGCCATTAAGTGTAGGTTTCTTGCTTACACTTAACCAAGTGTCCCTTTTGTTAGTTCATCTGATTATTTTTCTGTTAGCGAAATGAATTATTGAGCTTTAGCTTTAGAAGTGTCTTCAAAGGTAATTAGTACAAAACATTTTTACTTTTCAATATTATTGTGCAAAATGTTGTACATTTCATTTTTTGGCATTTTCATCTCTACCTTCATTTTTCATTGCGGATATCATCATTTTCATCCAATTTCTCATGTAAAATGACATATATACCCTCTTATTTAAATAAAAGAAAATTTAAAGTTGAACCGATAAAAAATATTATTTATACAAATTATTAATTTATCTAGTATTAATTTATCGAGATTACAATGTACAAGGTTATAAATTACTTCACTTTGAATTAATACAAATTTGTTTTAAATTTTCAACAATATTGATTATATATGAATAGCTAAATTGTTATAATTTTTTGTTAATTCACTAATGTTATCGAACAATATGTTTTCTGTAAAATAAAAAAAAAATTCAAATATTTTCTTTTTGTGTCAATTAAAAAGTCGTTTCGACGGGATTTTTTTTTTCAATACAACTTTTAATTACGAGCTAAGATTGTCGTAATTGGAAATTAACCTTGACTTGTCAAATGAACACAAAAAAATTTAGCAAAAAAAAAAAATAAAAATAAAAATCAATGATAGTGAACTAGGTGCCAAATTTGGAACAATTACTCAATATTTTCCTTTTAACCCGTATTAAATTTTCTTATATTTTTCATCCACAATTTTTTTCTCTTCAAATTACTGCTTAATTTACCAAACTAATCGATGGCTCCTTGCGATACTTGAATGAAATAGAAAAATTTAATCCAAAATGCATTGGTCCACTTTGTTAGTGTTAGATTGTTGTAATTGACTATTCCGTGAACAAAAAGGACCAACTTGAACATTTTAGAAGTTTAGAGACTTAATTGCAAAGTTTCATAGTTAGTAGGTTAGCTTAGGGTTCGGAATCCAAATTTGGAACACGAAATTTTTTTGTCGCATTTTCGTTAGCTGCTCGTCGGAGTAACGCTGGAGCTGATGAAACAGGAACATCCTCGCTCGACTTTCGCCCCACTGTCGCTCGTGCAACATGCCCTTCGCTCGAGCGACATACTCCCTCGCTCGAGCAACAGTGTTTTATGGCCAACACGAGTTTACGTTTTTGGAAAGTTTTACACGGCTCATAACACTTATTTTGCCCTACATATAAATAGAGGCAATGTGCATGATTTCATTAAGGTTGCTATATTATTCTTAAAGAGAGAAAAACATTCTATATGATTCGAGAGATCCAAGAAAATAATTCATTGAGAGATTCATACATTTATTCTTGAGATCTAGCAACCCGATTTTGGAAAACATCAAAGTTCCATAATCCAAAACATCTGGCGTCTTTAATCTTTTAATGAATTGACTCTTTCATTGGGATTTGGAAGAGGTGAAGCAAGCGCAGGAATAGTACAAGAATATGAGGTTTTTGGAATTCCACTTGTAGAGACAATTGACTATAGATCAGGAGACTGAAAATGCAACAGCAGATCTTGGAAGCTACATGAGGTAGATCGGAAGTCATCTACGACAGATAGATCGTGAGTCTGGAAGTTAGACAGTGGATCTTAAAAATTGCAGGAATTACTACAGCCAGAACGAGTGAAGTTGCTAGTCTGGAATCACACTGTAATCCTTATTGTCGATAGTGGAGGTAACTGGTTTGGTCCCGGAGATTTTTCCTTGTTGGGTTTCTCCGTCAACATATTGTTATTATTTAGTGCTTTTAGTAATATTACAACTGCGATAATTTAATATAGGAATTGGACTTGTTTGCTCAATCATCTAGAAACTAATTAAAGTTACTTGTTACTTTGGTTAGATTAATTTCGCAGATAAGGTCAAACTAAAAACGAGTAATTAGTAACGGTCTAACACTATCCCATAACTTTCACACTTTAATTATTAGTCATAACAAAATAAGTATTCCAAAATTCAATTAGAAGTTAATTTATGGCCTCCATCTTTGACTATGCACTTTCTTTATTTTTCCCCTCAAATCCTTGATGAAGAAATAGACGAAGAATAAATGTAGGGTTTGTTTAGCCGAATTTTTTGTTTTGTTTTGCTTTTGCTTTTATTTCCTTTATAAGAGGGATTTTTTTTCTTCACATTAGATTAGCTTTTTCTAAAAACTATTCTTGTAAAACAAAATACTTTTAAAAAATTATTCAAATATGTAAGACTAAACTTTTGTTTGGCCCCTATCTCTATCATATTTTTTCATCTCTTCTACTTTTAATCACACAATCTTCCATAAAATAATACTATACGTAAATCAAAAAAAAATTCTTCTTTTTCAACCACACATTCTAAAAAAAAAAAAAACACTACTCAAAATACTAAATTTGAAAAAACGGGGGCCAAACAAATATAATTTTAAAAGTAACTTTTGACTTTTCAAAACTCACGTCAATCGGATCCTTATTATTTTCCTCATTGAAATATGGAAAAAAAAAATTCAAAAATTAAATTATTTTAATAACTCCCTATCTCACTCGTTGAATGTATCATTTAAAATTTAAGGACTTGTTTGAGCTCCAATAAATTGGAAAAAAATATATTTTTAAATAGTAGATTGATGGAAAATGTGATTAAAAATGATGAAAAAATTTCGATTTGCATGTAATATTATTTAATTAAAAAATATATAATTAAAAAAAAAGAGATAAAAATATATTTTGAAAAAAATAAAAATCAAATACACTATGTGCTACGTCATGCAACTAATACTAATAAAAGACGTTGCAATATACTTAGGGCCTGTTTGATCCACATTTTTTTTCCAATAAAATGAATTTTTCGTCCGTTGGAACAGTAAAATACTGACACACCACAGACGTCTACAGTACCAAGTCAAGCTAATCTTCCTCTCATTTCCCACATTTGCCCTTGCACGTTGCCAACCCTTCCTTCTCACCGACATTTCCCTCTCTCTTGCCTAATCACCCCCTTCTTCTTCACGACCACAAAATTTTTCTCACGCCCCCACCATCACGACAACAACAATTTCTTCACTCCGTTTGCCCAACAAATTGTTCCGGTTAAGTGTAGCCAAGGTACAACCTTCCCCCCGAGCTCGATCTGCTGTCAATAACGCTGGAAGGCGGCAACGGCGTCACCAATCTGGCCCTGCAATAGCTACACCACCGTTCGACAAAACTGAAATCCCCGTTTCAAACTAATGGATCCAGTGTACAGTAAGGTATTCCGAACCTTTTTTTTCTCTGTCAGCCCCTTTCGTTTCATGTTGCTAGAATGCTCGCTCTTCCTATTTTTAAGTACATGGATTCGATTACGTAGCAACCTTCGTCGAGTTCACCGCATCCAGCAAACATCCAGAGCGCCAAGTCACATGCGAGGTAGACGCCAGAGGACAACTTGACCTTCATTTCAGCCTGCGAAACGGCCCTTGCCGAAGGTCACAAACATGGGAAGTGTTTCACCAAAATTGGATGGGAGCGTGTGGTAGCGCTCTTCAATTCCTTCATCGGTCGTGCTTGGACGAAGCAGCAGCTTCGCAATCACTGGGACGGAATGCGGCGAGAGCACAAACGACTGTTCGAACTTATTAATTGCACCGGTGTTGAATATAACGAGGCCACCCACCGGATTGTAGCGTCGGAGGAATGGTGGAGCAGAAAAATTAAGGTAAGTTATGGCAACTGCCTTTCCGATCCACCTGTGCCACACGATTCTGGATTCTTCTCACGATTTCTATATTTTGTGCTCAATAATTGTATGACTTCTCAGAATTTTTTTTCTGCCTGTGAGTTAGCACTTTGGGTTGATGTTAATGTACATGTTCGACTTTTTCAAAACCTTGTATGGACATTTTTTTCTGCCTGTAATTCGTTCATTCCATTGACACATGAATGGAACGACCGTGGTACCAATTTCTGTATTGAACGACTGGTAGCGTTTCTTGATTGAGTTCCATTTTTATTACATGTCAATTATTCTCTTACTAATTGCTTGTTAGTGATACAAGATGAACAATGTTTGAATATATATATTACCTGCCCAAAAAATGTACTTTTCGTTTGCCCAAGTTCCCCCATTTGACTGGCTCAAAACATGATTGTAGGAGAACAAGGACTACAAGGAGTTTAAAGACAAAAACGTTAGTTTGATTTACATTCGCTATCAGCAACTATTCGGCGATAGCATCGACGGTGCAAAGTATGCAGTCACCCGGACCAAGTTATGCTGCACGGGACTTCACATGTTTGAGGATAGTGCTCATGGGGACCAAATTGATGCGATCCCTATCGACCACGAGGAAAGCAGTTCAAGCGATGAGGGCTGTCTAGGAACGGGCACCGCAACCATGAACACTTCTCGATCAAAAAGCGGCGGAAAACGGGCTTCATCCTTCTCCAAGCAACGAGGTAAAAAAGCAAAATTTCACCACGTGAGTTGTCCTTCTCCGTGGAGCGTGCTACCAATGCAGCCGAGGAAGTTGTGGCCAAGATCAATGACATTATAAAGCCGAACGAACATGCAGGGACCACTACCATCAAGGAGTTGTTGGCGGCGGGACGTCTCCAACGTCGAACGCCGTTGTATTTCTACGCCCTCTCATTCCTAGCCCAAAAAAAGTATCGGGATATGCTTAGTGTCTTGAAAGATGCTGATGAAAAATTTGAGTGTATCGAGTGGCATTTTAACGATCGAAAAAATTCCCGTCAGTAGAACTAATATTTCTTTACTTTGTGTAATTTTCGCTGTTCCCCCTAAAACACGAATCCTTCTTTTTTTTACTGTGTTGAGAACGTTTTTAATGAGTTTAGTGTATGTGTGTACGTTTAATGATTTCTAACTTTTTATTGGCCGTTACATGCACGTGAAGTACCAAGTTACACAGCGATTGTACATAAGTAATGCATGTGGTGTGGAAAAATTTACATAACTCCAAAAACAAGGACATCTCTTTCCATGCTTATGTCAAATCTTGCAGTCACTTTTTAGTAGGACCCAACAATGAGGATGTACAACAAATTCTGCTCCATAACGTACAAATAATGTGCTTTGCTATATGAATTACAAAGGGTGGTTGCCCTATATATAACAGGCATAATTTCTCCTTCAGCACAAAGTTGCTATACATGATATTCCGCTTCTGTGTTACAAAGAGTATCAGTACTGCAGGCCACCACGTGGAAGGAACAATGGACGATGAAAGCTTCAATTGCATGCTACTATCACTATCAGACGACGAGGAGGAACTAGAGGAGGTGGAGTTCCTTACTCAACTAGCAGCCAACGTTGCAACATGGCACAACTACTGTAGAATTGCTGGTAGCGATGCAAGAAAATTGTATGAAAAACAACAAAGACGTGTTCATAGATTTTCACTGTCAAGGAATGGCCACATGTTTATGATGGAGGCAATGACCGGGAATGGACAACTATACTACCAAGAATTTCGTATGTATCCGCAGACGCTGTACCGCTTTGGGAACATTCTACGCGATGAATATGGACTAGAGAGTAGCCAGCAGGTCGATGTATACGAGAAATTAGGAATGTTCCTGTGCATATTAGCGCACGGGAAGGGATATCGGCAGGTGACGACCATATTTAACCATTCGTTGCAAACAGTATGTCACTACTTCAAAGAAGTGTTGCGTGCAGTTGTTAGGCTAGCGCAACGGCTTATACGTCCGACTGTCGATTACAACAACGGAGTCGAGCCGCACAAGCCAGACCTATCTAAGCATTCGTTGTTTGAAGATTGTATTGGAGCAATTGATGGAACACATGTTCGAGCTGTGCTACCCCGTCAGGAGCGTGTGAGCTTCATTGGCCGTAAAGGAGTACCAACACATAATGTGTTGGCTATATGTGATTTTAATTTATGTTTCACGTTTGTGCTCGCTGGCTACACCGGGAATACGCATGATGCTCGAATGCTCGCCTGAGCCATTTACGATACGTCTATTCATTTTTCTTAGCCTGCACCGGGTAAGTATTATTTAGTCGACTTTGGATTCGCTCATTGACCCGGATATATGGCCCCATACAAAGGCTCGGATATCCTGTACCATTTTCAACAGTTTCGCGACGAACGAACAGGCCAGCGCCGTAGATTTCGGAATGCTCGCGAGAGGTTTAATTTCAAGCACTCCTCATGCAGAAATATAATCGAACGTGCATTCGGTGTGTGGAAGCAGAGATGGAAAATTCTAGATCGTATGCCAAGCTACCCGTTCCCCACACAAGTTGGTGTTGTAATTGCCACAATGGGTGTTCATAATTTCCTTCGTCGTTCTGGTGATGTGGATGAGGCATTTCACAGAGCGGAAACGGAGGAAGATGATGAAGCCGAGGTGTATCTACCGAGTGCGACAGACGAGGAACAAGCCAAAATGAACGCACCTGAAATGCAGCGGTCCGAGTGGGACAAACTTCGTGATTATATGGCACAACAGCGATGATCAATTAACTGTAAATGGATCACGAGTCGTAGGATGTCTTTTGTGGTCGTAATCGTGTTATGTTTTACGTTTCACTTGTTTTAATGTCCGCAAATTAGGAAATGAATAAATTATGAGATTTCGTCACAAATATAAATGTGCGCAATTTATTTAACGAGATACATCATGATGCGTATGAAAATATTTGAGTGTGATTTACATTTTCAAACAAGTAGGAGTTCACAAAAAATTATGGCTTTTTTATTTTTTTTATGTATCACAAAATTTACGTCGTAAAATTTTGAATTTTATGAGGAAAAAAAAATGTCGAGCATGCGTACTATTACGTTCAAAAAATATAAATGTGCGCAATTTATTTAACGAGATACATCATGATGTGTATGAAAATATTTGAGTGTGATTTACATTATCAAACAACTAGGAGTTCTCAAAAAATTATGGCTTTTTTATTTTTTTTTATGTATCACAAAATTTATGTCGTAAAATTTTGAATTTTATGAGGAAAAAAAAAATGTCGAGCATGCGTATTATTACGTTCAAAAAATATGGAGGTGTACTGTGCGTATGAGGGTAGTAGTATTTTATGCTTATGCGTTTGAAAAAAAAATTGGTCAAAAAGGTACAAATCTTGGAAGTTGAAAAGGATGCTGGTAGAGGGGTAAAAATGGCATTTCTTGAAAGTTGACAAGGGATGCTGGTAGGGGTTTAAAAATGGCATTTTGTGGAAATAAACGGTACAGGCAAATGATTAATATAACTTGCTTTTAACAAAGGGTCCCACTTTAATGTGACACAAAAATGCATTTTGAAAAAAAAAATGTGGATCAAACGTGCTCTTAAATTCAACAAGCAAATAAATACACATCAAATCATAGTCATAGAAACGCGGTAGAGCTTGGTGGTTGAACCAAAATTTTCATCAAAAAACCAACAACCCGCCAATATAGGGCCCCCACTATTTTTGGTCCTGTGCCAATAGCAAGGCTCAATTTTCACAAGGATGAAAACTTTTTGATGGAACAAAATATACATAAATTAAGTATATATTAAAATAATCTCAAAATTTCAACATAAATTAAAAATGAAAAAAGGTTACACAACCAATCACCATTGATCGAGATTTGAGATTGAGTACTTAACATATAAAAACACATTTAACACCTAGATACATAGTCGGGCGTGACTACTTCAAAATCAAAAAGTATTAACGGACTATATTGTTGACCTACTTGATAAAAAATAATCATACAAATTTCGGCGTGAATTATTATGTGAAAATGGATAATAAATTTTGAGGTTGGCTTATTGCATATTCAAACACCTTTATTTTTGCTTCCATTGAATGAGGGCAGGTACCAACAATCAAACTTCAACTACCCCGTCGTGAGTCCAGGTCCACGTACGAAATGACTACATTACCCTCCTTTGGTGTTTTAATACTTTTTTTTTAACTCTACGAATTAAAACTCGTCATCTAGAATTCATTCACAAGTGACGACTTGATACATTTTTGAGTTCACAAGTTCGAAGTAGTTAATGACATATTAAAGAAGCTATATTTCATAGAATTAATCTGCAAGTACATATTTTTTCTACAGATTTTGGACAGAAATTTGAATTTTTAGACACAAGGAGTGGGATCCATGTATAAAATATTGAAAAATAAAACACCCTTCCCGTCCAATATTATCTTTCTTCTGTAGGTACAGAAATTTTTGAATTTCTGTACCTATAGCACAACTCTATTTCATAAGAGTGATGCAATGTTAATTTAATATTATGCAAAAAAAGGAGAAAACTTAAGATTGTCAAAGATTTTTTTTTTTTTTTTTTTTTTTGTATTAAAAGTGTGTTTGGATGGATTTATAGTTTAAGAATAAGTTTAATTTTGTGGTCAAAATTTTGCCAAGCCAGCACTTGTGGGACTTAAGCTTATGAGATAGAATAAGCTACCTAGGTGGAACTTATTTTCACCTCAAAAATCATGGAACCAACCACTTAAAAGTTGTGTTTTTTTTTTTGCCGAACATGTCCTCTTCCAAATAAATTCAGAATCGAATAAAAGAGGGGCAAAAGAATAAAATAGAAAAGTTGAACTTTTTTCGACATCATGTTTCGACATGCCTTTGCACTAGAAAAGGCCTTAAAAAGCCAATTTCAATTTTAAGTGGTATGCACAAAAGAAAAATAATGTGTACTTTTGGAAGTAAATTTTGATGAGTTAATTTCTAATGGTCATTGAAATTCAAGTAAAGTTTCAAATTGATCATTAAATTATTCTTGTGATTCATTTAATCACTAAAATAAATACTATTACGTAATTGGTTACTCCGTTAATTTTATTAGTGCCATAATCAACACGGTAGCTATTAAATCTTCACCTCTACTAATTTCTATTGAAGCGAACAATTCTTACAAGCTGGCCTCCTATTTTTTAGTTGGGTTGCAGGCTTTTTAGTCGAAATTAGGATTAGGGTTGAAAGGGCTGTTCGAGATTTTATTCTATTTTGAAGACTTCTAATTTCACGACATGAACACCACAATATCAAGGTTGGTTCATCGACCCAACATAAAATTTTGAGTTAATGTTGCTAAAGGAATGACTAGCTATTTTATATAATTTAAATGTACAACTAGGCCTATATTTGACTTGTGTTTTTCAACTATTTATTAATTTTCAAGTCAATTTTTTGTCTAAACACTTTAAGGAATTCATAATTGCTATCTACTTATTTATCATTTATTTTCATATATTTATAATCTAAACCGTTTATAACTACTTCTTAAATATACTCTAAATGAATCCCCAAAATATTTTAGCGATCAATTTGAAACTTCCCTCGAACTTTGGTGACCATTTGAGAAAAATCTCTCTTTTTTGATAGTTTTTCCCCCGGTAAGGGTATTATCGTCCATTTAGAAAAATTCCAAGAAACGTGCAGGCTGTGCCCGTCTTAGAAAATAAAGATCTTCATTTATCAACGTACGTTTAGTCTCTCGTGCACAACGTCGGTTTCCCCAAGAACACACCTCTAAAAATCCAGTCGAAGTAAAAAATCCTGACAAAAAATTCACAAAAATATATTAGGTAGGAGGAGCGCCGGAACCTCCAATAGTGGCTTTATGGCGGCGTTAAAATTGTTCGTATTTACTGTTTTTCTCTCTCTAATCCTCACCCACATCAGAGCTGATGCTGATTCCCTAATCTCCGTCGTTGACGATGAAGTCCAAGTACCCAGATCGGATGGCTCTGATTCTGTTTTGATAGAACAACTCAAATCTAAGATCCATAGTCTTGGTTAGTCAGCTCAGAAAATTTTCGATTTTTATTTTTATATTGTAAAGCCCATGGATATTTAATAAATGACAGTTCCATTTTTTGAGTATTAAGCTATTTCTGTTTTTCTTTTGTAAATTTTGAGTGATTGTGATTTATGGGTTATTGGATTTTGACGATTGCTATTGAAACTTGTAAGCCTTTGTTTGCAAAATAATTATGCGGAAGCGCATTTGAAGAACTTTTGGGTAAATATTTATATAGATGGAGATGTTAGCTAATGAACTGAAAAAGAATGCCAACATATGTATGGAGAGTGGAGATAAGGTTTTGAGTAGTAAGTTGTGTGTGTTGCTATTGTGTCATTTTAGGCGTGTGGAATTTTCTGGAAACTGACCTCCCCGTGGGGTGTACACAGTAAAAAATTGTATACCTTCATGGGTTCCAATAAGGGGCACGTGTTGTTTCACCATCGAATTGATCCCATTCCGTTGATTTAGAACTAACACCTGATTGCAAATCATTAGTGCATTTTTTTCTGCCTGTGATATATATTTGGAGTGGTGTTGGTGTAGTTGTGAGGTATGCAAGGTAGTTGCCAAGATTGTCTTGTTATCGTTCGATATGTCAAGTCCATGAAAGAATTAATTTGAAAAGTATATTTTGGACAGGAAAATGCCTAGATGTTATGTTTAGTGCTAGTAATTATCTATTTATGTGCAACACTGAAAGGGAAACCAAGTCATGTGGTTCATAAGACAAAAGGATGAAGCAACGTGGCTGTGTACCTTTAACCTCTTTTCAAATCCAGAATTTGCAGAGTAGCAGTCATCATATTTTTCGTCTTTTGCTCAAACAACTATAAATAACTATTGCCTTCACCTGCATGCCATAAAAAAGGGAAGGAAACAATTGGTGGAAGAATAAATTAGACTTTGCTGAAGTGAACGGTTCTAAAAAAAATACTAAAAAAATGAATGGCAGCTAAGATTACCGAGCAGAAGTATAAGCTTCTATTATGAAGCCGATGTGGTAGGTGTAGAACTATGAACTATGCCAGTGAAGTTGTGGCAAGGAGGCCTAGTGTAAGTCTACCCGATTTGTAATCATTCTACTAACTTTTGTTTCTAATTTACCTTTGGAGGAAGTGATTACTTATACTTACATTTCTGCACAAGACTAGCTTGCAGCAGGACATTAGAATTCAACAATAGCTGTTCTCCACTAGATTGCATCCTTTTCCCTGTGGACCAAACTTATACATGAATTTGCCCCCTTCTTGGGGTAAGCCACAAGTAATGAAATGATTTGTTTACTTTATTCATCTAATAGCGGACTCTAACTGTATTTTTATATTTTTCTCACACATTTCTATTGTTTGAAGAGTCTCATATTGAGGAGAAAGCTCAAGAAATAAAAGGTAAGGATGAGGTTATTGCTGCAAAGGAGAAGATAATCAAAGAAAAATCAAACAACATTACATCATTGCAGAATGAAATTGGTTCTCTACAAGTGAGACATTAAAATCTCTTGAACTCGATCGTTATATTCTTTTTCCTGTTAGTGAAAATGATATTTGTTTGTTAGAAAAATGGAACATTAGCTGCCGAGGAACAGGTGGGGAAGGCACATGCACGAGCTGAAGAATTGGAAAAGCAGGTGGAGAAACTCAAAACAGACATCGAAGTGAAAACTAAGGAAAAAGAAGTATTTAAAGCCCGAGCAGAGGAAGCTGTAAAGAAGACGGTTGAATTAAATGCCAAAGTTGAGAGTGTAAGATGTTTCTTTGTCTACCGTGCTTGTAAATTATTTTACACATAACAATGGCCTCAAGTTTCATAACTTTTGTCTTTTAATAGTGGAGTCTGAAACGATCATATATCCAATGACTCTCTCTCCTTTTTTGATTTATTGTGATTTGGTGTCTTTGTTTATTAAAGATGAAATGTGGAGAACTTGGTCTGGGCATATTTTGTGAAGCCTGTTTTATTCATTGGTTTGGAAAACTAATGGAACTAACATTAGTGGTAAACCTAGGGTAGAGGACGGCCTGAAATCATATGGAATTAGGTAAACGGAGAGGTTATAAGCCTTGGTAGTTTCATTCTGGAGATGGCTGCTGATAGAGTGACATAAGAGGTGGAAGAAAATGATCAATGTATCCGACTCCATATGAGGATGAGATGAATTTAATTTTTTTGTGTTCATGTGACTTTTGTATGATTTATGCTTATTATATTGAAAAGATTTATTTATCCTAATCATCACGCGAGGTAGTACATGTGGTAATGCACAAGGACGTGATTAATGCCGTATGCATTAAAAAAGAAAGGAGATGATTCTGCTGAAATTTGTCAAAAGATACTACAAGTAATATAACATAGTCTATTTTTTTATTTTATATGCACCATTTGCTACCCGTGGAAAATGGAAAGTAAAAACCTTTCTTTCTCGCTATCAGTACTTCAATCTAACTCTCGTTTCATGTTTGTGCATTGGTTGCTATCGTTCTGCTTGTAGCTTCAAAAGGTTATTGATGAACAGAAAGCAAACTTACGTAAAACTGAACGAGCTCTTCATATTGCTGAGGTATATTACTAATGCTTTAAATACTTGTTTAATTTGTTTAAAAATTTAGTTCGGATAATTAGTTGCTTTTTCTTTAAAAATTCTATGCAGGATGAATTGATGAAGGCGAAGTCTGAATATACGTCCAAAACTAGAGAGTTGATGGAGGTAAGCTTTCAATGGTTTTTTAATGTTTCTTACTACCCTTTTCTATGCTTTTTTTTTTATAGGAGTTCAATTTTGGAGTCTCATTTAACTTTCTTAATGCTTAAATGCTCTATTGCATTTCATGATACTTCTGTTGCTTGTGTATTGATTTTTGCCTTGATTGACCTATCAGACACAATCTCTTTCCACTATTGTTCTTCTGCAGCACTGTAATTGATTCATTCCCTCAACATGGCTATAATGCTTATTCACACCATCTAGGTTCTATACAAACTTTTCATTTAAGGCTAGGGAATAGTATTAAGCCCCTGTTTGATGGCCATTATTTGAGAAAAAATGTTTTGAATAGTGAATTTTTGGAGAATGTGTGGTTAAAAAGTAGGGAAAAGTTGTGTTTACGTGCATAATATTTTACTGTGTGAATGTATGGTTGAAAATGAGTATGTAGCATAAAGAGTTTTGAAATAATGATTGTCAAGCTAGGGCTAATTGTAGTCATGATTCAGTTGCATGTCAATTCTCACTCTATCATACTTTTGTTTCTCTTGTTTTTTCACAATCCTGAATAACAATTTATATATCTTCAATATTTTTATATCATGGAAATGTTGAACTCTTTTCTAGTTCATGTTTATTTTGGATAACCTTTTCACTAAAAACTCATTTTGTTGATGAAACTTAGTTTCATATTAAACATACCTGGTCTAATTGCTCTTTCCCTATATTTTTTATCTCAATTTTGTCTGTGCACATCATTTTTCTGGTATCTGAGCCAAACATTTTTTACTTTCTCTTCTTCTAATCTCACTTTGTTGGATAGTGACAACTATAATCTCTTTACGCCATGAAAGAGTGAGGGAAATTTGGTGGTTCTATTATTCACAAAATTAATTATTCACTGATATATATATATTTTTTTCTCTATGGTATTTTCTGTCCTATAATTTTTGGTTTTTATGCTGATCAAAACTGCATTTAATATATCATAAATTGACACCTAATGGAAACTATAGAGTTGACTGTGGAGTTTCTATTATGCTTCTAGCTTCTTTATGATAAAAGTCTATGGCCCCAGTTGTCATTGGGTCTTTGTGAAAACGTACCATAGTATGTGCCTGTCGAAATTTGGCTGTAAACTATCAGATATTTTCCAATTAATTTGGCATTCACTAGCAGAACCAGATCACAATGCAATTCCAATTAAGAGCTTCCTTGCACATTTTATGCTCTTCTTCAATGCTCATCTGGATTTTATGGATATATCTGCTTTTCTTCTTGTTTACTTTTTCTTTATCGGCACGAACCCTGTTTTTTATATACATATATATGCTAAATGTTTTCAGCCAAAGTATTTCCTTGCAGTAGCTGGTCAACATATTCTCTGTGATGCATAATTTGTTCAGATATTTTTTTGGGCTCTAATTGGTGTGAGTTTTGTTCCACACGTATGCTTAAATTTGTTCCATTCATTCCCTTTGATGAGCTATGCTGTGAAGAACACTTTTACTTCTCTTTTTGGGTGTTATATGGCCTTATTTCATTTTATGATATATATAATTAGGTTCATGGTGCATGGCTTCCACCTTGGCTTGCAGTTCATTTTATTCATTACCAGGTATTGTTTTCTGTTCTTTTGCTGCTTCTTGTATATTACCTGACAATTCTTGTGAGTTTTGACTAAGTTTGTTATTTGCAGTCACTTCTGGAGAAAAACTGGAATGTACATGGAAGACCTGCCTTGGAGATGGCAATGCAGAAGGCATGTGTCTAAGTTGCATAGAGTACATTAAGCTTCCTCCTAGACATTGTTTGTGTATGAAGGAATTATGAAATGTTACATTCTCGCCTTCAGCCTCCTTTTTTCAGTAGCCCATACCTATCTGTATTTTTCAGGCAATTGAGAAGAAGGCCCAACTTGAAGAATGGGCTGCACCACATGTTGAAACCATGAAAACTGTAAGTCAACTTTGCATATGCTAGGCTAAGTATGAGTGTTTGATTTGCTCTAATTGATGTTAATGCAGAAAGCAGGGATTATGGCATGCATTCATGGTTAAGTTGTTTCTTTCAATTGATTGTCCATCGTACATTTTCTCTCTTTGGCATATATTTTGTTGCATTTCTATCTGACATAAGATAAGAAACTTACATTAGTTGGTTGCATTTCAAGTGAGAGTAGCACTATAACTTTTTAGTCGACACCATAATTACTTTTATAATATTTTACATTATTCCTGATTTGAATTTTTATGTGCTGATTTATCCCCTCCATCCTGTGTGAAGAAATGGATCCCAGCCATAAAGGAACAGTGGATAGTGGTAAAAACTAATGCTGAACCCCATGTGCAAATGCTAACTATGAAAACTCTCGAGATATATGAGGTATCAAAGAACACTGTGACTCTTCGTATCATCCAAGTTCAGGAAATTGCTGATCCTTATTTTCAAGTGAGATATCCATCTACTCAACCTTATTTGTTTACTCTCTCTTCACCATCTGAAGTAAATTTAATTAAACTGCAGGAATTAAGGAAATTTAGCAAACCATATATTGATCAGGTTGCCACTGCAACAAGACCTCATGTTGATAAAATCCGGACTACTTTAAAACCCTATACAAAGAAGGCAGTTCATGCTTATGGAAAGTTCCTTGAATGTGCAACAGTGTACCACCATCAGGTATGATAGTTCTATATACATTCCCCACTCTAATTTTTTTATTGGTGCACTTTTACAGTTTGCTTTAGATTCAACGTGTTTATATGAGCATTACCTTCTTTGTACCCAATTTATTTTATCATTAGACTTAAGTCTGCGCTATCTGACTCTTACTCCGACTCAGTTGAATGCATACACACTCTACACCTCCGAGCTTTTAGTCTTTAAGATCCGAATACTGTAGTTCAAACTTCAAATGTGATTTTTGGTGGATAGATGGAGATTACATTGAAAGTTGTTCTTAATTTAGAGAATTTTAATAGCTTATTCCACTGTATAGAGAACTGATCCCCGCACTTTTTGCTGCACTGTTAATGACTTTTAGAAGTTTTAAAAAATCATCAAATCCAACTAAACTGAGAAGTCACCACCAGAAGAATGCCACTGTTGTAGCCAAACTTCACAACACTCATCTCTTTGTCATGTTGTATTATTTGTATTTGATATCTTATCTTTTCTGAAGGTTCAAGATGCTGTGCACGAAAAACTGAATAGTCACAAGCTTACAAGACCTCTTGCAACAAGAGAGTTTGTTTGGTTTGTTGTAAGTTTTTCTAATCTTTCTATGGCCATGTCTCCAATTTTTCACTGTCAAGATCCATGTGTCAGTTAGGCTCTAACTGACTTTTTATGTGCCAGGCTTCTGCTGTGCTGGCTCTGCCCATCATTATTCTGTTCAAAATATGTTCAGGTGTCTTCTGGTTAGTTGTTTAACTTGCCTACTTGTTGGTCTTTGATTATTTTCATAAATTCTTTCTACTTCAAAACTAAGGAGATTCTATTTTAAGGGCTCTCTCTTTTAGTTGGTAGTCAATCATTTTACCTACATATTGCAGTAAAAAGGCGAAAAAACCCATTAGGAATGGCAACTCTAACCATTCACGTCGGAAGGGAAAACGTGGACATGCAGACAAGTAAAGTTGCGAACTTTGTTATCTAGTACTATGATTCAAGGTGTGCTATTAAACCTCTTAAGAATACTTAATATTGTTGGGATCTCTTGTACGTTGTTCATGTATGCCAATATACTTCACTTGTGCACATATGTGATAAATTGTATATACATGCATACACGTGTATCCTCTTATTAGTTGGATTTGAGTGGTGCGGGTGCGTAGGAGGGGTCGACCCCTTCCATGAGGCTCTAAGTTGCAGATATGCTGGAACTTATCCACTATGCTAATCCAGTCGCGTTTTTATTAGCAAATGAAGCAGTTGTGCAGGAGGGAGAAAATAATGTGTGCTTCTATTAGATCCTGTTGTCACATATGAAGTTGGTTACAGAAGAGAACTTGACATTCTTTATGCAAGGCTTTCACGGGCTTCAGTAAAAATTAGGTCAACCACTTTAGTAAAGTGAAAAGGAATAGAATATAGTTCTGTAGAGTCCACTGTCAGATTCTTGCATGTGGGCCCATCCATTGCAGGGTTCGAGCGTATAGATGGTATTAGAGCCAATTCTAGGGTACAATGGGTGTCAGGGGACCAATTGATTGGGCAGTCATGGAATGGGAAAGGAATTACTTCACATCTAACAGGATATTTGTGATGTCCCATGTCAGTTGTGGAAGAATTAATATTAGCCTCTGTTTGGCTAATTTATAAATGGTCAAACTTCATTTAACCACACATTCCAATAGACCCACAAGTAGTATCCACTTATGCACCACTCATTTATATTTATTTATGAATTTAACCATTTATAAATTCTTCCCAAATGGATTTATTATGTAGGTGTGATGGGCTTCTATAGTATCATGGTTTAGCTTTTTTAAAAGATCAAATGTCAATTCATTTGTGCAGCCCCTGCAGGTATAAAGTGGGACACATTTGGTGCTAAATGAATGATAAGACAGTTTAGATTTTGAACATGTCTTGAACTACTTGATTAAATTTTATGGTCTTGGGTATACTAGTGCGCTTCAGAAGCCAAGGTAATAGAGTTCACACACTTTAAAGCATATTCAGTTCCGTCTGGTTTCAACTTATGAGCCAATTTGTGATGGCTTTAGACGAGTCAAACTGGAGCTGATCCTATTCAGCTAGAGTATCTTTACAACCTCAGCCACTCACAAGTAATGAGAAAAGGCGATGAATATTTGAATGTCGAATTAATTGTAATTGTTTAAAATGCACACATACATTTTCTATACTATTGTTTCTTTATGTCATTGTTTATTTTCTTAAGATGAGACGGTAGGTAGTTCTGGATTTAAATGAATTGGTGAAAAATAATGTATGTAGCCTGACTCCAGTTTTATTGGAACAAGGCTTAACTGACTGTTTGTGGGCAGTTTCTTGATTTGAGGAGAGACCGTTTGAGTAGATGGCTACATTCCCCTGTATAAATTCCGTTTTCAAATTCTGATGATTCATCTCAATCACTCTTCAATTCTTTTTTCTGTGTTTCGTGCAGATGGTTTTGGTCTTTTCCCACTAATGTTTGGGGCTTCAAGTTACTGGGAATGTTTTTGGAAGTTCCATTTCATTTGTGAAGGAAGGATATGGCAATAGAAAATTCTATTTTTGAAATATTACACTTGGTAGTTTCAAATGGTTAGCATAGTAATTTGTGTATTATCTATGTAATATTCTGGTGTAATTTTCTTTAACTTTTGCTGTTAAACCTTCCTATAAATTTCTTGCATGTTTTGTAGATTTCAATTTTTTTTCCTATTTTTCTAAAATTTATATGGATATTGGGGCACTGAACGAACTCTTGTAGCCATTTAAACAGCAAGAAATTGATATATTATTAATAAGTAGGTGCAATATATTTACTTGTTGATCCTTAAGTTATCTACGCCTCTGTTTGGCAAATTTATAATGATTTATAAAGAGACAATAGTGGAAATGTATCTACTATAATTACTAGTTGTGAAAGTTTAATTGAAATTGAAGACTTTTGACTATTTATAAATTGTTTCAAATGGAGGATAATTAATTTTAAGAATTTTAAAGTAAAAATGTAGTGGGAATATGAAATCCCACACTTAAAAATGAAGAGAGCAAAATAATGTTTTATAATTTTTTTTTTTATAAAATTTTTGGGTGTCACTCTGAACAAAAATGTGTAGATTCTATTAAAGTAATTTTTTGAAGAGGCTAGTTTGCTTAAATAATAACGGATTGGAGAATTTTTTGTCTTATATAATTCTTAATAAAGCTGTAGATATTTGATTGTTCATTCATTTTTTATTTTTTATTTTAATTAACAGCCCGCCATTGTAAATTTGCAAGATGATGGACATTTAAAATTAGCGTTACAAGTCACAAGATGTGCATGCTAGGAAAGATGGGGTCGAGTATGATACATTAAACATGTACTCAATATTGTTGTTCGATCAACTGATTGTTGGAACAACTCGAGCCGGGGAGGATATTGGCGAGTATATTGATTTAGAAAGATGAAGGGCCTAAAAGTTTAGACTTATATTTGATTTATCGGTAACAAATTTTTTATGAATCACAGCAATCGTATTCTTGATGAGCATACCCAAGATTAGTAAAGTAAGAGAGTTGCAATAGGTTGACAATCATTATATTCTTCGGACATCGTTAGTATTTTTTTTAGTAGAAGTATCGATAGATGAACAAAACGAAACAGTGAAAAAGAATTTATGTAACTGACTTAATATCTGTTGAAAATAAGACTTGTTGTTATTACTATACAGATTATCAATCATATTAAGATGGAACTATCAAGTTTGCATTTCGAATAAAAAAAAAAAAAATTGCACAAAAAAGTGGGATATCTAAACAATCTTGTTGACATTTTCGCTGTCTGTGATACTATATAATAAGTGTGCAGATTGTGACAAGTAATAAAGCGAAGAAAATTGTTGAATCCCATGATAATTGACCTACTTGTACTTAAATGATTAAATACTAGTCGATTGAATTTTTAAGGGCACACACTCAAATTGATTTGGTCATTTTAACAAGCTAAGTAACGTATAAAATTAAAGCAAAATTAAGGCTATGGCTAAATTGACCAAAGTTTATATTTTCCCCTCTTGTATTTTCTTGTATACATCTCTCTCTCTCTCTCTCTCTCTCTCTCTCTCGTTGTGAAAGAAAAGTGGTATTTATAATTTTGTGTTGTGTATTTGAAGTCCCAAAAATACCCTTAAAAAGTCTCAAAATTAGATAACATTTAAATGATATATTATAGTCATAATAGAAGGCCAATAACCTTGTCACGATTCTCTAAAAAGTTCACTTCTATCGATGTTCGATATTCGTTTTCGATCCTTTCTTTGCCAACATGCTATCTAAGCTTGCGGTTATTTCTAAGACTTGAAAATAAATAGAAATCAAAATGGACTAACATAAAATCTTCCTTTAAAAGTAAAGATAAGTGTGCCAAATGCTCACTATATTGTTTTTCTTATTTTCCTAGTAATTCTGACGGGAATGTCATTCGATTTGACCCTCTAATTTTCTGTCCTAAAATATTTATTAAATTTGCAACTTGAAGGATAGTTATCAGATCAAAATTTTCTTAAGTAGATTAAGATTAATCAACAAGCATATTCAAGAGAGTTACACTTATACAACGTAGATGAGTATGGAACACGCACAAATTTAAACTCACTTTTTTCAAAACCTTAATTTTTTAATTAAGTAATCTGTGTCTCTCTCAAATATTAAAAAACAAATTATTCGTACTCTGAAAATAGTAACATATTTCCTTTCCTTAATTATGGGACTAACTTGCAACAGAGAGAGCAACGGGAGCTATTTTGAAAATGCAACTTCGACTGATGGAGTTTCGACGGCTTGATTCATACACGCAAAATCATCATAGATGAGACTCTTCTATAAATTCATCATCCGCTGCCATATTTGTTAGAATCGTGCATTCTAACGTCCGAAGTACTGAAAGGGAAGTTTGGATTAAAGCACTTACATTGAAGAGCTTTAACCCTCATAAAATGGAATCTATTCCAAATGTACATGTGAGGATGGCACAATGATGATGGGCTGATCCACTCACCTGATAGGCTTGTGGGCAGGATCTTTAATGGTCCATTGGGCTGGCTTGACACTTGATAAAACATGTTGCTGAAACACGATTTCTCCTTTGATAGAACATATGCACCTGATCTTGCCATGTGTCTCCGGCTGCACCATTGGATCAAAAGAGATCTAGAGACTTCGATATTAATCTGACATTAGGGTTTGAGTTGAATGACTTTTCATTAAACTCGTCTCTTGAATACTATCTCTGGTTCTTCGAGTTCTTCCATCTTCCGTACTCTAAATCTCCCTTTGATTGATGAGATAAAATTACAGCCCTTTTAGTATAGATCTTGAGTGATTTGTATAAGCATATTTATGACATTCTTGAGTGAATGTTATTTTGTACAGTGAGGGTTTGTTCGATTGAGATCTTGTGTGTTGTTTGTCTGAGTGACATGGAGATTTGCACTGGACCGTTCATTTGATTCCATTGATATAGTGATTTCCTTCCCGTGACGGAAGCTCAAAAGGAGATTAGGAACTCCGGTTCTGAACCTCTTGCCTTAGGGCGAAAATCATTGTGTTTTGTGTTCTTTATTTTCTTTACTGTTTTTGCTTTTACTTTCACTATTTTTGTTGAATGATAAATGGCTAATACTCGAACTAATCGTAATAGTGGTATCAGAGCTTGTTAACGGTGGTTCTTGATTCCAATTCTGTAGTTATGAAAGTCTTCACACTTGTCTTCGGTTGATCTTTGTGATTTCTTGAGAAATCCGGTGAGTTCGTTCCAATTTCTCTGTACAGTTTACAATACTTGCTTGTGCTTAGAACTTATTGTAAACCTGGTAAATCTTTAGACCTGAGATTCTTCTTGGTGATACTTTTGTCCTGAAACCCTTTGAGCTGTCTGGAATCTGAGGGTAGCTTTGATTCAAATCAACGGTCTATATTGTATTTTACATGTTCTTGCTTATGTTCTTTAATATAAAGTATTAAACATGTATGATTGGTGTTTTTGTTACAAGATATTCTATTATTCTGATTAGTTGAATAATTCTTGGTGAATGAACTGCTGAGATCTTACTGAATAATTTGTGCTATACAACCTACTTGTTGACTGCACAACTCAGTCCGCTATATTGCATGTGATATTTGTGTTCTTGTAAGTTGTATATAACTTTGGAGGACTGTGTGATCTACTTGTATTGCTTTCACTCAAATTGTGTTTTGATCAATTGCCTGCTAAATTTGAACTTGACACCTTTAATGGCAAAGGAGACTCAGTCTCTGGCGCTAGAAAATGAGAGCTCTTTTACTTCAACAAAAATGTGCCAAGGTCATTAATAAGACATGACTAGATGGTTTAGAAGAAACTAAGAAAATTAAACTTGATGAAATTGCACGGAGTTCTATTTTTCTGCATTTGTTTGACAATGTACTTAGAGAGATTGGTGAAACAAAAACTGCTACTGAATTGTGGAAAAAATTGGAAGATACATATTTGAATAAGACAATGCCTAATAAGGTGTATCTTCTGAAACAATTTTTTGATTTCAAATTAGACCCATCCATTGATCTTGAGGCTAACCTTGATAGATTTAACAGATTATCCCGTGACCTTGCTGGTTGTGATGAGAAACTCTCAAAAGATCAGTTGGATGTGATCTTGTTAAATTCAATAAGTGATAAATATAAAGATGTTAAGAATGCTATTGAATATAGGAGGGAAACTTTAACCATTGATGTTATAATCAATGCCTTAAGGAACAAAGAGTTAGAATTAAAATTTGAAAAGAGAAAATCTGTCAATGGTGAAAATTTGATGGTTAAGTCTAAACCAAATCCAAAGATTAGTAATTTTAACAAGAAACTTGGACATAAAAAGAAGGTGAACTTTAAAGATAAAATGAAGATAAAAGGTAAAAAAATGTTTTTACTGTCTGGCTGAATGTCATTTTATCAAAGACTGTCATAAAAGACTTAATGATTTGAAAAATAAATTTTTAAATGATGGTGGTGCAACCTTGGTTTATAATAATGAGACCAACATTGATGATGTCTATGTTGCTGTTAATAGTTCACTTAGTCAGGAGTGAATCCTTGACTCAGGTTGCACCTTTCATATGTGTCCTAATAGAGAATGGTTTATTAGTTTTGAAAATATAAATGGTGATCAAGTCTTAATGGGTAATCACATGATGTGTCAGGTAAAAGGAATAGGAACAATCACCGTAAGAGTTAAGGATAATGAAGAGCTTATTTTAGAAAAAAACTAGGTATGTTCCTGACTTACAAAGAAACCTGGTCTTTTTAGGTGTCCTTGATGACTTGAACTATAACAATAGATGACTTCTCTAAAAAAAATTGGATTTTTCTTCTTAAGTCTAAATCTGATACTTTTAATGCTTTCAAAGAATGGAAAAATCTGCCTGAAAATCAATCTGGGAAAAGAATTAAAGTGTTGAAGACAGATAATGATATTGAATTTTGCTTGTATAAATTGTATGAAATATTAAGACACAGAACTGTGACACACACTCCACAACAAAATGGCTTGGCTGAAAGAATGAATATAACTATTCTTGAAAAAGTTAGATGCATGTTATTAGGTTCTGGTCTTCCCAAACTATTTTGGGGAGAAGCAATAAAAACTGCTAGTTATATCATAAATAGACGCCTTGCTAGTGCTATACAATTTAAAACTCCTAAAGAAATATGGACTGGAAAACCTGTTGATTTGAGAAATCTGAGAATTTTTGGTTGTGTGGCCTTTGCACACCAGTCTGAAGGGAAACTTGAATCTAAGGCCCTTAAGTATGTCTTCTTGGGCTATGGTGAAGGGGTTAAGGGGTATAGGTTTTGGGTAAGAGAAACCAAAGGGTATAAGATCATTATAAGTAGAAATGTGATATTTAATGAGAATGATCTGCCTTGTTTGAAAAAGGGAAAAAATCTTGACCAAATAAGTCAATTGTAGGAAACGAAACTGAAATTGAGGTGGAGCAAATTAATGATGGTAATCAACAAATTGACCAGATTGATAATAATGAAATTGATGCTCGCACTAATGAAGAAACTGATCCATCTAAATCTGATTCTGATACACGTCATCCTCTAAATGATTATTAACTTACTAGAGATAGATAGAGGAGAGATATAAGACCATATGTCAGATTTGATGATAAAATATCTCTTATGACCTTTCAAGGGTTCATTGAAAATGAACCCGAGTCCTTTAAAGATGCTATGAGTAGCAAGGACTCTAAGCATTTGTTGGCTGCCATGCATGATGAAATGAAATCTTTACAAAAGAACAAAACCTGGATATTGGTTAAGAGATCTAAAGAAAAAAAGGTTATAGATTGTAAATGGATCTTCAAAATAAAAAGAGATGAAAAGAATGAAAATGAAATTAGATACAAAATTAGACTTGTGGCTAAGGGTTTTGCTCAAAAAGAGGGAATATATTTCAATGAAATCTTCTCTCCAATTGTAAAATTTACAACTGTTAGAGTCATTCTTGCTAATTGAATCAATTGGATGTAAAAATTGTTTTTTTAAATGGGGATCTTGAAGAAACCATTTACATCGAACACCCTAAAGGTTTTGAAGTAAATACAATTTTTGATTTAGTATGCCATCTTCAAAAGTCCTTATATGGTTCAAAACAAGTTTCAAGACAATGGCACAAAAGATTTGATACCTTTGTGTTTGGACTTGGTTTTAAAAGAAGTAATTTTGATACTTGCCTTTATTGCAAAGGAAGTGATGGTGAAGATTCACTATATCTTCTTCTTTATGTAGATGACATGCTTTTAGCAAGTTATGACATAAAAGAAATAGAGTTAATAAAAAAACAAATTAAAATTAGAACTTGAAATGAAAGATTTAGGTCCTGTAGAAAAATTTTGGGTATTGAAATTAAAAGGAATAGTAGAGAAGGCACACTAAGTTTAAATAAAAAAACCTATCTTTTAAAATTACTTGAAAAATTTGCTATGTCTGATGCAAAAAATGTGAGTTTACCCTTAGCAAGTCATTTCAAACTATCAAATGATCAATTTCCCAAAACTGAAGAGGAGTTAAAAAGAACAGTTAGAGTACCTTACTCTAATGCAGTTGGGTTTGTTATGTATCTAATGATCTCTACTAGGCTTGACTTGGCTTATTCTATTAGTGTTTTAAGCCGATACATGTCTAACCCTGGTAGAGAATGTGAGGATGGCACCATGATGACTTCTTAGATATATCAAGGGTACATGTGACCTAGGAATTGAGTACAGAAAACAATTAGAGGGTGTTATCTTTAGAGGTTACACTGATTCTGATTATGTAGGTGACAGAGACAACTGAAAATCAACTTTTGCCTACATATACACTTTAAACTAATTCCTGTATAAGTTGGAAATCCCAACTACAGAAGATTGTTGCGCTATCTTCAACTGAAGCAGAATATATAGCTGCAACTGAGGCTATAAAAGAAGGAATTTGGTTGAAAGGACTCTTAAATGAGTTTGTGGCTTTATTAATGATGTTGTTTTACACTTTGACAGTCAATTTGCCATATATTTGAGTAGAAATCTTGTCTTTTATAACATATCAAAACATGTAGATGTAAAATTTCATTTTATCAGAGATGTGATATCTTAAGGTGCTGTAAAACTGGAAAAGATTTCTACTCATTACAATCCTGTTGATGTTGGAACTAAAATGCCGCCTTTAAAAAAGTTTTTAAACTGTTTAAGTAAGCTAAATATTAACACTTGCTAACTTGTGTATCAGTACTAGAGCAAATGATGTGATGACTGGAGGAATCACTATAGATGATATTAGAATCATTGTACCAAAGTGGAGAATGTGAGGATGTCACAATGATGAAGGGCTGATCCATTCACCCGATAAGCTTGTGGGCCGGATCTTTAATGGTCCATTAGGCTAACTTAACACTTGATACAACGTGTTGCTGAAACACGACTTCTCATTTGATAGAATATATGCACCTGATCTTGCCATGTGTCTCCAGCTGCACCGTTGGACCAAAAGAGATCTAGAGACTTCGATATTAATCTGGCATTAAGGTTTGAGTTGAAAGACTTTTCATTCAACTCGTCTCTTGAATACTCTCTCTAGTTCTTCGAGTTCTTCCATCTTCTGCACTCTAAATCTCCCTTTGATTGATGAGATAAAATTATAGCCCCCTTTAGTGTAGATCTTGAGTGATTTGTATTGGCATATTTGTGACATTCTTGAGTGAATGTTATTCTGTACAATGAGGGCTTGTTTGATAGAGATCTTGTGTATTTTTTGTCTGAGTGCCATGGAGATTTGTACTGGACCGTTCATTTGATTCCATTAATATAGTGATTTCCTTTCGGTGAAGGAAGCTCAAAAGGAGATTAGGAACTCTGGTTCCGAACCTCTTGTCTTAGGGCAAAAACCATTGTGTTCTGTGTTCTTTATTTTTTTTACTGTTTCTACTTTTAGTTTCACTATTTTTGTTGAATGATAAATGGCTAATACTTGAACTAATCGTAACAGTACATGTTATGGTTCCTTATTTCGACAAGTACAAATGTTTATATTTAATATTTTTAGATATTTTTCACAGCTATTGTTGATGCAAAGTAGTAGTAAAAAATTTATTACCATTTTTCATGATATTATGTATGATAAAAGTTTGCTCTTATCACTTGAGCTAAGCTTTGCCAGCTAGGAATTTCTCTATTCAATTATTTTCCTTCTTCCCAATATAAGGGGGCGGGCCGACCAAACCTAATATTCATTCACACAAAAAAAGTAGGGGGGGAAAAATCATCTCTATACCTTCAATTTTCCTACAATAAGCAGTTTTTCACTTGAGTGTTGGAAGGATGTCGTCGCCGAAGATGTTAGAATAAATATTAATATTACTAGGGTCGCGCCCGTACACAAGTTCAAGGTCCGAAGTCTATCTCGGTCTGCGATTTTCACCCCCTCTGCGCGCACATGGAGATAACCTTTATGCTACACATGATTACACACTTTTAAAGTATAATCCTATATAAAGTGATTTTTGCCTTCATTATTTTCCTATGTGTGTCAAACCTTAATTGGTTTCCCTCCGACACACAAACTCCTTTCAATTGGCACATTTTGAGCTTCAATTTCTCATTCACCCGAACATCATTTTTGGCAAATAAATATATGATTTCGATGGAGGAGAACACAAATCAATCTTGAACTTCCAAAATGACCAACCGATCCCACTCAAATTTTATGCCAAAGTCAGCCCACTTAACCTATTTTTCCAGCCGAAGATACTCCCACACAATAGGTCCTCAATGAGAGAATATTCTCAGAGTCTCTATCAATTAGAAAACGACACCAACACAATCTATCTGATAATATTAGAACTTCATGAAACACCAGCCTTGCAAACACCGGCCTGGAGTTGTACCTCCAACAACCAGTGGCTGCATGAACCATATTATCCAAAAGTACAAGCAAGCAGCAACAGAAATAAAACTAGTTCAAATTCTCCCTATTTAAACAAATTTATCATACAATTGAGTCTCCATGAAATTTTCATCAAATCTTCTAAATTCATGCATGCAAAGTGGAAATTAATATGTAGGCCAGTAGTTATCTAAATCAGTTTCCATGTCCATAAACCTGTTATTCATTGCATTTGCATTATTCATGTCCCCTCCATAGCCTGCAGCATCATTCAGCATGGATGAGGTCAAATCTTGTGGGTTCATTGCCGGCACCGGAGGTGGTGGCTGAGGTGGCGGTGGCCTCATGAAGGGCGGCTGAGTCAGGGCACCACCACCACCACTGAGGTTCAGATTCAATCCAGAAATGGTGAAAATGCCTGAATCTCCTCCTCCTCCTCCTCCACCGCCCACGGTGTAGTTAATGTGTTGTGGGATCGGTACGTTCATGCTAGTCGAGCCACTTGATCTGAAAACTTTATTATATTCTTGCAGCTCGGCCGGCATCATATAGTTTCGTCCCACCGGAAACTGGAAATTATCAGGCTGGATCATTTGTGTGGACATGGCAATTTGGCTTAAATCGAGATTATTATAAGGGTAGGGATTCACAGCTCTTGAATGGTTTGAAGGGTACTTTTTCCCTGCAGCACTTTTCTGGAACACACGGCATACCACCCATTCATCTTGCTGAAAAAAAATTAGGTCAAGCTTTATTGAAACAAGAAGGACAAGAATGATACAATATTTAGCAATAATTTTTAAAGTTTTCACCTCTATATTACAGATTGTTTTTAATTAAACCGGTAAGAATTCACGCCCCAATCGAATGGTAACTTTACAAATGTGATTCATTACTTAGTGTTTTCATTTGAGCCTTAAATATGAAAAAATATTTCGGTTATTTTATTCAAAATTTAATATTATATTTCTTCATCATTAGTGTGATGTTGGTCGCCGCTAATTAACATCAAAATTATAGCATTCTTAAGAAAAGGTTTAAGACATATCTTGTGTAGAGTATATTACTTAGGATTTAGGTGTAACAATGAGGAATTTATTATAAAAGTTAATGAAACCCTATACAATAATTTAAGATATATTCAGAACAAAATAATAATAGATGAAACATTTAGGTATGTATAAACATTCTAGAATCTAATACTTTAATTTATTCTCTAACAATTCCCTTTTCTTTTTATAGAAAAATAGTTACATATGTTAAAGTTGACATTTTAAGTTGGATCTTCAAGTCTTAACATTTCAAGATTGGTTTGTTCAAACGAACCACCATCTTACAGGGTATGTTAAGTGATAAAATGACACATCGAATAAAGATGAAAACATAGATCAACTTATGAAGAATTGAATTACTCCTCTTAACAAGGTTGACGTTTTAAGATGGAATCTCAAGTTTTAATATGGTATCATAGCTCATTAAGCTCTAATAAGCAACTCGACCCAATTAATACAAAAAAAATGAGTGATAAAATAACACATCAAATAAAGATGAAAATATAGAACAACTTATAAAAGATTGGACTACCCCTCTTAACAAAGTTGATTTTTTTAAAGATGGAACTCCAAATCTTTACACAATATCAGAGTTCATTAAACTCCAACGAGCGATTTGATCCGATTAAAACTAAAGAAATGAGCATACGAATTTCAAGATTGGTTTACTCAAACAAGCCACCATTTTGTTGGAGCATGTTATGAGATAAAATCCCACATTAAATAAAGATGGAAACATGAACCAATTTATAAGGTTTTAGACTACTCCTCTTAATAAGGTTGATATTTTAAAATTAAATCCCAAGTTTTTACAACATAAATTCATCATTATTTTTATTTTTTCAAAACAATTTTTCATTGAACATATATATACTTCTATGAGATCAGGGAGTCTAAAATCATTGTGAAAGTTTAAAAGAAATACAGTTACCAAGAAAATTATCAAAAATATATACTGGAGGAGAGGTAAATCAGTCGATCCTCCAAAATAAAAACACAAAAATTATACAAGACTAACATACTTCATGCTGACATTTAGTAAAACAAAGTAGTTAACAAAATAATTTGTTAGTTAAGAAAAAAGAAAGTTTATAATTAAACTATGTACCTTGCTTGTTCTATAGGCGGATTTGGAATGAATACGATATTCATGCATGACCCAGTTGGATTTCTCTCCTCTAGGAGCTCTTCCTCTGTAAAAAACTAAAGTTTTCTTCATCCCAACTAACTCGGAGGTGTTGCTGTTAAAGATCTCCTTGTCTTTCCCAGTGGTCTTCCAGTATCCAGTGTTCGTGGCACGATTAGTTCTTACTCCGGTCGGATATTTTCGATCACGGAGGTTGAAAAAATACCATTCTTTTTCTCCCATCTTTGCCTTCCCTAATCCCCAAGAAAACACACACAAAAAGTGAATTAAAAAATATCAAGCTAGACAAGAAAAGTTTGTTGAGAAATTACAAATCTTTGCTAAATCATTAATATTGCTAGAAATAACTATATTGTTGACTAATAGAAAGTTTTACAAAAAAAATTTGTAAGATTTAATTGGAAAACCTTATTACATATTAAGGATCACAAGATATTGTCTTTGTCAAAACGTGCTAAATTTCTAGTACTACAAATTAATGAAACTATAAGATAAAATTTACATAATATGAAAATAATTAGCCTTTAATTTATTTCATCATTTCTCTCTACTTACTATGATCTATATACCTCATGAAAACAGAAGATTTGTCCATAAGAAACATTAGGAAAATTAATTAATTATTTGCATATATAAGAAACCCTAACTTTATGCACGCTCACTTGTTTTATGGCTAAACCCTAGCTAGCTATATATATATATATATATATATATATATAGATATATATTAATTTGCCATAGTAGCAAGATTTTAGGTTACAAATATACCTGGAAGATCCCATGGTTCGCACTTGTTGAGATCGACATCTGCAATGGCTTTTCCTGTAAAATTTGCATCTGAGATCTTATGTAGCAGATAATATGTGATGAGTTCTTCATCTGTTGGATGAAATCGAAACCCCGGTGGCATAGTTTCCTGTTTCATTTCTCCTGATCCTTCCATTGCTAGCTACTTAGTTGCCAATTCGTTTTCTTGTTAAATTTGGTATTTTCTAACGTTACTAAATGCTAAACACTCCAAGAATTTGAACAAGTAAAAAGAAAACCATAGAATTCTCAAAAGCTTGCTGAAATGGAGGGAGGAAATTTTTGTAAATTACGAGAAAAGATTCGGAAAAAGAGAACAAAAACTTAAGCAATAATCTCAATTAATACTTAATTTCTTCTCCAAGGACATGAGAAATTCTGCTTACTTGCATGAAGGATTAAAGGGCTTTTAAGATAACTTTTACATGGTTTGGAAACACGAAAAGATGAAATTAAAATGGATTTGTGTTTGCTTGGGAATTTAAATGAGAAGAAGGGAATGACAAGTTGATTAATGTAATTTTGAATCTCTCAACTACTTTGGATCTTAAGATACACGATTCTTGACCATTGCCTGGAAGCTATTTAGGGTATTGAAAAGTCCATCAAGAAATAATTTTTCTCGTGTAAATGACAGCATTGCACGTATAACACAGTTTGCTATTTCTAAATTTTTAAAGCTTTTCGAATTATTTTTCTGATAAAATTATTATTTTTCGGGATTTATAATATATGTTATTGAATATATCAAGATTTTTGATTATTGTTGATTTTACATTGTAGATTGACACATATTATGTTGACCCTATATTTTGATATGGAGGATTTTTTTGTGTATTAATTGTTAATTTACATAGTATTTTTGTTTCGAATTTCTTGGGGTCTTACCTCATGATTTTAACTTATTTTTGGCATCAACTATGCAATTCATACATAGTATTAGAGGCGATATGAAGAGAAATTATTCCTCTCAGAACATAAGAATCAAAATCTCCCACGCTCCACGTATATGTATTTTTTGCAGCAGTTTATAATGATTGTGGACACTCAAATTGAACGATGTTCCATTAGAATTTTCAAGGAGCTGGAGTATGATCACTCTCGCAAACAATCATAATAGTGATGAGAAAAATTATTATTTTAGAATAATTGTTAATTACTTCGAAACATTTTGTATTGATTTGGCATGTATGATCGTTCGATGGACTCGAACTATGGTAAGCCTAACTATTTAAATCCTATATGTCAGCTAGTTTGGTGCAAGTAATTAATCTTTTTTCCTTTTCCTTTCGATTTTAATCTTGGTTATTTTCCTTGTAAATATTCGATCTCTCTAATAAATTATCGTCATATATATTTTTTTGAGAAAAAAATGAAATGAAGTTCACCTAGAATATGATTAATTTTTCTAACAATGCTCCTAAAATGTGTCTTGACCAAACTTAAAAGAAGCTACTTTATTTATTTTTTTTTATCAAACATAGTTTTGCAAAATACATTTTACTTGCAAAATTTGATTTTCTAGAAGTAAGGGGGCGTTCTCTTTACTGTTTTGGGGGCATTTTCTATTTTCGATTTTTTGAAATGACGAAAACATGTTCTCTTTCCCATTTTTGAAAATGAATTTTTGAAAACGGGGAAAAATTTCTGAAGAAAACGCAAAACGATAATTTAGCGTTTTGGGCGTTTTCAATTATAACTTGGCCAAAATTTTCAAAACCTATTTTCGTTATTTTTAGTTACATCACCCCCAACCACCACCATTGCTGCCTGCAAAACACTACCAACCGCCGCCTGCCCAACATCACTCCAACCACCACCATCGTCGGAACCACCACCACAACCACAACTTCACCCCAACCAACACCAGTCTCCAGAACCACCACCACAAAAATCACCACTACACAACACAGCCACCACCTTGTCGGAACCACCACAAAATTAGCGAGTTGTGGTTGAAATTGGACTTGACCCATGGTTGTGTTAGGTGCGCCAAAGGGAGAGAAATGTCACTTATGTGGTCCGCGACCAAAGGTTGAACGTTAGTCGTCGGAATCTGAATTCTTAGAATTGGGGCAGAGGTGACGGCTTAACTCTTATTTGGACTAAATTGAGGGCTGTTTCTGAGTCGCCTAGAGAGGAGCAGTCGATCGGTGATGGTCCGCGATCATGACGGTGGCTAGAGGTTGGAATTTCGGCAGGTTACAGAGGAGGGGATGAAGAGAGAGAGAGAGAGAGAGAGAGACGAGTGAGAGAGACGAGCGAGAGAGTGAACGGGTTTTGACTTTTTTCATTTTTGAAAACAATTTTTCAAAATCTCAAAAAGAACGCGTTTTCAACAATCTCAAAATGGACACTCAGAACACAAAACTCAAAATGAATTAAAAACTCAAAACACAAAATTAAAACACGAAGAGAACACCACCTAAGTCGTTGCATACACACTTTTCATAAAAGTAACTTTTAAGTTTAGCCAAACATATGCTATCCAATTCTTGCTTCCATTTAAATCTAAAATACAAAATTAAACCTTAAACTTTATACCAACAATTATAATTAAGATTGATATATGAATGATTAAAAATCGTATACAGGAGTAGGGCAATTTAGATAGCTCAATCAAAGTTAAACATGCATGTTCATAATATAATAATTTTTATACAGAAACAACAACAGCTCCATATTAATTATAATAAAAAAAACCCTAATAATTATTTGGCTAAAAATAAGACAAACTCACGTGGTATTCTATATAGATTGTAGACAACCACACGTAATCGTCCATTGTGTTCAGACTTGAGAATGTTATTGGTAATTGGGCTACGTGATTTTATTTGGGATTGACCCTTCTGCATATATATATTTTTTAAAATTTTAAAATTGGACAGTACTATTTAAATTGGCGTTGAATAATTTGTATTAATGAATCCTGACTGATCTGAAATTACTTTGCTGTAAACGAGGAGGTTGATATGACAGAATATAAAATATTGATCGCACAAGTTAGAACAAGATTAAAATAAAGAAGAAGTTGACAGATGAACCAAGTAATTTTATTAATAACAATCAATGGAGAAAATATTATTACAACAAAAATGCTTCACCTAAAACTGAATGAAGAGTCTACTATTTATTTGAAATATGTTAAAATCCTAATAACAACCTAAAAGATGAAAACTATGTCAAAATACACGTAAAAACAACTTAAAACGAAAATCTTGGATGATGATATCGCTCGATGCCGCTCAAGTGAAGAGCGAGGGACACAGGGGAGAAAAGCGGGCGACAATGATTCTGTTCCAAAATTGCTCCTGCTGCTCGAGCGACCAGCTAGTGGTAGACTAGAGAAAATTTGACGATTTTTTTCTCTTTGGTCCATAATTTTGATCTTTTCAAGATCACTTCAACTAGGACTTCAAAACACACAAGACTTAGACTGTATTTGGGTCACCAAAACCTAACAATTTGGTTACAATTCTAAGAAAGATAATTTATTTCTATTTTATTTTCAAATTAATTTGGAAAAAATGGGCATGGGATTCTCATCTTCTCTGAAATAGAGCAAGCAGGTTTCCAACCTTCTATTTGTAACAACTCAACACCAAGTTTAGTCTTTGTTTGGTCCTCATTTTTTTTTGAAACTCATTTTAAATCACATTTTATAAGATCCACATATTTTATCAATTTTGATCAAAATTTACTAAAAATATGATTGTTTATCTAAAACAAATTGGAGCTTAATGTTGTTGCACGTGGGCTCCTAATATTACGTGAACCTCGCTCATGACTCGTTTACTTCGAACCATATAATGAAGGAACAATTCATTTTAATAAAAAATAAGTAAAAAAAAAAGAAAAAGAAATTTATATATAGTTCCTTAACTAGGTAATATTTTGATAAAATAATTAATCTGTATATATATATATATATATATATATATATATATATATATCTTGCACCAGTTTTTTAAATATATATATATATAAAACATTTGATTTGAAGCTACTAGTCGTGACCTAATTAGACTGAAACATAGAAATCATGCTTCAGAGGTCCAAGCCGATAATTTCATCATTCATTACCTAATCCGTCAACTTTTAATTATTTTTACTTACTTTTAAATAATCTGAAGAAAATTCAACACACATGCCTATACATTTTGAAGCTATCGTCGTCAACCTAAACAATTCCGGTGCAGGTCTAAAACCGACCCCAAGTTTATTATGAACAAGACTTTAGTCGGTTGTTCAATTTATAAGCACAGTGTCACTGTAATTTTGGTTAATTTACAGAGGATAATTAAGACAGAAAATCTTGCTACAGAAATTGAATATAAAATTGTAAATAGATTAACTAAAAGTCTAAAAGCAAAAACATCAAAATTAGCTAAGGCTGTTCTCTCATGGGATGTTAAATAACTAATTCTTTTTAAATCCACTTTTCTTGTTGCCCATATACAGGATTTTGTTACATTTCTAGGGTTCATCTTAATCTGTATTTTAGTGATTTCCTATCAGTCGCGGAGCCGTTAGAATCTTGCAACAATTAATCTTGAATTTATTAATGCTATTACAAAAGAAGCTTTGGATGATCAAGAAACTGTCAAATACAAGATTCGTAGCTATCTATCTTTATCATTCATTTAACTTCTCCAGCACTTCAAATAACAAGTCTGCAAAATGAGTCCCATTACTTGTGTTCCTCAACTTGCATAGGATATTTAGTGTAATATAAAACGAATATTCGACTAAATGTCTTTTTCATTCCGTCCAAAACTGATCTTACCGGCATATTTTTACCACAATTATGCCGTTAATAGATCAAATATTTCATCAATCACTTCACTATAATTGCGTGTATTTATTTTTGATGTACAATATAGGGAATAGCAGTTGTGAAGTGTTATCGTGAAAATTCGATTTTCAAGTAATGTGAGTATTGGCTGAAAATACTAAAAACAGATTTAATCCCTTCTTAATCAGGCCAACCTTTTAGTTTAATTTTGTATAGTCATGGTGTTCACAGTCCATAAATAGTCTACTGTCTAACTATATAAATCTTGGCTATATTTTGGTTATATTCATGTTAAAGACTGGAATATACCTTGAACTGGGGCCTTAAAAGTGGATATATACTTGGTCTTGAAAGAAATCTATCTTTATTTCTATGTGTGATCATGTGAAATTTGAAATGGCAGGATTTGTACATAGTTCAGCATGAATATATAAGCACATTAGACATCCTCCCATTAAACATGTTTTGAAAGTAGTTGACGATGAACTTGTAATAGTAGCATCAGAGCATTCAAGTGTACGTTGTTGAAGACTCGTGCCGCGGACACAACTAGTAATCACCTCTACTTTCTGTTTGATGCCCATTATTTCATCAAAACGAGTTTTGTAATAGTTAACTTTTGGAGAATGTGTGATTAAAAAATAGAAAAATATTTTGGGTTTAATTGCAAAATATTTTACTGTAAGAATGTATGGTTGAAATGAGTTTAAGAAAAAAATAATTTGAAATAATAGGATTAATCAAACAGGGGTATAGGAAAAAATTGGTTTTGTATTATGGCGAAACCCAACTAGGAAAAAGGTTGTCACGGAAATTAGTTTTGAAGAGGATGGATTGTAAGGAGAGGCCTATCTTATGAGTTTATAGTTTATAAGGATTAATCTCATTAATGATCACTGAAATTTTGAATAATTAAATCAACAAAGTTATTTCTTATGGTAGTAATTTTTCTAAATGTTATACTAACGGCGACTAAGTTAAAAAGACGTACATTAAATCACACGTGACATCATTAAGTGTGTTATCAAATAACGTTATTTTTTTATGCCAAGTCAGCAAACATTATTGTTAAAAACGTAAAAAGTCTACTATATATGATTGAAGCCCAAAATCTAACCAAACCTTTAGGTTTTCTTATATGAACGTGTTTAATCTTCAATTTAACTCCTAACTTCCTAATTGGAGTAATAAATAATGTTAATTGGTTATACGTTGACATTAGTGTAATAGTTAGAAACGAGTTACTATTACCTTTAGAGAATAGCTTTAGTAATCAGTGACGTATTTATTTAAAACTTTAATGAGTATTGACTTAATTGTGAGTTCTATCGAGCAAGATGACCACAGATTGGTAGCCTACTTGTCATACACTTCACTGTAATTTAGTTCACAATTTTATTTTTCCAAATGTGAACATAATTGGTTATTTAGGCGGAGTTCTCTTCGTGTTTCAGTTTTGTGTTTTAAGTTTTGAATTCATTTTGCATTTTGTGTTTTGGGTGTCCATTTTGAGATTATTGAAAACTCATTCTTTTTGCCGTTTGAAAAAATATTTTTCAACCCGTATTTTTTGAGTTTTAACAGATTTGTGAAGAAAACAGCCAAAATGTAAAAAAATTGTTTTCTATTTTCTTCACAAAATTTTCAGAAGTTTTCAAAAACTTGTTTTCGAAAATGGGAAAGAGAACGCATTTTTAATGTTTTAAAAAATCGAAAACAGAAAACGACCCGAAAACAGCAAAAAGAACTCCCCCTTATATTTTGAAAATTGGGTAGTAGCACTGCACTAGTTTTCGATTTTCTAGTATGATCAATTAGGTTAAAATCTCGAAGCACATGAAACTTCCAAGAATCGTTTAGAAAACTTGAAAAATAAAATTCTATTTTTTTTTTTTTAAAAAAAAATTTATTTGACCAAAATATTCAGATTCTGTAATTAAGAATCACGCATTATTATAAAATTTGTTGTGCGTTTCAACTTAACGTAAATTTACTATTTAATTCTTGTATTACAAAAAAATGTGGTACACTTGATTTGACTTTAATTCAAAGTTAAATAGAATAAAAATAAATTATAATTTGTTTTACGACGTTTCCTCAACATTTCGTGTCTTACTTTTTCATATCGTGACGTGTTATGTCGCATTTTTTCTATTCCATAGTTGTCAAAGTGTCAACATATGAACAATCACAGAAGAAACTGTTCTCAAATCATACATGCATTATGCATAGATTTTTAATATATAATATTATATTCCAGTTATCCTCAACTATTAAACTAAATTTTCGTGCACATTTGGTTAATCATTAATCAAATCAAATACAAAAAAATAAAAATAAAAAAAATACTATTATACGAATATCTTCAAGAGCACAAATTGTATGCTCACTGTCTGAATTTTATCCAATTTGTTATATAACGAAGACTTCATCAACGACTCTGTGTATTAGTTGGGAGGCCTTTTTCAATTATTACAAGACAGTCTAAAAAGTATGAACAATTAATTGTATACTAAGATAATTTATTTTTAATTTGTGTGTGGTAGACTACTTGTTCTACACTTCAGAATAGAAAAAAAGAATTCATTTGCTAGGGTTTGATCAGATCGTTACATGTATCTTTTCGGTTGAAGAGTCTAAGACGTGTTTAGTATGTTGAACACAACGAATTGAACACGACAATGGAAGAAATGTAAGTGCATTGTAAAATATATCTATTGTGATGTTTACCGTCATTGCGTTGACTAGTTTTATTGCTTTCGTCGACCCAAAAATAAATATTTTTTTTATTGAAATATCCTCATGGATACAAGAAGGAAAGATTAGAACGTCGTTTGTTTTTTTATTTAGCCCCTGTTCGGTATAGATTCAGTGAAATTTATTTTCAACAATTCATTCTCTCAATAAATAATTTTGCAAATGGATCTAACTTTTTATTAGATCTCACATTGGCTGGAGATCTAAAGTGGATCTAGTTTATAAGGTGAGGGCAAACCTCCCCTAACAAGTCGATTTTGTTGGGTTGAGTTAGGTCCAATATCCTCGACATGGTATTAGAGCAGACCCAATTCTGCAATGTTGGGACCCCCAATATCGATTTCAACATTTGTTTGGCATAGTCCACGCTGTGCGTGAGGGGGCGTATTAGATTCCACATTGGCTGGAGATCTAAAGTGGATCTAGTTTATAAGGTGATGACAAACCTCCCCTAACAAGCCGATTTTGTTGGATTGAGTTAGGCTCAATATTCTCAACACTTTTCTTACTTTTTAATCAAACATTTTCCAAAAAAAATCATTTTCACAAAATCTATTATACAAAAATCTGTCTAACTTCCCTTGATATTATTATTATCAGTTTATAAAGCATATACTTGATTCTTGACAATGGTCACAATTACATATGTTTTTTCTTAAGAGAAAAATTTTAATATATATTTTTCAACAGTTGATCTAAAATATTTAAATATTTATGACTACTAAGTGTTATCTAATTTTCTCCTCCAACTTATTATAAAGATTCATTGAGAATAGTATGTTTAAGAATTATAATTTATTCATGTTTTTAGTTATAAAACAACTTCATTAAGTCTTAAATAATTCATCCATACTTGTTTTTAGCTACAAGAAGATACAACTTCATTATAACAATCCCGCTACTCGTATAGAAGAGGTTGACAGAATACTCATATGCGAGGACTCCATTTCTTTTTTTGGACTTTTTTATTCACATGGGACCCACTCGCATATGAGTATTCTGTCAACCTCTTCTGTACAAGTAGCTTTATTCTCATTATAATCGTCTGAAAAATCATTCTTGTTCACTCCCTAATCAATGTGGGTGGACATCTGAGTACTTTGATTTGGTATCTTGAAAATCGAGATCGAATCTATTGTCATTGGGAATTATGAAAATAGCATCATTGCCAGTTTTGATCTGATCGGATCCAATCCGATCTCTAACCATTGATTCTGGTCCAATATAATTCGTAAATAAATTTTGAAGTAGAAACTTGCATAATTTTTTATTTATTTTTACTTATTATTACTTTCAAACTTTATAATTTAAACAATAAAACTTTCAATTATACTGAATACATGTCAATCTATTTAAATTACGATTTATCGAGTGATTATATAGAAAATATTCTTGGAATGGAATCAAGATTTGTTTATGTACCTGGAACCAAGAACCGTACTAAAACAGTTCAATTCTCCATTTCAAGACTTAAAATCAAGAGTTGTGCTACATGTACACGCCCTGCTTCACATGGTCTGTACATGGCACACATATTGGGGATGAGTGGGGTATATTTTTTGAAAATATTTTAATCACATGACTCCACCACATGTGAGTTTTCTGTAAAACTTATGTAGAAATATTTTTTGTACATATGACATTTTCCTAAAATCAAACCAATTTCATTGAGAATTGAACCAAACCTGCTCATTTGTTTAATTCTGATTCAGGTTAGGTGGTTCTGAGTAAAAATGTTCATCCCTACCAGTTAGCATGAAACTCACTAATTCATGATCCGGATCAATGACTTAATATATAACGCAACAAAAGAAATCGAAATCAAATGAATATTTGAGGTGTTTAATGATTTAAAATTAACAAATGTTTGAGTTGGTTAATGATTTCAAAATAAATGCCAAGAATTAAACGTTGAAGCGTGTTAGTTGATTGAATATTGAAGTAACTTAAGCACGTAAGATTATGTAAATAAGTTAATCTATAGCAAAAATGAGATGTTTCTTATTTTTCTTGTTCATAGAAACTATTATATTCCAGTGTGGTTCGTTAGGTTAGAAACGAGGTGAAGTACTGAATTTACTGCTTCTTGTCTGTTGTTCTTTGTTTTCTTATATTCCAGTTTTACGGTTCGTTAGGTTGGAAACGAGATGAAGTACTGAATTTACTGCTGCTTGTCTGTTATTCTTGTTTTCTTATCTTCAATAAACTTTAAGGCAACATAGTACCTTAACTTACAAAAAAAGAGGAGTTTCTAATCCAGAACCCATTCTTTGAGTTATAAGGATTTTATGCAAGTTCATAGATTTTTTGAAATTTTTTAGATTTTGATGAATAATATATAGTGAAAAATTTCTATCAGATTACTTTCATATAAAAAAAAGAGGAGTTTCTAATCCAGAACCCATTCTTTGAGTTATAAGGATTTTATGCAAGTTCATAGATTTTTTGAAATTTTTTAGATTTTGATGAATAATATATAGTGAAAAATTTCTATCAGATTACTTTCATATAAAAAAAAGTACCACTTTTCTCGTGACAAGTTCAATGCCACGTTGAAATAACAAGAAGTTTTAAACGAAGTTAACTATGCCATAAAATTCACCTTATCGAACAAAAGTACCACGTATCTTGTGACAAGTTTGATTCTACATGCATTGCACGTGGTAATTAATGATGGGTTTTTCACGAAGTAAATGGGACTATTTGGTGACTAGTCTGCATACCGAAATCCGTAACTCCAACATTTGATCTTGAGATCAGACGGGAAAAACTTTTGAATCGATCAGAGGAGTATTTCAGAGTCCATCATCGCCTTCATTGAGAAGGAAGAGATAAAGGCTGGAAGGCAGCAAAGATCCCTCGACTCCAACAGGAGAAGAACAATCAACTGAAGAAAACTCCAACATGACAAGCTGTGATGAATATATGTGGCATGTTTGGCTTTACTTAAAAGATGGAAAGAAGCTGTTTCTGCCTTTTTTATGCAGTTTGACTCTTTATCAGCAGTATGCTCTTTATACTGTCCAAAAACATGTGCTTCCAGTTGCTAAACGCCATCATTCATGGCTAGCCCCAAAAAAGCTGCTCCTTTAAGGTTTAAGCAAGGCAAAACATGCAATTGCAATCAACACGAAGCCAACATAAATGGATAAAAAATGACCAGACAAAATTTGACTATTATCTCAAACTGTAATAAGAGTTTCTCAAATTTCTGTTCTCCCTCTGAAATTTTTGAAACTAACTGAAAAATAATTTCATTTCTTAGTGCTTATTTGCTACCATACAATCTATCCGTTCAAATAAAATTACTCAAATTTTTTTTCTTCCTACACGCCCTGTCCTGCCTCCGCCACAGCTAAGAAACTAAACCACACACTTCTCTTATCACCCAATATCCTTATAAATCCTCCTCTTCATCTCCACTACTAAAAGATTCGACCCCATAGCTATCGTCCTCATCACCTTCAGTCAAAATCTCCATCATTCCATTGCCGTCAAAACCAACACGGTCGATTATGAAATCCCTATCATCTTCACCGCCATCAAATTCGCTCACACTGTCATCGTTGTTGCTCATATCATTAGCATCACTATCACCATCATCTATTGGGTTTTGATATCCAATAAATACCGGGCGATGATGTTAAACAATTTAGAATATATTTCATAGGCCTCGGCTTACGAGTAAAATAATTATCAATACATGTTGTCTTGACCCAAATTCACTTATAGGATGACTTTCTTGTGTTTCAGTCCATTATCTTGTGTCTTGGCCCAATTGATGATATAACCTACACAATATATAGCTTCCATATTGATCTGTTGGAATGTGTGTTATGCTCCCTTTTTGAGAGGTAAACAAACGGTGGCTGCCTACATTCTCTTCTTCTTTGTGCCTTGTTTCTGTTGTTTTCTCATTGCCTTTGTGGCTTGCCAACCACCACCATAACTAGGGATGTAAGCGTTCCGATTTTACAAATTTTTGACAGATTTTCAAATCAAACCGTTTAAATCGGTTTGAGAAAAACTCAAACCTAAACCAAACTATTTTGAACGATTTGAAAAAAATCCAAACCTAAACCTAACGATTTGGTTTGGCTTTAAACCGCCGGTTTCACCGTATATTTTTTTATCTGTCTGCTTTTATGTCATTTAAACCTAAACCTAATCGGTTTTAAAGATGAATAGCTGATCAGCGGCTTGTAGCCTCAAACCGAAGGAGGAGGCGCCGGTTCTTGAGATTATAGAATTCAGACATTGAGAGTAGTCATGGGAGAATGAGGCCCCGAGACTGGGTGGGCGAAGGCGACGGAGACAAGGTCTTGTCACGTGAAAATGAGAGTTGCGTTGCGTATGAGGAAGAGATGCTGGTGGAAGCTTGGAATCTTGAAAACTGGAATGGAATGACAGAAAGGGAATGTTTAGGTTTTGGATTTGATAATTGATACTTTGATTTTCAATTAAAATAAGAAATGTATGGGTTATGAGTAGACATGTCAAAACGGGTGGGTCGGGCCGGACTGCAAAAAAATAAGTAACCTGGCTTGGACAGCAAAGCCCGCATGGGCCGGGTTATTGGGTTGGCCCGTTCAGGTCGGCCCATTTTTTAAAATAAGATTGTCACTTAAAAAATAAATGGTAAAAAATAAATTTTATAATTAGAGTGAAAAACGATAAAAGTTACATAAAAATAAATTTTATATTGATTTATTTTTTAATAAATTTTACATCAATAACATAAAAACTTACAATTTTTCGAACAATATTTTGCCTAACTTGACAAAAAAACTATTTATAAATTTATAGTTAAAGTACATCTCAACTAGATTGGCACCTACTTAACTATAATTTTTTCATTACAAATCAAATTCTATTCATCTATGGTAAGATTTTTAAAGTCTTGAGCAATATCGTCAACAACTTTATCTTGCATTCTTTTATATGCAAATAACTAGTTTTTCACGCAAATAAGAGCTTCTAAAATATCTTATTTAAGTCTTGATCTTCTTTCATCTAGCATCCTGTTACCTGTATTAAAAGTAGACTCCGATGCCACTGTTGAGACTGGAATTGTTAGTGGATCTCGGGCCATTTTTGATAATATTGGATATGACCGTTCATTTAACTTCCGCCATTGTAAAATATCTAAGGTGTCAACCTCATCTTGTGAAATTAAACTGTAGTGATCAAATTTATAATATCTTTCTAATTCAGCAGGTGTAACATTCTCATTTGAAAATGAACTAGTAGATGAAGTAAAAGACACATTGCATTTCTTGGCTATTAGAGAAAAGAAAGAACTTTTACCTTTAGAAGCTGTAGCAGAACTCGTATTAGAAGGAACATTTTCATTATTACCATATTTCATAAAATAACTATTGTACATTTTGTTAATAAAAAATTTTATTTCCCGATTTGTAATAGTTATATTGAAAGATAAAGTTTCAGAAAGTTGGTCCATAGCACACTGAACTCCAAAATATTAAATACGAGGATCCATTACAGCTGCAATTGAAAAAATCATTGGCATATTTTCATAATATTTTCGAAACTTGTCCTCCATTGTACAAACAATATCATAAAAAATTGATTACTTGTTGGATAATAAACTCCAGAACTAGTTTTTGTTGCCTTATAGAATAGTTTCAAAAAAATCATGACTTTAAATGCAATTTTTTAATTAAAATCATCTATATGAAATTTCTGTTGCTGTGAATTAACGAAAGCATTAATAGCATCTGTATAATCAACACACAATTTTAACATAAGAAATGTTGAATTCCATCTATTTGGAATATCATCAATAAATTTTCTTCTCCTCAATCCAAAATTTATACAAATTTTTCCAAATTCTTGTTGTCTAGAGTTTGAACAAGGAATGTAATTAATAGCTTCTCTAATTTTATGTATTTGTGGTGTTATTAATTTTAAACCATCTTACGCTACTAAATTATATATATGACAAACACACCTCATATGAAATAATTTAGAGTCAAATGAAGGATTAAGTGTCATTCTCAAAAGTTCAATACATGCAGTATTTGCACTAGCATTATCAAAACTAATGCTAAATAATTTGCTTAATACATTAAATTCATTAAAAACCTGTAATAAATTCTCACACAAATTTATTCCATTATGTGGATATTCAAGTAAGCGAAAAGCAATAATTCTTTTGTGAAGCAACCAATTATTATCAATAAAATGTGCAGTGATACATGCATAACCATTGTGATTACGTCCAGACCAACAATTAGATGTAAAACACATAACTTCATCAAAGTTCTTAAATTCAATTTTTAAATTTTTAGCCATTGTATGAAATAACTTCAAGATATCTGAGCGTGCAGTATTTCTACTTACAGTTCGATAAGCGGGTTGAACATACTTTTGCATAAACTCCTCGAAATATTGATTTTCTGTGAAAGTAAAAAGCATCTCTCTTGCTACCAAAAATTCAGACATTCCTACTCTCATTTAATCCTGCGAATAAGAAAAATTAGAAAAAGTAACTGATCCACCAGTATTAGTAAAAGAAGTAATTTGAACTTGTTTAGTATCTAATTGTCCTCTTTCATTCATGTGTTTATCTCTGTGTCTTCGCAATGTGCTCGTGCCTTGACCTTTAACCCATGCATAAGCCTTTATGGAAATAGTGCATATTGCTTTTTTGTTTGGTTCATCTACTATAAAGATGTCACAAACATCAGATGTCTGTTTTTTATTCTTTCGCTGTTGAGAAGATCCAATATTTGGATCATTATCATTTTCTAAATTTATTGGAGAACAATTATCATGTAAATTGACATTTATTGAAGAAAAATCGTGAGAATCCATAACACTTTAACAAAAAATTTTGAAATAATAAGATGAAAAGAAAACACAAAATACTAAATATTAAAAATACTTGCTGAAAATATTAAGAGAGAATGAGAAAATAGAGATTTCAAACTTGTAGTTGTAGATTGTAAGCTGTAGTTAAGAGAATAAGAAATAATCAGATAATGAAAAATTTTGTACAAGATGAAAAGAAAGCACAAAATACACAATTTATAAGAAAAAATTTAGTGACCGTTGATTTCTCAAACGAGAAATTTCTTTTTAAAATTTTTTAAACCTGGAATGCAGCAAGCGCGACCCATTGAAAAATTAAATTTTTTTTAACCGCTATCCCATTTTCCTAAAACTCGGCCCAGACTGGGTTATGATTAATTAGGCCCGTGATTCGGCCCACCCGATTAATGGGCCAAATTACGGGCCGGTTCACCTTCGTGCGGGTTTGGGTGGCCCGCCCAACTTGACACCACTAATTATGGGTTATGTCGTTATGGATTGGGGTTGTTGGGTAGTTGGGTTGGAAAATTACCTATTCTAATTGGGCTGAAAAATATAAAGTAGAGATTATTATAATTTATATATAAAATATAAATTAGGATTATTGAGTAATAATAATAATAATAATAATATATATGCAATAGAAAATTAGAAATTGAAAAAAATACCCACAAATGATAAAACTATTGAATTTTACATATTTGAAATATTGGATGAATTTTCAATTTATTTTTATATATTTTTTCGCCGGTCCGGTTTGGTTTTAAACCGTAATTAAAATTTTCAAACCCAAACCTGTTCAAAACCATTTAGTTGACGGGTCCACATGACACCAAACCGATGATTTTTAAAATGCGGGTTCAGTTTGATTTTCCGATTTGACGATTTTTGCTTATAGCCCTAGCCATAACCTTGTTCCTTTGTGGGTGAGAAAGGAAGAAAGCAACCATAAGTGAATATAAGTTGTGGATTAGAGTTTTGATTGATTGTTTGATATTGATTGGTAAGTTGAAATTGAGCCCGGAATCCACTAATTGAGATCAATTCCGCCACATATGGTACAGAGCCTTGGGTAGGTGAAAATCTGGGATTTTGGGTGAAAATTGGACTGGAAATTGGTAGAAAAGAAATTGAATACTGACTAAAAAATTGTCCAATAAACATCCAGGCTGTCAGATCTATTTCGCTATTTTTTTTGGCCAAACCACCTGTTGGACGAACGAAGACCATCGACGTGTTAAGCAGACCAAGGCGCACTAGGGTGGGTGGCGCCTGATCGATGACTACGACGCTTGGAACTCAGGCCACTACGCGTGTGGGTATGTGAGGCCTTCTCTAGCAATGGTTTCTTCAGACAGTTTTCTCCCGATGACAAGACGGACTCTATGGTGGTGTTCGTTTTCAGTTTTGAGTGATACTGTGAAATTCGGACGATTTTACCCTTCAGGATTCAATTTTTGCTCGATTTGTTACTGTTATTGCTAAAATTTTAGGGCGAATATTAGTGACCCTAATGTTTGGTAAAATCGCATTTCTCGATATTTACAGACTTTCAGACGTGGTCCGCTCTAGTATATTAACTTATCCAAATAAAGTTTTTAGCATTAGCGAGTCATCGTGTGGTGTGACATTAGGATTGTGGTTACTGTGTGGGTTAACCATTGATTGTGTTAGAAATTTAGGAATTATTTGCTATATTTGAAGTGTGAAGTCTGATTGCAAGTTGTTAATTACTTTTGTGCATTGATTGTCAGTTACTCACTGTGTGAAACTGCATTGCGTGAGAATTTAACTTTTTACTGACATACCTTCGTGTTACATTGATTATTTTGTTAGAACACTTAAACTTATCCTGTTTGAACATTTCCTTGATACTGAGATCTCGAGTCTCAAGAAATCCTAAAAATCTAGAATGGTGTATATTGTGGTCTTAGGATAATTCTGTGTGACCTATTTGTGGACTTTAGTTGTCCTGTTTTTTAAAACGTTTTCACATTTCGAAGATGGAATTTTCAATGGAAAAGAGAATATTTCGATTTGGAAACAAAGATAAATGAGATTTTAGTTCAACAAAAAGTTTCATAAATTGTAGATGAAAAATTTTCTGCAAATTTAACAGAAGCACAAAAAGAAGAATATGATGAATTTGCTTACACCTCAATTATTTTACACATATCTGATACTATTTTGAGTTGAAAAAACTTGATACCATAAAAGAACTTTGAAAAAGGTTGAAAGACTTATATTTGCTTAGATCTACTCCTAATAAGTTGTACTCAATTGAAAGATTTTTCAGTTTTAAAATGGATCCTTCAAAGGATCTTAATGACAATTTGGATGTTTTTAATAAACTTGTTCAAGATAGTGTTAATTGTAATGAAAAGATGTCTGAAACTTATAAGGTCATTATTTTGCTTAATTCAATATTTGATACATATAGATAGGTTGAGAATGTAATGAAGTATAGTAGGGACACATTAACACCCGAGATTGTTATAGATTCTCTTAAAAGTAAGTAGTTGGAGATTAAGGTTGAAAATGAGGATAAGAGGTGTGGTGAGTTACATTTGATGAGAAGTAGAATGAATTTTAAGCAACTAAATTTGGGTAGAGCTCAAGACAGTAGTGATTTGAGTGATGAGGATGGTAAGAAGAAGGGCGAAGGTTATGACAAGTCTATAGTGTTATAGTTGCGGTACAACTATGCACTTTATTAGGGACTATCCCAAGACGAAGGATAATGAGAGGTGAGGCGAATGTGGTTATAAGGTCAAAGTGATGACCCTAATGAGGTTTATTGAGAGTAAACTTAATTACTGCACGTGAATATGTCTATAATCCTTTTTACACGTGTGGGATTGATTAATCTCGTTGCATGGTTGTATGTTGCATTTCAATGTGTTTGATATGTATATTTTCATGAATTTCAGAGCAATTTGATTACTTTGTCTAATTGTTTGCATGCATAATAAGTTGGGATATATTAGCAGTGTGTTGTGTGTTTATTGGTGAGGTGAAGTATAGATATCTACGGCTACATTGGTGGTTTGTATCGGGTATGTGGAATGTGACATTTGGATCACAAGTGGAGATGTGATTAAATGTTGGAATCCTTTATTCGTGAAGACCCTGATCATGTGGAGTGTGATAGAGACACTCATATCACTTCTATTAGGTGGAGACCCATTATCCACTTAGGTTGGGAGGAGTTATGTGGTGAGAGAGGATTATCAAGTAGATTTAGAATCTATTGTAGTTGTTAGGAAATGAAGCCCAAACACTACCTTGAATCAATGTTGAACCAACTACAAGTTTTGACAAAATTCCAAAGAACTCAATAATTGGGTGAAATGGAGATTATCAATTATATATGAAGAAATGATATTGGATTACTTGAACAATCCTCAAGTTAATCCCCAAGAAAGAATCCGAGCTATGGTTTATACCCAAGGAAGAACAAACTTTTTACCTTGTACAACCTTTCCTAGCTCTCTCCCTTTTTTCTCTCTATTTTTCTCTCTAAAAATGGGGCAAAACCCGGGCATTTACACAATGGGGGGAACAAGGGGCTTAAATAGGTGCGGGGCACCGCGGCGCCGGAAGAGTGGGGTCGCGACGCCGGCACTTCAGTCACCGACGCCGCGGCGCCCCCCCTCTTCTCCCACAATTCTCCACCTCGTCCATCATTTGATAGACCTCAAATTTTGGACGATCACCAGAAGAAGAAGCAAACACCAAACCGGCTGCACCATTCAACCATGGTTGCCTACGTACCCTGAACCAAGATCAACCCACACTGTAGTTCAAACCTCTCCATAAAATTCATCTCCAACACCCAAACTGGCTGCACCATTAAACAATGGTTTCCTACGTACCCTTCACCGGGATCAAGTCATCCCGTAGTTCATTCCGGCTGCACCATTCTACCATGGTTGCCTACGTAACCCCTACACCGGGATCAAGCCACCATAGGTCTTACCCGGCTGCACCACTTTACTGTGGTTGCCTACGTACCCTCCACCGGGATCAAGCCATCGTAGTTCTCGTTTTACCCATGTACATATCATCTCCACCTCACTCCAACACCGCCCCGAAGGGCCCAAGCCCACTTGGGCACATCAACCCCCAATGAGAGTGCATACTCAACCATATTTGATTGCCCGTAGTGCCTCAGAGGCTGGTCTGACCCCAACTTTTGAACTAGCTTGAATGCTCGCCTTGGCCTAGAGGACGCCAAACTTTCCTTAAGCTGCTGTTGTTGTAGAGCTTGTACATTCTTTAGCTGAACCTCCTTATGTTCAAGCACATCATCACTCTCCTCTCGAGTGTCTCCATGATACACCTCTCGAACATGACTTGGACCTGGTCGATCCCTGGATTCTATCTCAACAACCTGAGACTTAGAACTACCTACAGCTTCAACACCACTGGACACCGTAGCTTTTGACCAAGCTACCTTGGAGTTCTCCTCAAAAGTAACATTCCTTCTGATAATGAACTTCCCCAAGTCTCCACCACTTCTACTTGTCTCAACCGCTACATCATCTGTAACTCTAGTACCCTGAAGTGCATATAGGTTGCCTTGACGAATACCCTTCATCACTACCAAAGAGCCCTGAACAACCTTCTTGACTCCATCCCGCGTCACAATCTTGCAACCATCGGAGTCTAACACACCAACAGAAATAAGGTTCTTCCACAAATCAGGAACATGTCTCACATCCATCAATGTTCTCACCACTCCATCATGCATCTTGATTCTAATGGAACCAACCCCCACCGTTTTACAAGCATGGTTATTACCCATCAACACGGTTCCACCATCAGTGCAAGTATAAGTAGTAAACCACTTCCTATTCGGACACATATGGTAAGAGGAACCAGAATCAAGAATCCACTTACCGGAGATTTCTTCATCACAAGTGATGGTGTAGCACTCATCGATGCCCCCTTCTTCCGAGGCATAGCTAATCTCTTGATTGCCATGAACCCACTCCTCTCTGTTGTTGTTGTTGTTCTTCCTTCCCGCTCTTTCATTTTGACAATTAGCTTTGAAGTGCCCAAGCTCGCCGCATTTGAAACACGACCTTTCCGCGAGAGGTCTAGAACTCCATCTAGACTTTCCTCACATGCCCTTTGCTTGTTCGTTGCTCCTCCCTCTCATAAACAACCCTTGAGCTTGATCCTTGTTACCAATGGAAGACATGCCACTAGTAGCAATCTTTCGAAGATCTTCCGCTAGAAGTAACGTTCTAGTGTCCTCCATCACAACTTTATCACCTACAAGCATCAATGTTTGAACAAGGTTCTCATACGACTTTGGCAAAGAAAGAAGCAGTAGAAGTGCTTGATCTTCATCATCTACCTTCACATCAATGTCCTTCAAATCCGATATGCACCTATCGAACTTGTTGAGTACTCCCGGATTGGTGTTCCTTCATCCATCTTGCAAGTATACTATTTGGATTTCAAATAGATCTGATTAGTTAGAGTCTTCGTCATGAAGTTTGCCTCTAACTTCGACCACACTTCCGCCGTCGTTACCTCACCATCTACCAAGAAAACAACATCCCTTTCAAGGCATGGAATGATAGACGCTCATGCTTCGAGATCAAGCTCCTCCTAATCCTCGTCCGACATCTTTGTGCTTCTTCTCCTTGCCCCCCAAAGCCTTGTGCAACTTTAGAGAAATCAACAAATTTTTCATTTGCATTCTCCAATAGGAAAAATCATTCTTCCCATTGAACTTCTCAATCTCATACCTCCCAATCTTCACCACTCCACTAGTAGACGTCATTTGCACACTCGTTTTAGTGAAATCGAACAACCAAGTTCTCACAGGAATTTTATCAAACATCTTGTCTACACACTTGATTCAAGCCTACCTTCCTCAAATCGAAGCTTGACCACCTTGATTTGATATGTAGCTCTGATACCAATTGTTAGGAAATGGAGCCCAATCACAACCTTGAATCAATGTTGAACCAACCACAAGTTTTGACAAAATTCCAACAAACTTGATATTTTTGGGTGAAATGGAGATTTTCAATTATATATGAAGAAATGATATTGGATTACTTGAACAATCCTCAAGTTAATCCCCAAGAAAGAATCCGAGTTATGGTTTATACCCAAGGAAGAACAAACCTCTTACCTTGTACAACCTTTCCTAGCTCTCTCTATTTTTTCTCTCAAAAAATGGGGCAAAACCCGGGCATTTTAATGGGGAGGGAAAATATGGCTTAAATAGCCATCGGGGCGCCGCGGCGCTGGAAGAGTGGCACTGCGCGCCATTACCTCAGCTGGTGGCGCTGCGGCGCCACCTTTCCCCACAGTAGTTTACTAGTTAGACATGAGTTGAATGATCAGTCTAGTGAGCATGTTGGACGATAAAAAAAAAGTGTTCTCAAAGTGTGAACAACATGAAATGGGATATGATAAATTTGGCGAGATATTTTCGTAGGGCCATTTATACATTTGTTGCTTGTGTTTTGATCGTTTAATTGATTAACATAGTATTAATCTGTTGTTCTTTGTGAATGTGTTTTTTTAAAAAAATCTGTAGGTTATCCTATGTTGTATCTTCATTGCATGATTATTTGTTCTTGATTAATCACTGTGATTATCTACTTCTACTTGGGTATTTGTTTGTGACCTTAGCCCTGGTGAGTACGTAGAGCAGGTGTGGTATGTGTTTCGGGTCCAAAATAAGAGGTAAGGTTTGTGATTCCAATTTTATTGGTTACTTTGATTATGCAAGTACTAATGGTGTGTTTTAAATGCTTGTAGATTTATTGGGCATCAAAGTGGAGATTTGTTGGATTTTGATACCCAATAAATCTCAGGCGATAATGTTAAACACTTTGAAATATATTTCATCGGTCACGGTCGATAAATAAAATAATTATAAATATATACAGGTATACATATCAATCTATCCCTCTCTCTCTCACTCTCACGCGACGGGGACGGCGATCGGGAGGAGAAGGCGAGGCGAAGTGGGAAATGGCGACAGCGAAGGTGGAGATGGTGGCCAAAATCAGAGGCGCCGGCGGGGAAGAGATGATTGGGGGTTTTTTGGGTGGAAACCGAGGTCAAAACCGAGCCAACAGTTCGGATTTTGTTGGGTTTTCCAGCGGAAAGTCCGGCCAACACGTGGGTGGAGTTGTGGTAAGTGTTTGGGCTTTATTATTTCTTGATTTTGTGGTTGCTTGGTGTTGATTTTGGATGAAGTGGAGGTCGATTTGGGTGAAACGGGGCTGCCGTTTTTGGGTGGCTGCAGGTGGCGGTATGAGGTGATGGTGGTTTGTTGGTGATTCGACTGTGGGATGGTGGTGTAATGGGTGCGTGAAGGCAGCGGTTTGAGGTGGTGTTTCCTTGTAGGTTGGTGTGGCGGTGGTTGCAACGTGCGTGGCTGCAGTTGGCTCAAACCGTGTGTAGGTGTGTGAAATTGTGTGACATTCTCAGTTGGTTATTGATCAAAATTGCAGAAAAATGGATGGTAAACCTTACCGGTTGCTGTGGTGCCGAGGGGATGTTGGTGAGGTGTTGAGGCTGTGGTTGAAAAGTCGTGAGAACAGTGGTGATGAATAGTGAATGTAGGGCACAGAAAACGAGGCACTAATTGGGCCTAGAAGTTGGGCTAGAGTATTTGGACCGATTAGATTTAATAAAATTGGACTGAAAGATAAAATTTGGACTTAATAAAATGGGACTTTAAATAAAATATCGGACATTAAAATTGGATTTAAATTGATAAGGATTTGATACTTTTAAAATATTCGAGATTGAACTCGATAAACAAATATTGAATTTTAAGATTTAAAATCGTTTCGAAATCTTAAATTAAATGTTTGCTAGACAATTCGACGGACACAAGATAAATTCTAAAATTTGACGAAATGTCGTAGCGACACAATTTAAGTTATAAAATTTGTATTTGAAAATTCGGGTCGCTACAGCAGGTTTCAAACGTTGAACTACATCACCAAGTCTTTATGTCTTTCTTTTTTGTGTCGCTCCCAATTTTCATTCATGTGGGGGATTGTTGGAAAAAATGGGTTAAGTTGGTGACTTTGACATAAATTTTTAATGGGACCCATTTGGTTATTTTGGAAGATCAAGATTGATTTGTGTTTTCCTCCGTAAGAACAGCGAAATCATATATTTACTTACCAAAAATGATGTTCGGATGAATAAGAAATTAGAGTTCAAAGTGGACCATTGGAAATTGTTTATGTTCGAGGGAAAACTAAATTTAAGTTTGTCCTACGTAGGAAGTTAATGAAAGCAAAGACTACTTTATATATGGTTGCACTTTGGAAGTGTGTAATCATATGTAACATAGAGGCTCTCTCCACGTGTGCGCGCAAGAGAGTGCAAATCATGGACTTGCGTAAATGAATGTGAGACCGGATTGACCAAAAATTGGCCCCTTATGAGGGCCTACGATTTGCCAAAAATTTTGTTTTCTTCAACTGACTTTTTAGTTTCTGAAACTGTTATAACTCCAATGGTTATTGCTCTTAAACTGTTGAAATTTCAATAATTATTATCGTTGAATTAATGGGCAGGTTAATCACCATTCATGGGACCGAGTTTATAACTTAGCTCGTTTTCCACCTTTCATACACACGAAAATCTCTGCATAAACAGTTTCATTTTCTGTATGCATATACAATTTCATTTGTTGTCAAGTTATTGGTGGTGATACTGTTCAAGATACTAAGTTAGTTCGCCAGAGCAGCATCTGCTGTGCTCAGACACTATTAGTTTTTCGTTGTATCCTGGAAAACAGACGTTCAAGCTGAACCTCAAGCACCTACGGTGAGGGAGCGAATATGTTTTAAGGAAACTGTGTTTACACAAGTCTCGGTTTAAAAGATCCGCTATTTTATTAATTCTACAATTTAGATTGCTTGTTCTATTTCTATTTTGATTAATTAGATTAATTCGTTCTGTTTATTGTAATTTAATCTACTATATATATATATATATATATTGACTAATATTCGGTAAGTTCAGTACATATATGGTATGCACAAAAATGGTATGTGCAAATTCGATATTTAAGTTCACTGCATATACGATATATACAAAATTGGTATCTAAGTTCACTGCATATACAGTAAGTTGCATATACAGTCTGCGTCAATCCAATAAATTGCATATACGGTATGTGTCAATCCGATAAGTTGTAAATCTGGTATTCACTCACTAATAATATTATTTTCTAACAAATCTGTACATGGGAAATCTTATATGGTAAATCAAACACCAACCTTGAGACTGAAACTGCATTAGTAGCATCTATAATAGTGGATGCAACTCTTGAAGTAGCCAACATCGAAACTTCATCATCATTTGCTTTTCTGAAATCCTGAATTCGCATAAGCACACACTAAAAATGTCACTTCTAAAGCAACACTCGTAAACACTTCAGTAGCTGCAGCACCAACGGCTCTTATAGCCACTGTTGGAGCATTGGTTGCTTTGGCTTCGGCTTCAGCAGCTGTGATGGCTTTCTTTTAGATCAGAAATGTCCTTGGAACCAATTTTGCATTCTTGGAAGCAATAATCATAATCATCTCTTTCTAGGGGCAAAGCACCATTGTGATATCTATCTAGGACCTTCTTTATGTCTGAAGTTCTTTTCAAATCTTGATTTATTGTTCTACTCCTGTCCTTGAAGCTCCAAGCTTGTCTTAGTTTACTGCCAAAACCTGGATAAGCAAAAGTTTGCTCATTCTCTAATACTCATTCACTAACCCCGTCTTCACCTATTGATTTGACCAATCCAGGATTTACCATGTCTGAAAGAGTCATCAAAATCTTCTTCCCCATGGGATTTGCCACCACCAGGATTTGTTTTTGCTTCATGTAAATCTATAATGTGGCATTTGTTCGTGTCATCTGCTTCTAGTATCAACATTAGGGGCCATACTATGAGTTAGTTCTTCATTAACACTATATTCTTCTCTATGTGATTGCCCGGTGACACTTCTCTCATGTTTCCTATCAAGACCATCTAATGATCCGTCATGTATTTCATAGATCATTGAACTTTAAAATTCTTCGACTGGTCATTGAACTTTAATATGTGGCACTTCATCACTTATTCACCATGTTTCATTAATTATACCTCCGTCAACTTTACTCAAGAACTTTAAAATATTTCTGAATAGTCACCGAACTTCATAATATTTTTGAGTAAGCCCTTATTTGAGCCTTATTTTCCCATCGAAATACATTATTCAACAGTAATTTGATCTCATTTTAACCACACATTCTTCAATAAAATATATTACAGGCAAATCCAAAACTTTTCTTTATTTTTAACCACACACTTTTCAATCAATACATTATTTAAAAAATGTATTTTTTTTACAAGAATGAGGCTCAAACACAAAATTCATTTTTTATGAGATTCGACCTATATTAAGAAAGTAAAATAAAATAAATATTGAATAGATAATAAGACTATATTTAAGACGAGAATATTGGTATTGATGATGATATAATTTTTCTAGTCGTCAAAAGCTATGTTCGAGGGGAAAGAAAAATACTAAGGGTCTATTTGATTGTAAGGGTGGAAAATGGGTGGAAAGAAAATGAATGGCATGGAATTGAATTGCCTAGAAAACGTTTTACAGGGAATTGTAATTAATGGTGTTTGATTGATATAATTTTCCACCTGGAAATTTTTTTTGTTTTTTTTGTTTTTTATGTAAATTGTCAATTAAATGGATAAATTTTTTTACCATTGACTTTGGAATGTGTTCCAATTACTTAAAAAAAAATAAAAAATTGTCAAAAAGTTGGAAAACGTTTTCCCACCACTATGGTGAAAAAACGTTTTCTAACTTTTGTGCATCAATCGCTTGTACCTTGGAAAACGTTGGATTTTCTCTGAAAAATTAGTGCAATCAAACAGGTGAATAGTAAAAAGTAGAAAAACGTTTTCCACCTTCCACGGAAAACTTCGACAATCAAACAGGCCCTAACTTCAAATTGGCATAAATTTAAACTTAGATCATAATCTTTCTTTACATTGAGAAAATAAATCAGAAAAATTATTTATTTCGATTGAAATCGTTGGCCCAAATCAAGAAAAAAAAATTACATTTCAAACTGGTAGTGAGATTTTCAATTTAGAGTCAATAATATTGATCAAGACTAACAAAAAATATTTTTTAGAGTTGTTACAAGGTAATTCAAGACGAAGGAACAACGCTATCTTCGTGTATGATATTTTATATATTTCAAAATTTTCAAATTTTGAATAGCTGGATTCATCGAGTAAAGAAAAAATCAACACTTGAAAGCATTTTAAAATTAATTGAGTAAAATGTGATTAATGTTTAAGTTTAATTATTAATGAAATACGGTGATTAGTGATGGATTGTAACGTGAAAAAGTTAATGATCACTAAAAAAATATTTTAAACTTTAGAGCCTATTTGGAAATAATTAAAATTTGATTTTAATTTAAGTCAAAGTTAAATAATTAATATTATGTGCATTTTTTTTATGTATCCCACAATTTTTTAATTACACATTTCAAAAATTTCCATTATAATTTACTAAAAAATCTGAATTTAATGCCAATAAAAATTCAGTGACTAACTCGAAAGTGTGTGAAGCCAGAAGGCTGGTTTTACTCTCCATTTATAATCCGCTCTCTCTTTTCTTTCAACGAAGATCGATGGAAAAAGAACCTGCTTCTCTGGAAGCTCACTGCTCTCCTGATCTTCAAGACAAATGGATTGAGTAACTGCATAAAATTTCATTTTTTTTAAAACTTGCTTTGGAACTCGAAACCCAATTTTTTGCCCTTATGGTGCTCGATTTTGATTTAGGATCCAAGATTCACTCAAGAAAAAGCTGAAGATAGAAGATGATTTCAATTGGAAAATACCCACATCAGAAGTACAAAATCTTGAAGAAAAAACAGAAAATTCAGATTCATGTGGTGCAATCCTCAAGTATGCGGGTGGAGTTGACTTGAGCTTTTCAAAAAGTGATCCATCTATTGCATGCGCCACCCTTGTGGTTTTGGATCTCAATACTCTTAAAGTTGTGTATGAAGAATTTTCCATTGTAAAGCTGCGTATTCCATATATACCGGGTTTCTTGGCCTTCAGAGAGGTCCTGTTCATGAATTTTTCCTTTCATTTTTCCCCTAAATTTATATTAGTTTGTACAACACTGTATTGCCATGAATGAGAGTTATAAGTATACAATTTGATAGGTAGAAGATGAATGTTTTGTGCTTGCGTTAAAGTTCAGGTAGGATAGCAAGCAAGGGAAAGATAATAAGTTGCATATAAATTATACCTGCATTATTGGTATCGATACACCTTGAAATAGAGGCGAGAATTATGGAGTATAAGGACAGGTGGACAACGAAATGGAGGGGGATTATGGTACACGAGGACCTTAAAAGACATTAGTTTCCATAACTAAGACAAGGATTTATTCGATTGAAGTTGTAGCGCAAGATGCATAGTTAATGCTTTGAGCACCTATGCAACGAAATATGATTAGGATAATTCCTGTAGCTGCAACTTTGTGAGTATATGGATGGATTATATACGAAACTGGGTTATGAGAACTGGATTAAGAAATACACTTAAATGACAGAAAATTTGCATGTGAGACTCAACGGACTTCTAGGAAAGGATCACGGGGTTGTTCGCATGATATAGTGCGGATTTGGTTTTGCAGATAAAAATTGATTTTGGAGTGCAGATTTTAGAATTTTCCTCAGAGCACGATCTGATAGTAGCACACCTTTTTAATGAAGAGAATAACACTTGATTTGCTTTAACAGAGGGCATAATAAGAGTTAGAGTTTTGTTCGTGGCTAGAAGAATGGTAACATCTCATGTATGGGATAAGGATTTTCTGAGTGAGTTTGTTTGATGAATAATTCTTGATATTATAGGAAAATGCATAAATTTTATACTCCATTCTCTATTTCTGTCTCTTTTCTTAGGGGAGCTTTATCCCTGTACCATTTTAACTTTTTTCTTTATTTGATTATTAATTCTTGGGATAGTGGGAAAGCTGCATGTTTTTTTTTTAGCATAGCACACAACTCATAATTGCTGCAGTTGAGATTTTTCTGTTTCCAAGATCCCCATGATATATTATTCCTTTTACATAATGCAATTGTGAGAAAGGCACAAGTTTTGGAGTATAGAGGACAACACATTTGTCTTCAGAGAGATCTTATTCACACGCCTTTGCATTTTTACTTCTAAAGAACATTAATTCTTAGATTTTACGAAATGTAGAGCCTTTGGAGCATAACGTTATCAGAAAAAGCATGGTTTTCACTCTGGGATGATGAAAATTGATCAATGCCCCTGCATGTTGGATTTTGTCCTTTCATTTTAAATTTCCTGTTTGTATTTGTATCACAATAATTTTTGTGTAGAATATTTTCTAGATAAGCAATATATTTCTTCTTGGTAAAGAAATATATTTACCTGTAAATTGTCAAGGATTAACTGAGCACTTCTTCATATGGTTCTGGATTTTGTGATATTTACACTACTAAATCTGAATGTTTATCTATTTTACAGGCTCCAGTACTTCTAGAACTTCTCGAGAAAATGAAGAAGGGATCTCTTCCATTCTATCCACAGGTGATAAATTTTTTAATACTATTATAATATATATATATTTTTAGTTTTGTAAGATAACATAACGTTGAAGTCTATGATGAAATTTATTTGATTAATTATGTGAAATTATGTATTTAAAAAAAAAAAAAAATTTAAAAGACAAATGTATTTGGTTCTGCCGAAACACTATATGTGAAAGTCTACTGATGAAATTTTGTTTAGTTATGTAAATTGTTTACGAAGAAACAAATAAAAAAAACTTAGAAGACAACTCTGTTTGACTCTGCCAAATTTGCACACTGCATTTCTGTTTCCTGAAACAAGAGTTTCTGGAGTATTTTATTTTAAGATGCATGTGTAGGTTCTGGGCGTGTTTTTTGTAAAATGTTCAAATACTATCAGTCACAAATCCTTGTCAAAATTTAATGGATGCTGAGACCCTTTAAGTCAATTACTTTGACAGATATTGATGGTTGACGGCAACGGAATACTTCATCCTCGAGGCAAGTTTTTATTTTTCAATTTTTTAAAGAAATATAAGAAGTAATACATTATGGCCAAATTCCTTCGTGAAACCGGCCTGAACTCTTTGTTTATTTAGTTCATTTTAAAAATCCCAAACTTATTTCATGAAAATTGCTACTTGATACCATTACCTTTCACTGGCACTTGCTGGAACTGTTATATTGTGGCTTGCTTTTAGAGCATCATATTGTTTATGGTTCTTAGTGAATGATGTTTTTATTCTTCTATTTGTTACTGGAAGTGGATAAAGTCTTCTTTGGATGCTGCTAATGTGCATGGTGATATGGAAAGAATTATTGATTAGAATACTTTTAGTTCATCTCCGAATATTCCATAAATGTTATCATGTCTGTTCTCTCTACCTATTATCATGTTACCCAATTACTTCCGCTAGCATTATCATAGTGAGTGGCCTATGCTTGCAGCTCCATCTTATTTAAAGAAACCTTCTTGTCCTGTTATTGGGCAGCTTATCTGTCGTTTTTAAGAAAGAATATACAATGTTTTAGTTTGCTAGAAGACCCCTGAGTAATTTTTCTATGTGCTCTGACTATAGGGTCCATATTGCCCATGTTTGGACTCCATTTTAATGAGGTTTTGAGAAAAAAATATATTTTGGAATAGTAATTTTTTTGGAGAATATGTGGTTAAATTATGGGTTTACGTGTAATATTATTGTATTGAAGAATGTGTGGTTGAAAAGAAGGAAAAAAAGTATTAAAATTAAAATGGAGTCCAAACATGGGCATAGTTAAATTTTTTTTTCTTAATTTAAGAATAGGTTTTAAGTGGTGTTAAAACTTCATTGATACTAAGGTATAAATATGTAGAAATAAACTAAAGCACTGTGAAAGGCCTATGTAAACTTACTATTCCAAGGACGTGTAAGTGTATATTTGTTTGGCTTACATGTATAGGCCTTTGCTTGTTCTGTTTATTAGCTGCATTGTTATCATGTTAAAAACTAATTGATTAACAATAATCTCACTGTACCTAAATATAAGCTAGCTAATTAATTGATATATAACCAGAAGGGGGAAAAAGATCCAAAAGTTGAACAATCTTAATTTGAAGGTCTAGATTGGTAAAACTTGTGCCTGCAAAATTAAACTAATTCATTAGGATTGGATTTGTGTTCTATTTCCTGAATCTTATTGCTGGGAACGAAAAGAAAAAAGACTTCAATTTTATATACTACTGTCAAGATATTTCTGCTGTTTCTCTTTTGATGTATTAGGTAAGAGAGATCTTGAAGAGCCTGCTTTTGTTTTTGACGAGTTTAAACCGTCATTAGTACTATTTTGCTTACTGCTTTGACTGTGCTTTGGTCTTTAATTTTGTGCACAACTTGTTAATTCACTCTGCTTTTCATTTCAATCTAAACTTGGAGACTTGTGCAGGCATGGGATTAGCTTGCCATCTTGGTGTTTTAGCTAATATTCCTACTGTTGGGATTGGAAAGAATGTAAGTTTTAAGATTATGACATTATTTTTGTTTTACGAGTTAATATTGTAAATTATTGTCTATTTGTGTATCATAATGTGCCAAACGTTAACAGTATGTTCTCTGGTGATGCATTTCAGTTACACCATGTTGATGGTCTAAACCAATCTAGAGTGAGACAACTCCTTGAAGCCGAAGGAAACTCGTCTAAAGATGTCTTCACTTTGATTGGGGACTCAGGGTCTACTTTAGGAGCGGTGAGAATTTTTAATTATTTTGCAGTAATCCAAATGTATGCAGCTTTGCTACTTGTTAGCTGTAGTTAACAGTGAAATGCCATCTATTTTTATGAAGAAATATTTACATTGTAGTCTCGCAATATAGACTATGTAGACTTGTTTATATTTGAGTAAATGAATTCTCTCTCTTATGCAAAAAAGGAGAAAAGAACAGAATTCTAGACAGTTCCATCTGTTTTGGTAAGCTACAGTTATGTGCTTTTAAGTTGAATTGAAGTGGAGAAAGGGTACTAAATAACAATGATGAACTAATTATCAGATGTGAAACTAGTTTAAACTCAAAGCCTCAATCAAATGTTGTCCCCATACTTATTTGGGGTCAAGTACGTGGGTTCTCATATTTCACTCCACTCATGTCTGAAATAAAACCACAAACACTTAAAATCATTCATTTGTGGTGGTTTTAGGTCGAGTTTGTTCTCAAAGTAATCGTTTATACTACTACTATTACTCTTCCTAATGATTGCATTTCGCAGCCTGTATTAAATATTCCTAATGATCTCAATCGGTTCTTTTGCCATTCATCTTATGAGCATTTGGTATACATTTTTAAGTTCTATCATTATTTTACATTATAAAGATTCCTGTAATATGTATGTGCTCGTTTTGATATTTATTTAAAATGTTGGAGTCCTTTATTCTACTATAAAGGTTTGTGCTTTAAGCTACTTCAATAAATTTAGTCTCGATGTTTGCATTTGAAAATACAGCTGAAGTATGCTTAACCTTAGTTATTGAATATTAACAATGGAAGATAAGTGCCAACATATACTATAGTTACGCAGGCAATGAGATCGACTCAAGACGCCTTGAAACCAATTTTTATTTCAGTTGGTCATCGTGTATCTCTCACCAGTGCCATCAAAATTGTGAAAATGAGTTGCAGATTTCGGGTCCCGGAGCCCATCAGGCAGGTAATACTTGGTGTTTTTTAAATGTCGCTATTATGTATCAATTGATTAATGGATCTAATATAGATTTCATGACAAAGCACAAGGCCATAATTGGTTTAACTGGCAATTATACATTAAACCCAGGTTTGGTGGGGATTAAAATTGGATTTTTGGTAGATTTTGATAAAAGTTGATGAAATGTGTGGTTGAAAAGTTGTGGATCGTATCAAATACGTGGTTAAAATTAATTGTTGACTTTGACTTAGATTAAATTTTAGATTTTAATCCGGACCAAACAAGAGCTAAGGAAAGGGTAATTATATTCACATTACAGTTTTTGTTAGCTGCTCCACATTTTAATTGCAAATAAGGTCCCAATTTTTGTTACTTTTCGCACTTTTATTCCCTACTTTTATCCTTGCATTTTTATCTTTTAACCTTTAATTAATTAATATATCTTGTCTTTGATAAGAATCTCATCCAGAGATTCTGTTAGTGTGGGGAATATATATTGCTGAACTTTTGAATTTGCTTTTTATCTTGCTTATTTAAAAATATGATTGGTAAATAAGACTTTTTACTCCCCATCACGGATTTTTTGGCCGTCATTAGGGACAAAATGTTTTAATTATAGAAGAATGAGGATCAAAATACGAAGAAAAAGTTGAGGACATAAATGCAAGAATGAGTAGAAGTTAGATGTTCATTGCAATTAAAATGTGGTGCATTTTAACAAAAACTGTGGTGTGAATGTAGGTACCCTTAAGAAAACCTAGATTGCTCTTATTATTTGTTGATCTATCAAATTGAGAGATCGCGCCATAAGTGGTTTGATTCTTGTTTAGGGACAATGGTAACCTTTTGATTTAAGAAAAATAACTGTTCCAGTCATAGCATTCAGCATTTTCTTTTTACTTGGAATGTAGATAGCATCAGTTGAAACTTGAAACTGTTTTCGATTATTTGTTCGTGCTAAATGTGCAGTTTAATCTTGCTCGAATTTTATTTAGCTTATTTTCTCTTTCGTTGTTAGGCTGATATTAGATCCAAAGCTTGCCTTCTGAAGCATGGCTTAAGCTAGCTTGATCGTGGACCTGTCTACGGTAGCACCTTCAGGAGAAGTGTATCCAAAACATTTGTCTTACAAATTTTATAAGCTGGTATTTTTTAATTTGTACATTAAATTTAATCTGTGGATATTTTCAAAAGATTTGTTCTGTACAGTATTCAATAATATTCATAAAGAAAAAAATTCTTAAAATCTTATATATTGCACTATCTAAACCCGTCTACTATGTTTGTTTCAAGAGGTGGAAGATTAGGAACCAACTAGCCTTCAGTTGTTAGGAACTTGTCGTCTTATTGCTTCAAGTTTGCTTACCATTCCTCCGTCATTGTAACCTCAGAGGTAGGGCCTTACACCATGTCCTTTTTGTGTATCTGTATTCTTATAATCTGCTGGTGGAATGTTATGAGCTTTACTTGTTGAGAATTAGAGTTCTCAATAAACTCTAATTCTCTTCTACCAAGAACAATCAATTTACTTGAAAAAAATAAAAGAATCAAAATTTATGGAAGTTCCTTTCAATGTGAAACTATACCCACTTTCATTGCTGCAATAATTCACTATGAAGAAAAATGTTTGCAAAAAAAAAAAAAAAAAAAAAATCATACACCGTATTTTCTCTAGTTTCTCTCTCCTTTATGATGGTAATAAAAAATCTAATGATGCCTCACTATTTACAAGCCAAATTAGAGCAACATCGAAATTACAAGGACAGAATTCCTAAATTATCCTTAATGAAATTTGGTTTGGATTCTTGTGTTGTTTCCAAACCCATGACGACTTCACCACGGATGTAGATTCACGTACTGGTTTCACAGTGACAATAATTAGACTCCATAGTTTAACATTACCATAATTCTCCATTACTCACAATGTTTCAATCCTCATGAACTCCGCCACTCCTTACATTAGCTTATGAACCCATTAACCAATGCTTATCAAACTTGTTTTGAGACTTGAGAAAGTGTGTTAGGTTTAGAGGAACCGATCATGATCGTGTCAGGGATTGTGGGGGTGATGGCTTGTTAGGCAAAGAAGTGTAATGGAGTCTGCGACGAGTCACCCTTGGCTTGACATGGCTCTTTTTTAGGCAGGTATCAAACCTCAGCATGGGCCAAAAGTAAGTTTATGAGTTAAAAGTTAGCATCAGGTTTTCTGAGTCCTTGCACCCCTGAAAAAAGCTACAGGCTTGTTCGAAAACCTGCCTAAACTCCCCCATAATGGAAAGCATAGTTATTTCAAGGAGTACACTGCAAACCTAAAAATAAACAATGCAAATAAGTCCAAATCACACAGCCATACATAGTACATACAATATTTTAAAACAATAAATTGAGAGAGTGATGGATGAGATAACATTTTTGAGAGGTTCGATGACAATTTGGATATTTTTTAATTGGTGAACATTTCAAAAAGTTCGGTGGCATCTCGGAACCTTTTAAAGTTTAAGGCAATTGGGAAATAATTGAAAAAGTTCAATGGGATTGGAATATCTAACCAGATAAACTAACATGTTAACCTTTTAATATGAAATTGATAGACTTCATAAAGATTTATTTACCTTGTCTGAGGAACAAATCTTAACTCTTGGAAGACGGACTAACGCCTAATATTTGGTAGATTTTTCATTTACAAGTTTTGACCTTTTTGAATGGCATTGTTTATGAGAGGTTGAAAAAATCGTTCATTGTACATTTTTTCGGGCAATAGTTCTGGTGTGATGTAATTTTTATTATATTTTTCAACCCAAATTGGTGTAGTTTTTTTAAAAATTATGTATCTCATGTACTTTCCTCTTCTCAAATTTTTTTGAAAAAAGGTTAAGACTTGGGGTTGGGTTTAAATTTGGATTTAATTAACTGTTGGGCTGCATTTTTTGTTAGATTTGATTCACTATTGGGCTTTAGTTTGGGTTTGATTCTGGGCTGGGCTGTAGTTTGGGTATGAGTGCACTATTTTTCTGGGATTTAGTTTAGGGAAAATTCCATGAGTAACAGTATAAGTATGGTCCATTTTAATAATAAGAAAACAAGTTTCAAATTTCAAAAATCAGATTTTTATTAATTTTTATTTATGATTTAATTAATTAAATATATAAATGTCACATATATATATACAATTTGGTCACAAATTCATTTATTGGTCACATATTGTAAAATTAAATATTATTTCGAAGTCACAAATCAAAGATTTTATAGATCACAGTTTATTTTCGAGATCACAAATCAGAATTTAAATATGTCACAAATTATTTTACGGTCACGATTCACAAATTTCATAGGCTACAAATCACAATTATTATAAGTCACAATTTATTACAAATTCATTCATTAGTCACATATTGTCAAATTAATTAGTTACAAATTATTTCGAAGTTACAAATCAAATATTTTATAGGCCACAGTTTATTTTCGAGGTCACGAATCAGAATTTTAATATCACAAATCATTTTACTGTCACGATTCACAAATTTCTTATTTCACAATTTGTTCATCAATCACAAATCACAATTATTATAAGTCGTGACTTATTATACAATCATAAATTATCAGATTATTGGTCACAAATTAACAATTTTTTAGGTTATATATTATTTCTTAGTCACGAATTATCATTGGTCACATTTTTTATTGGTCACAAATTAACCAATTTAGTGGTCACAGTCAACAAAATATTATGTGACCGCTGCCGACAATCGTCTCCACCATACTACACCACCACGACCAACCAAAAAATTCTCAAACCTACCACCACCGCCACACGTGCACACACCTAACCGCCATCGCACCCACTGCGACACAGCACACATACACCGTGGCACCAGCCGCCACTATATCTACAAATTCCAAACCCACCACCACCTTCATCCCCGTTGCCGCCCAACAACACATTCATCACCACACCACCATAGCAACCATCGTCATCACCATCAGTCACCACACCACCACAACGACCACCGCCATCACAAAACACCGTCCCCATTGCAACACAACGCACACACCCCCACGGCACAAACGAAGTTACCACCAGATCCACAAATCACAAACCCGCCACCACCTTCATCCCAGTCGCTGCCACTAGATTTACCACCATCCCCATCACCATCAGTCACCACACCACCACAATGACCACCGCCATCACAAAACACCACCACAAAACCATCTCAAAAATCGCCTAAAAAACCATCACAAACTGTCGCTGCTCCAATGAAGAAAGAAAAAAAAAGTTGGAGAGAACAACACAAATTGTTGCAACGCCGAAGAGCCTATTGTCGTTCAATTCACTGCTGCATCATGGCTCAGATTGGGAGTAGTAGGAGTGGAGGAAGAATGAGGAGGAAGATTGGCGGCGCCTCTGGAATAGTCCGGTCACACGACGTCGTCGGAGGGCAGGTGGTGAGAGAGAGAGAGAGAAATCGACAGGTAGGATAAAGAGAGTGAGAAATTAGGGGTTGTAGATATAATTAATGAAATATGGTATATTAATTAATTATATATATATATATATATATATATATATATATATATATATATATATATATTAATTAATTAATAAAATATCTAATTTTTGAACAATGAAATATTCCATCTAATTTTAGAATTTTGAATATTTAAAGTAGAGTTTTGTATAATTTTCACTTTAGTTTTCTGGGTATGAGTGCACTCTATCGTCTGATCTTATTCAATAGTACTCGATTCCAACTTAATGCATATATAAAGATAAAAGATTACGAGGGTAGGAATTCCAATAAGCTCATTTTTCAAGAAAAAAACAAACACAAGCAGCTCAGAATTCACTTAAAACAATGCATAAACATTAACAATAAACAGGATAGAGATGCATACATCCACTGGCTCTTGATTTTTTTTTTTGAAGAGAGCGATAGCCCTCTAATTATTATTTTTTTCTTTTTTTAGTTTATTAAATGCCAATAAAAACTGCAGGACAACCCTCCAACTGAAAATCGATTATAAGTAGAGAATGTCACTGGGCAGTAATCTCAGATGTATTGCCCTAGACCTGGCGGATCAACAACTCTGGTTTACTTTTCCCTCCTGCAAATAACAGAAAACAAAGAACTCAGTTTTTCGATCACGAAGTAAGACTATACTAAACCACTTCGTTTAAGAGACTTCATATTTTTCATCAAAACTCTCGTGTTTGAATCCGTAGATTTTTCTTTGTCCTGATAGTAATATTGCAGTAACCGCGTTAAGAATGAAAGAAAATGTATATGTAGTTACCCATTTATATTTAGCCCCAGTTTGGCAAGGCTTAAAATTTTTATAAAAATTTAAGTGAGAATCAATAATTATTTTAACTACGCATTTCATAAGATCGATAATTTTTATTTAATTTTTAATCTCATATTTCATCAACTTTTATAAAAATTTATTAAAAATCTCATTTGTAGCTACACCAAACAATGATTTCATAAATTAGAGAGTAAAACTTCGAGAAAAAATACCAATCGAGGTCCCAACTAAATATTTGACATCCTCAGAGACCGACCTTTCATTTTTTTAAAATCTGTGGCCCGGTTAAAGATTTTTCCTTGTGTTCTATCAATAATATAGTCAAAATCAAACCCCTTGTGTTTATCTAGCCAGCCACCATTTGGCAAACATAATATATATATATATTTGGTTTATAAGTGAAGTTAAAATTAAACTTCGATTTTAACAACAAATTTATAATTTTCACACATTTAATGAGATTCACTGCCCTTCCTCTTTATAAAACATTTATAAATTTGCCTAATGGAGGCTTAAACAAAAAATGTAAAAGTAACTAGGGTTTCACCTGCTGGGGGAAAAACCTCTGCACAATCAGTAGTGGCACTAATGCAGAAACATTCTTCATTAGAGCAACACCCATTAACAGTATAACCCACTTTTTTTATGCACTCAGTAGTGCACACATCGTTATAGCAATCTGGCCTACCCACTGCTGCATTTAGGTCAAGAAAAATATGCATATTAGCCTACAAAAGAAGATAATCATGCATTTTTTAGCTTACATATATGAATTTGATTGATAAATATATATAAAATATATATACACTGTACACACTGAAGATGTTAATGCTAAAGAAAGTTCAAACCAGTTGTCATGATAAGGGATAGCAGAAGGAAGCCCACTGCAAAAAACCTGATGGAGGACTCCATTAGCAAGCGCTCTCTACGGTGTGTAAACTGTGAGAAAGGTAATGAGAGAGATGCAAATTTGGTGGTGCCCTAATATATGCTATATATAATGTTTGAAGTGTTGCTTTAATGTACTAAAAAAATTGATGAGGTGTGCTTCATGTAGTATTTGATAGAATAAAATAATATTAGAGATAAAATGTTTTTTAAAATTTTATAAATTTTAATTTTTATAACACATTTCATGATCTACATTTTTATCACTTTTTAATTATATAATACATCAATTTTTATCAAAATTTGCTAAAATTTTTATTAAGAGCTTTTCAAATAACCCCTAAATATTAATTTAAGAGAGTCCAAAAAAGATATGAACTTTAGCCCCTGTTTGTTACACTTTTTTATTTTATTTTATTTATTTTCATTCTTATTCTTCTACTTATTTTTAACCACACATTTTTTAATAAACTAATTTTTTTCATTACATTAATAATTTTTCCTTCTTTTTCAATCATATATTCATCATCCATCACATAAAAAAAAATTCCCCAAAAAATGGCTATCAAACTGGGGCTTATTGTTTATGAGAAGGCTGGATGTGTTTAATGTTTTGAATACCGTTTTTATACACTAGTAATGCTATTTAAAACAATGGTATTACAAATTAATCTACATGACACTAAAATGAGTTTTTTTTGGGCGGAAAATGAGTTTTGGAAAAATAATTTTTTTGGCTAATTTGTGGTTAAAAAATTTGAAAATATTTTGATTTTACGTGTAAAATATTTTATTGCAAAAAATGTATAGTTCAAAATGAGTTTGAGAATAAAATAGTTTTATTTTAATGGTTGTCAAACAAGGGCTAAATAACATAGATACAGTTACATAAATTACACAATTCTATCTTTAGTTGAGCATATCACATTGTGCCACCTATTCGGGCGTTGTAACATCATTAATGCTAAGTAACATTATGCAGTGCAATTGTTCTCTTAAATGGAACTAAATATACAAATGCTAATTTTTTATTTTTAAAATTAATATTGTCCATTGCTATTAATTTTTCTCGTGATATCATACAATACTAATTTGTTTGGTGGATATTAAGCCCCCGTTTGACCCCCATTTTTTGGAAAAGAAAATGGGTGGAATAGTATTTTTTTTTTTTTTTGAAAAATGAGTGGTTGAAAAAGAAAGAAAAATTTTCGATTTACATGTAATATTATTTTATGAAAAATTGTGTGGTAAAAAATAGGAGAAAGAAAAATGTAATGTAATGTAATTTAATTTAATGAGATTCAAACTAGGGCTAAAATTAGTATTTTAGTAGATTTTGATAAAAATTGACGAAATATATAATTGTAAAGTTGTGGATCTCATAAATTATGTGATTAAAATTAATTGTTGACATTGATTTAGATAAAAAAAAAAAAAATTAGATTTTAATTTGTATCAAACATGGGCTAAACATGTCCAACCACATATTGAATAAAATTATTAATTTATACTATCCTAACTATTCATTATTATATTATTTAATCTTTCTTGAAAATTTTGTAATTGATCTAATTTAGGGAAAATTATAGTTGTAGTAGCAAGAATGTCATCATCAACTTATAATTTTAGCCATATTAATCTCCAATCTTTTATTTTTGTAGTACTCAAGTAAAAAATGGACAATTTTACCTTTATCTTAACTAAAAATAGATAAATAAAATCAAATTTACCTAAAAATATAATTATTTTATTATCTTTAATTTAATGAAAAACTACATAATTGATCAACCCTTATCTTTAACTTTATTTAGTCTTTTTGTTAATTATTTAAGCCCCTATTTGGTTTAGATTAAAAAAAATTAAATTCTTTTGTAAATTTTGATAAACGTTGATGAAATATGCGATTGAAATCGAATCATCCATCTAGGTCAAATCTGAAGTAGTTAATCTTAATCTCCTACTGTTCATTCTCCAATATATCAGTGTGAAATTGGGGAGTAACGAGGGAGCATCTTTTGAACCCTCTGGAACATTTTCCAACCAATTTTAGCTTGTGATGCAACTAAGTGACGAGCTTCCAACATCTTTTTTCTTGGTGGAGCTTTTCGATCAATTTTGCATTAACACAAAAGTAGTCGTTGAAATAAGAGATGATATTCGAGAGATAACTCCACTTTCCGGGTATAACCTAAATTAATTTCTCTTGTGCATATAAGCAAGCTCCATTCTTATTTCTAGAAGAAGACCATTCTATCAAATACTGTACTTTAAGCTTGATAATTTCTTCCCATTAATATATTGTTGAGCTTCCCATTTTAACCTTCCCCCAAAGGAAATTTGGTATTCTATTTTCTTGATGGTGGATTTCTGATTTAGGGTTGAGGGGTTGGGGTTGGGGGTGAGGGAGAAGAAGATATTTTTTTTCCTTTTGATTTGATTTTCTTATTTTGATTTTTTTTTTTATTTAAGTTTTTTAATGTGAAAAATATTAAGTTACCATTTTGTCATTTTTTAATTGATTAAAATGTGGTGAAAGTCCAATTTTTTGGTCAACTAATATAAATATGGATGGAATCCATCAATTTGACTTTCATTCCCATCGTTTTGAAAGATTTGGGATGACGACTGCAACTTTTTGAAAGGTTTGAAATCTCAACTGCAATTATCCCTTTTTAATTAGTCAAAAGGATGAAACCGCTGGGAATCGAGACTTCCAAAATGTCAGGCTTAGCCCTTGTGTTGAGCCCCCCCGCTCCCCCCCCCCCCCCACGCCCAATTTTTTTTTTTTTAAATTAGTATTTGGAATAGTGATTTTTTTGGAGAATGTGTATTTGAAAAAGAAAGAAAAGTTTTCGATTTATGTGTAGTATTATTTTATGAAAGATTGTGTAATTGAAAGTATTTTAAGAGAAAAAAAAAATGATAAGAAAGGGCTCAAACAAGGGCTAAAAGCTTGTTTGACTCAATATTTTGGAAGAAAAAAATCATTTGTTTAAAGAATGTATGATTAAATTGAAAAAAGTTGCAAGCTTGATATGACACGTAATTGAAATAAGTTTAGAAAAAAATAATTTTTAAAAATTCATTTTCGTTAGGTTGAGACCCCATTTTTTTTTTTATAAAAAAATGCTAAACAATTCACTTGGATGACCACTTGTTTGATCACCTCCTCACATGGGTGTATGGGTCCCGCAGAAATAAAATAATATTTTTCTCCCAATATGTATGAGATGATTATCCAAATGGTCACTCAAATGAGCACTATAGCATGACACTTTTTTATATTTCCTATTATTTTAAGACTACCTAACCACATGTTTTTCACAATAATGCAAAAAAGAATTCACAATGTTTAAATATTGGTTCTCTTTTGGGATTTATGCTCTATTTAACTATTTAGTATGATTTGATCTTATCTTCTTGTCGTATCAAACCTTACTGTTTGTTTGAGATAATTTTAAAAAAAGGAATAATGCTACTTAAAAATATTGGTAAATAGAACATTATCAATTTAAGTATCACTCAGTGTAAAATTAAATTATATGATTCATTTAAATATTTTACATATCTTTATCTATATTTTTTTTATCAATATTTTTTTTATCATATATTTCATCATTTTTTTTTTCAAAATTTGCTAAAAGTTTTATTAAAATCTTTATCAAACAACCTTATATATTGATTTTACATTTCTTGTGTAAATTTAAAATCTAGGTCCCTTTTTTTTAATTATTCATCAGTAAAAATGAAAAATATGACTGTTATTAATCACATCTAACCACCATTTTTTTACTTTACATCTCTTATGGTTCATAATAATTATATTTTTCATTTTCATTCTATAAAAAAATGAGGATAAAAAAGACCTAAATTATAAATTTATATTCTTTTATTAATGACCTACGAAAAATTGTGGATGATATGACACATTAATATATTCATTAATAAATTTATTTTTATTAATAAAAGATAATTGTATCATAGCATCCGTTCTTGACATAAGTTAAATGAATAAAAGATAATTTTATTATTATTATTTAAGAAGGGGTTAGGTGACCTCGATTTGTTTGGTGTGCACGTGTTCATAGAAACTAGATGCATCGTATTTTGTGATGCGTCAGTGTGATGCCGTGGAGCGTCAGAGCATGCGATGCATGATTTTCTCATCCTTCATATTAGAATCATTTGGGGAGCGTGTTAGATATCTAAATTCAGTACAGATTTTAATCTAACTCAAAGTCAAACAATCAATATCAATCACATCTTTCTTGAATCCCATAACTTTTTAATTACACATTTCAAAAACTTCTATTATAATCTATTAAAAATCTAATTTTAATTCCTACCAAACACCCTCTTAAATCTTATTTTCAAACTTTTTTTTTTAATATATTATGATTTCAATCATAAGATTACACAATAAAATAATTTACACGTAATTCTTTTTTCTTTACTTTTTAACCGTACATTATTTTAAAAATTGATATTCAAAACTCTTATTTTTTTCAAATAATAATTGTCAAACAGGACTTGGGAATACATTTGTTCTTTACATTATGACTGAACATCATCCATGTTATGAAAAAATTATTTTATTTTCAAACTTTTCAGTAGTGCAATGACACGTGACAATGCGTAAAAGATAGTGTAAAATATGATGTACAACAAACATGATTGATCTGTTTTTCATTTGTATATTTAGGTAGTGTAATAGACAGAGTGTTGTAAGACGATGAAATCAAGCATCATATTTTCGAGTGTAAACCTAAAAATGTGTTTCTATATTTTTATTATTGTTATTATAATTATTTTATAACAATTAAATAAAAATAACTAAAGTCAAATATATAAGCTCATGTCTAGTGTATATTAAAATTAATATTTTTGTATATTTTGATAATGTATGGTTGAAAAGTTGTGGATTTATTTTTCATGAAATATGTGATTAAATTTTATTATTGATATTGACTTGAAATTTTAATCAAATTTTGATCTACACCAAACATGGTCTTATTAATTTCTATGACTAGATAATTTTCAAATTTTAAAAAAACTAGACAATTGAAAATTGAAAGTATAAATCCTTTTTGAGGTAAATTGGCCCAATAAGTTTTTGTAAATTGATATTAGGTTCAAGAAATGGCTAAAAAAAAAGGAAAAAAATAAAAAATAAAATAAAAGACTTGCACCTTTTGACACCTAGGCCTAGTTTGATATAATTGTTATGGGTCCCACACAAAAGATGAAAAGTAAAAAATGTTGATTGAATGTGATTAATAACGATCATATTTTTCATTTTTATTGAAAAAAATGAGAACCAAACAGGCTCTAGGCTCGTAATAGGCAGTCAAAAGATGAATGTCTTTTTTTATTTTTTTTAACCGATGCTTCGATGCAATTTGAAAACATCCAGACTTTCCTAGGCAACGTCTTTTCAACCTTTTTAGGACACTAAGGCCATATTTGATAACCTTTATTTTTCCTAAGAATTTTGCTGCTTTGCCAGGCCTCACAGAGCAAATATGAGAGCATGGTGCGGGGCCCACCTCTTTAAAAAATTACCCCATAAAATACCGACCCCCCTTTGTATGTGTGTGGCCTGTAAAAGGCCTGTGAGCCGAACCCTGGTAGAGCAGCAGGGTTCTTTTCCTAAAACTAAGAATTTTTTTTTCAAGTTTCAACTTTTTTTTTCTTGCTTGATAGGAGAAATTTTTCATGAAATTCATTTTTTCACTTTCTCTTACACATGCATTTTCTTGATTTTTGATGAAAATGTTTTTTTACCACTTTGGTAGGAAAATAAATTCCAGTTTTTTTTTTTTTTTTTTGTTGGCAATATGAACAAATTCTAGATCCAATTGTAAAATTTTTTATCACTTTAATGGATAATTTTCATGGAAAAAAAAGTCAAACGCAGGATACAATTTTTTTTTTATTGGACAATTGGAACAAATTTTAGAGCAAATTGTGTAAAAATTTATCCCTTTAATGGATAGTTTTCATGAAAAACAAAGTCAAACGAACACCGAACTTTAAACATTTTTTTAGGTGAAAAATTATACCAATCAAACACAAACAAATTCTAGGCAATTCAATTATCTGCAATCCATTTTCTTTCCACCCAAATTACACATTTGCAATCAAACGAATCCTAATATATTATCACCCCATGAGGAAAAAACTTCGACCAAACTCAGATTTTTTTTTTTTTTTTAATAATTTTAGAACATGAATGAAAGGTCTTTTACTTTATTAGCTATTTAAAATAATTATATGACTATTTATTTGATAATAGAGTGACATTCATCTTGATATAGGCAGTTGTGCCCGAATATTTAAATATTTACCGTAACCTAAGAAAAATTTAGTGAAGAATACACAATCTGACATCAAATTTTTTAGAAGTAACAAAATACTTTTTATCTTCTTTAATAATAATCTATAATTAAAATTTCAGTTTTAAACTTATTTAATTAAATTATTTATTTTTCACAATATAGACTATGTTTTTATTTATAATTTTATAAATTTGTAAATTTAATGGATATTATTAATATTTTTACTTTTAAAATAATGAATTGTCTGGGACAAATTTTTAAATATAATACATGTTAAAAATAGTTTTACAATACTTTTGATGCTAATAATATAACGATATTGTTATAATCAATGTCCACGACAATAATTTTTTTTTTTTTTTTTTTTTTCACTAAATATTCAAATGCTGATTTTAAGACATACATATTCTTCTATGCAATTTTGATTGAATCTAGGTGATAATTGAAATCGGTTACGTGCACACACATCGATCGAGCATCAAATAAATTAAAATAGTGGCACCTTTTCATGAATTGATTGTGTAGTTTTCAACCCGAGGCAAAGATGAAAAACTATCTAATGAAGCGAGTCTTTATTTTATTGTTTCTTCTGGGACAGTAATTGAGTAGATAGTTTTGCTAAGGACTAGCAAAAACTTAAGCTTGGAGGTGTTATCTATGGTTATTTTATACTTATCTGGACTTTTAAATTAAAATTGAAATTTATTATTTGGGCAGATCTCTACAATAACAGTGTATATTTCGTTTTATTCAGGTAAACAAGAAGAGTTTTGGGTGCTTAATTTTAAAAAAAATGATATAATTGCATTACTCAAGGAAAAATATAAGGACTTGATTGGAAAGCTTGGAAGCTCAGTTGGACAATTTTTGTAAGTCCTTTTAAATATTATAGTCGAAAATGAGACAATTGGTTATAAATTTATTTTGGAATGGTTTGTTTGGGGGAATCATCGTTGCTGTTGACCCAATTGTACCATGTTCACCCGCTAGAGTGATGAATGATGTAGTGGATGTGATGTTTCACTTAAGGAGATGATGACACGTGTATTATGATCCAACGGTCTCATCTCACTTGTAAATTCTCCTCCAATGCAACAAGAAAATGATGATGCAAATTATACAAAAGAATACAACTTGAAAGCAACAACAAACACTTTCTCTCTACAAACCCTTGTTCATTATAACTTGATTACATATTGTTCTTGATTGATCTTTACATTCGATCAGACCCGAACCTCACGTCCCCATATTGGACCGGTCTTTTGTCCTAGCATGTTGGATTTGACTTGCGTGGACACGAGTGGGTCCGCATCTGTTGTCCACGTGACCCTAACCGAAAATGAGGTCTTTGATTAGCGTAGTAAAAGTGAAAATTCTGATTCTACCAAAGAAGGATGAGCTCAGGCCGTGATTTGCCACCAAGGAGAGCGAGTGAAAGCTATGACGAAGAAAGCCCCCCGACCGTACCTACACCAGCGGGTCAGCATCGACCCCACCACCATCATAGGTGTGGTGGGATGAGAATGACGTCCCAACTCACCAGGGAAATACCCCCCCATCTTCTAAACACGATAGGGAAACAATCTCATCGAAAGAGAAGTAGGAGTCGACATTTTCTCCAATTATGCTCCGAAGCGGAGGCCCCAGAGATCCAGCAATGTCTTTGACATTTTCAAGAAACAAGTGATGATGTGATCCCGGTTGGGGGATCTCATGAAACTCGCGGAATTGATTTGAAAACGTCGGAAAAATCCAAATTCAGGTTGTAGACGATAGGATCTCGACCCGAAAATTATTGAACCAAACAACCAAACAAGAACGAAGCCTGAAAGACCTCTTGATTACAAAACCAACGAACCTCGATTTGCGAACGCTACAAAGAGTTAGTCCTTTGATAAGTTCTAGATTTGAAAGCCACAAATATATCAAAATATTTGATAAGTTTAAAAGTTTATTGAAGAACCATGGAAAGAAAAGTCTCAATTTTTATTCATATCAAAAGTATTTTTTTACAATGAAGAATATAAATCATATTTATACTAAAACAATAAACCTTAAGAAATATGAAAAATACGATATCAAAGAGTCATAAAATAACAAACTTGCCAAAAATAAGAATTCTAGCCAAAATAAAATACTTTATAAAAAAAAGGAAAGTTTCTTCTAATTATGGCATGTGCTCATATCAAGTGACACAAGGAGGAAAGGCAAGAAAATGTCCCGCATAGCCATGCCTAGAAATAGGTGTCACAGTAGGAAATGTCCCCCGCATAGCCATGCAGCCATGCCTCACAGGAGTGAGGATGATGCTGAAAACCAAGCAGGACCGTCCTAGCCCCCACCAAGGTGCCCACCAAAGTATGAGGCTGATAAGAACTACGATTCTGATGAACCCCAGAGGTCATCTGACCCTAACGATGATGAAAATCTTCCCTTTTCCCTAGCACTAAGAAGCACGCTCCTGAGCCACTATGTGATGCCAAAGATACCCAAATACGATGGGAGAGGCAATCCGGCTAAGCATTTAAACCACTCGACCCAAGAATTGTGCTCAAATGAGGTCGAGACACACCTGGGCTCGATTTGCTCTTAAAGGAATTATACTTGAAAGAGGTCACAACTTTCTAAGGCTCCAATTGGCCATTAGGATAAATTATTTATCCTCAAACAAAGTTGAGATCACTTTGGGATGGATCACTTTGGCTGAACTCGATCAACTGTATATAATAAATTCATACGAAATTGAAACTTTCGTGGGCGCCAATAGGCCATTCTAACATGCTCGAAGAAAGGCGACACTTTCTCCAGCTTTCTCAACTTTACATTAGGATTACTTATTCTTGATTAGTTAGGAATTTTTTGATGGGTTTGTGATGCCAATCAAATAAATGGGGCAATGATGAAAATGGGCTTGGCCAATGATGCTGGAAATATTACTCATTGCCCAATAACACAAGAACCGGCCCAGTACCCATGACCCATTAAATCCCCAAGTGTGTTTAGTGATGGCAATGGGCCGAGCCAGCTCGTTACCCTACGAGCTTGGCTTGTGCTCGTTACTCAACGAGCTCGTGGGCAACAAGTCGAGCCGAGCTCGGCTCGTTAAAAAATAAAGGCATTCGGCTCGGCCCACGAGCTCGTGGTTCGTGGGCTCTGACGAGCCGAGCTCACGAGCTCGACTCATGGGCCGGAGCGAGCCGATAAATTTTTTTTTTTTTTTTTTTTTTTTTTTTAATACACGTTTTTTTCCTAAATTTTGTTTAAAAAAAAATAGATTTTCGGTAAAATTTTATTTTATAAGTATTTTTATTTTGTAAACAATTTATTTAGACTTTGATAAAGTATATTTTTATAATATTTTTTTTTATGAATTTATCTTATAAATAATACTTATAAGTTTTTTGTAATTACAATTTAATTTTTTTACTTATAAATAATTTTTAATTAATATATTTTCATTTTCAAGTTTGTTTTGAAGAAAATATATTAATTGAAAATAATTATTTTATAAATGATAAAATTAAAAAAAATATGAGACATTGTCAAATGATTTTTCAAAATATTTTTCATTTTAAAAATAATAAAATATTAAAATATAAACCCTCCTCCTTTATCCGGGCTTGGGACCTATTTCAATAGTTCAATTTCGAGTAGGCGGAGTTAAAAATTGTACACGAACAACTTGTTACGTATACAATTTTTTTAAAAAAAATTATAAAGGTTAAATAAAAATTCGTCATAGATATGATTAAACTAAATATCACTTACTTGACTATATGCAATTTCGGCATATTTATCTTGCAGTCGAAAATGAGCATTTTGCCAGTCCTTCACGCACATTAATGCTTCTAAAATATCTTCTTTTAGTCGATTCCTAATTTCAGAGAAAACCCTAGACAGGCACTAAAAGCAGATTCCGAAGCTACAGTGCTAACCAGAGGTGTTAGTAGATCTTTTGCCATTGCAGAAACTATTGGCCATCGACGTTCATACTTTCGCCAGAAGTCAACTACTTCTTCAGAATTTTTCCTTAGTGCATTGTTACTAGGCCAATTATGATTAAAGTAATCAAGTAATTCAGCAGGCATTGCATTGGGACTGTTACTCAATGTTTGAGTACATGTAGTGGAAGACAAACTACTATGACTTGATGAACCATATGCATATCCAATTTGACCATATCTATATGAGTTCATGCCTTCAAATAAATTTAAAATTTTAGCGTCATCATCTCCTAAATTAGTTGGAGTACTTGTAGAGCCGAAGGGTACACGAGTAACATGTGTACCCATTCGTGAAGCATATGTTACATACATTTCAGATAAAGTTACTTCCAAATTCCTATAAGTAATAGGTACGTTAAAAGTTAAAGATTTTGACATTCGTTCAATTATAAATTTAGTACCCGATAAATTATATTGGGGGTCCATGACGCATGCTAATGGAAATAACGTGGGCAAGTCTTCCCAATATTTTCTAAACTTTAATTCCATGACAATTATAACTGAATTAAAATCGGGGTCATCTTTATATCTATCAAAAGCCCTAGAAATTAGATAAAGACCAAGGGTCATACAACTAGTAGGATAATAAACACCAGATAAAATATTTGTAGAATTATAAAAACATTTCAAAAAAGCATTAATTTTAATAACTAAAGCCCAATCGGATTCATTCAAAATATTTTCGTCGTCGTTCCTCATATGCCTATTGTTATAAAATTCAGTAATTAAATGTTCGAAACCTTCACATGATTTTAATAATAAATATGTGGAGTTCCATCTATGCGCTACGTCATTAGTAAAAGTTTTTGAATGCGACACCCCATTTTCGGCACAAAAATCTTCAAACGCTTGTTTTCTACTAGGTGTAATAGTGATATAAGTTAGTGCTTAATTCGTTGAATTTCATCCTTAACATATTTTAAACCATCTTGTACTATTAAATTTAAAATATGGCATACACATCGAATATGAAATAAATAACCACCGAATTCGGGTTGAAATACTCTTTTTAATTTCTCGATAACAACCTTACACTAGCGTTGTCGAACGTAAAAGAACGAATTTTACTCTTGCATTTATATTATCTGATAATATTCATAATAGCACTAAATATATTGGGAGCATTGTGCGGGTACTCAATAATTTTAAAAGCAATTATTCTTTTATGCATGATCCAAAGTGGGTCTATATAATGTGCAGTTGCAGCAATATAACCTCTTTAATTAATCTCTTCCCATAAATCCGAAGTTAAAGATATCACACCCCCATAATTTTCTAAATCGGCAATTAATATTTTCTTTGCAGTTTCAAAATATTCTATTGTATCAGAACGAACAATATTTCGACTTACCCCAACGTACCTTGGTTGAAGACATTCTTGCACAAAGGAAACGAAATGTTGGTTGTCCGTTTGTGCTAGTGGCAACTCAGATCCGGCAAGGTATTTCACCATTCCTGTTCGAGTTCTTTCCGCCGAATACATTCACGTACTAAGTGGCGTAGTAGTAGTAGCACCGCTGCCTGGACTACCAAATTGTAGTTGCGTTTGACCAGCAGGAAAAAGACCATGTTTGGCCGCACATGATTTGTAGTGACGGTTGAGGTGGGTGGTTCCAATGCCTTTTTGATGGGCCAATCGTTGTTGACAGTATTTACATACTGCTTTGGTTTCTTGAATTCCATCGATCACACGACCAGTTTGAACCAATTTAAAATGATCCCAACATTTTGCCTGCATCGGGAATTTCAATAACAGGTTCATCATCCTGTTCCAAATCAATTGGAGCATCAACATCAACAAATTTTCAAATTTGACTACTTTCATGAATATTGTAATCTTCAATATTTTTTGGAATGGGTACTTCATCTAGATCGACGAACTCATTCACAAATTGATTTTGGGGCACATGTGCTACATTCTCGACTCCGACATCGAACAAGTTTTCAATAAATGAGCGTGAATCCATTTGTGAATAATTGAAATTGAATATTGAAGAAGAAGAAGAAGAAGTGAGTAGAATTGAGAAGTGAATGAATGAATATTAGTAGTGTAGAAAATATATTGTAAAATCAAGATTATAATTTAATGATATGAATATAAAATGTAGAAGAGTATAAAAATAAGAATGAATAAATAATATTGATTATAATTGATTTGTAGAGAGTATAGTAGAGAATAAGAGATTCATAGTAAATTTGGTGAGAAAAAATTGTTGTAATTGATGGGTATTTATAGGAAAAAAATGAAATTTGAAAAAAAAAAAAAAATTTTAAAAAACGTGACCAAACGGTCACTGAAGATTCTGAAAATTCAGTGACCGTTTGGTCACTTTTTTCAAATTTTTTTTTGAGCCGACTCGGCTCGTGGCTCGTCCAAATGCGAGCCATGAGAATTTTTTTTGTTTTTTTTTTATTTGGGACGAGCCCACGAGCTCGGGCTCGGGCTCGTAACTCGCATTTGGGCTCGTGAGCTCGTCAACGAGCAGTTCGGCGAGTGGCTCGTTCAAAATTTTTTTGTTCGGCTCGTGGTTCGTTTTAGACGAGCCGAGCCCACGAGCTCACGAGCGGCTCGGCTCAATTGCCATCACTAAGTGTGTTGCTCTGAACCATCGATCTACAATTTGATCTACAGTGGAAGGTTGGTAAATAAAAGGTCCTTAGATCGTCACTTTTAGTCTAGGGTTTCATTTTCTTTTCTCGCCACTCTTCGAAGTTTCCGGGTTTCTCTGCGAGACTCGTCTGCCTTCATCTTCTTCTTTGTGATACCGAGTGTTGTTATGAAAACTTTTGGTTTTGACCCTCGATTTGTGTGATGTGCGTCCTTGTGTGTCTTCGACTTTGTGTTCAGAGATCGGTTGTTCGGTCGTGGTTCATTCCATAACTAGATCTTGATAGATCCGTTCACACGGCGATACCTTATTTTTCGATTGAAACTTTGTTTTCGTTCCTGTAATGCTTTTCCTGTATGATATTTGTTATCTGATAATTTTCTGTGTGAATTTTCGTTCTAAGTAGTGTTGATTTTGCTCGACTTCGTTTTGGTGAAAAATTTCTAAACCATAACCGTTTTGAGTACTGTGTTTATTATTTTGACACTAGATGTATATTGAATTTCATGCGCTGATATTTGATATACATCGGTCATCTGACCCATTCCCCCCTAGTTTGATAATTTCATATCAACATATTTGTTCAATTATCTTACCCCTTTCCCGTGGTTGTGTGTTTCAAATTGAGCCTTAATCTGAGATGTTGAACCTCATGGAATCCTGGTGAATTCAAACACAATGAAGTTGTTTTAATTCCATGTAATCAATGCATTACTCTTGTGATGCATCCCACATCGGCTGCAGAATGTCTCCTGGGCTGGTTAATAAGGCAGGGTCCAACCCTTTCCCTTTGAGCGCGCTTTTGGGGAAAGTTAGGGGTTCTCGTCCTTATCATTTGGTATCAGAGCCACCACTCTGTTGGTCGGTGTCGCTTAGGGTTCGACGGATTGCCGACCGAGGCGATCGGGTCTTAAGGGAGTGGGAATGATGCATCCCACATCGGCTGCAGAATGTCTCCTGGGCTGGTTAATAAGGCAGGGTCCAACCCTTTCCCTTTGAGCGCGCTTTTGGGGAAAGTTAGGGGTTCTCGTCCTTATCATTTGGTATCAGAGCCACCACTCTGTTGGTCGGTGTCGCTTAGGGTTCGACGGATTGCCGACCGAGGCGATCGGGTCTTAAGGGAGTGGGAATGATGCATCCCACATCGGCTGCAGAATGTCTCCTGGGCTGGTTAATAAGGCAGGGTTCAACCCTTTCCCTTTGAGCGCGCTTTTGGGGAAAGTTAGGGGTTCTCGTCCTTATCATTAACTAAATATGGAAAGCAATAAATTAAATATGACTAAATATTCAATAATAATAACCTACTAAATATAAAGATATTTCCTTATTCTAACATCCCCCCTCAAATTGATGTTGGTAAAAACATCAATTTGCCATGACGAGCTAGTTGCGGTGTCGAGTCATCATTTTCAAAGAACCCAGAAACCAAGAACACAACATTGCACATCTTCAAACCCAAGAACCGAGTTAAACCAAAACACCGAAAAAAACTCGCACCACACTTGATGCACCGAAAAGTCACACGTTGATAAAAATTATATCAACCGTGGACAACTGAAAGAAACTCACACCAAAAAGGCTGAGCTATAACTATGACCGAGAATCCACACCATAACGGCTGAGCTATTACTGAGAAGAAACCAAGAGAGCTCACAATCCAAGAAGAATTTCTAAAAGAAATTCACAAAGTGTGCCGACAACACACCATGAGCTCGATATGTCGGAACGCCAATACAGGCGCCAATACAGGCCAAAATTTCAGCAATATATTGCGGACCAAAATGCTGCAAAAATCCCACAACACAACATACACCAAAACAACCAAAATGATCTTGTTGTGAGAATTCAAAAACCATCAAAGGATGATCTTCCTCCAAGAATCTAAAACTCGAGCTCATTACTCAAGCAACCAAAAACTCAACAAGAAACACTCTCATGTCTCTCTTCCTTAACCAAAAACGAATTTTTTTTTTTTTTTTTTTTAAACAGCCCAAAGCCCGAATAAAATACTGCAGCCCAATAACCTCTTCAAAATACCAATAAAGTAGCCCAGACTGAGAACAAGTATTACAACCCAACAATAGCCCAAATAAATAAATCCGCCCAACTACCTTTCAAAAAAATAGAGAAATCAGCCCAACTACCTTATTTTGAATTTGATAGATAAATTCAAACTTCGTTTTTTGAAACTTTGTGTTTATTCAACATATTTTTGGAATATTTATTTTTCTGTTGAACTTCAAAACTTTTCTTGTGTTGGTTAAAATTTTCAAATAACAACCACTATGTTTGAACTTGAAATTTTTAATGGCAACAAAAAATGAAAGGAGTCCTTGTTCAATAGAAATTTTCTAAGGCTTATAACTAATGAATTTCCTATGACTGCTGAACAAAAGGTAGAAAATGATGAAATTGCATATACCTCTATTATTCTTCGCTTATTTGATCAAGTTTTGAGAAAAGTAAGGAAACTTGATAATATCAAAGATTTGTGGGAAAAATTTGAAGAACTTTATCTTGTTAAGTAAGACCCAATAAACTTTTTCTTTTAGAAATGTTTTTTAGTTTTAAAATTGATCTTTCTAGAGATAGATGATAATTTTGACATTTTTAATAAATTGGTTCAAGATAATGCTAGGGAAAAGATATCTGAAGAATATAAAGCTATTATATTACTTAATTCCTTGCCTGAAGCCTATGGAAATGTTGTTGAACCCACATCTGATCTAAACACTGCAAATTTTGTAGCTAACAGTGATAAGAATTTAGAGTGGATTTTAGATTCTGGCTGTAATTTTCATATAACCTCTATGAGACATTGGTTAGAAGATTTTAGGGATCTTGATGGATAGGTAGCGTGATCTTGAAATTTGAGAATAGGTACACTTTCACCTTAGAAAGAGTTAAGTATGTTCCTGACCTAAATAGAAATCTGATTTCCATGGGCAATCTTGATGACCTATGTCTTAAAGATATATGTCACTAGATCATAAGCCATATTGCTGAGTCCTCTAGTGCTGAGATTGATGCTACCCTAAAATGGCATAATAGGCGCATATGAGTGAAAAAGGCGAGGGAAGGGGCATTTTAATACTGGACAGCATAGGTCGCATCTATCCTTGATTGAGCAATGCTACACGAACACTCACACTCAATTACCCATGTGGTCACCCCCAATGGTAAAGAAGATGTTTAGGCATAAAACTGTCCCCTTACACTCCACAACAAAATGGAGTTGCTGAGAGAATGAATAGGACTATTTTAGACAAGGTTAGATGCATGATGATAAGTTCTGGGGTTCCTAAAGTTCTGTGGGGTGAGGTTGTTATGACAGCAGCATATGTTGTGAATAGGACCTTTTCTAGTACTCTAGGAAAATTATCTGATTATACAATTTTGAGAATCTTTGGGTGTGCTGCATTTTCTTACTTTAGTCTAGGCAAATTAAAGTCTCAAGTGATGTTTCTGTGAGCGATAGGAATGAAGAAACTAGTATGCATGTGAAATTACGTCACTTTCCTGAACTTGTTGGAGAAAAACAAGTGTCATACCAAGATTTAACTTTTATGGAGCCCTTATGAAGAGGCTTTGTCAACAATCTAATGAGTAGCAGAGTGCTATGGAAGAAGAAATGAAGTCCTTATATAAGAGTAACACTTGGAAATTAGTTACTAAACCTGTGAGTAAAGTCTTTAGTAGATTGTAAGTGTGTTTATAACATTAAAGAAGGGAATTCTTCTAAACAACCTCTTAAGTTCAAACCTAGGCTAGTTGCAAAGGAGTTTACACAAAAATCTGGTATTGATTACTATGAAATTATTTCTTCGGTTGTTAAATACACTACTATAAGAGTTGGTTGCCCAATATGATTTAGAACATGAATATTTTAAAACTGCTCTTTTTTGAATGGTGACTTAGATGAAACAATTTATATGGTTCAGCCACAAGGTTTCATTGATTCTAAAAGGTCATGTGTGTTTGTTAAAAATGTCCTTATATGGTTTGAAACAATCACCTAGGTAATGATATTAGAGATTTGACAATTTTGTGTCATCGATTGGTTATTTAATCAGTGATATTGACATTAAACTGGATTGCCTTAAAGTGGCTTTTAAGATACTTGAAAGGTTCTAGGTTTGCATTTTAAATCTAGTAAAGAGAATTGTGTTAAGAGGTTATGTGGATTCTGATTATGCTAGTAATAAGGATAATAGGAAATCAACAACTGCAAATGTGTTTACTTTGTGTAATACTTGCATTAGTTGGAAGTCTCAATTACAGTATATTGTTGTTGCCTTATCTACTACAGAAGCTGAGTATGTAGCTGCTACTGAAGCTATTAAAGAGTCTTTGTGGCTTAAAGGCTTGTTGAGCGAATTAAATGAATTGCATAATCCTGTTGTTGTCTATTGTGATAGCCAAAGTGCCATACATTTGTGTATAAACCCTATTTTTCATGATAGAACAAAACATATAGATTTAGGATGCATCATTAGGATTTAGTTAAAAAAACAATCCATATTACTTGAGAAAATCCCTACACAATTTAATCCGGCTGACATAGGAATAAAGATACTGCCTCTTGCCAAATTTAAATCATGTGCCAAATTTACCTGTCATCTGCGTTTTCGTGTTTCGATTGAAAGTGGTTGTTTCGGTTTTCTTGGGAGTTTATTGTACATTTTTCATCCAAAACTTGATTGTAAGATAACTTATGGTTGATCGAGGTTGGGCTCGATCATTACAATAAATTATAACAACATTGTAGCATATGGGCTGAAACAAAGATTGTGACAAAATTTGGCTCGAGGCTTGCTCAAGTTTGTCTCAGGCTTAAGATATTTGCTTTATATTTTTTAAATATGATTTAATATGTTTCTATATCTTGAAAAGCGAACTGATAGAGAAGAGAACCTGATTGGTTGGGATCTGCATAAAAAATGCATCAAGTGGGAAAAGTCCCCTTCAATTAGGGATGGCAGCGAGCCTCAAAAATTTAGGGATGACAGTCAAAAATTTAGGGATGGCAGCGAGTGGCAGCGAGCCGGGCCGGCCAATTGAAATTTTTGAGGCTCGGCCCGGGCTTTGGCTCGGACTTTTCACGGCCCGAGCCGAGCCACGAGCCGAGCCCTGACTTTTCACGGCCCGAGCCACCGAGCCATTTTGCCACCCTACCTTCATTCAGTAATCTCTTCAATGCTTCAGTTAAATGGATGCATCTATTGAAGTTATATTTCTTGTTTAAATCTGGAGAAAATATAAATATGAATTACTAAGTTCATAAACATACTACAAAACAGTTAACTGTTAAGGTATAAATATAAAAAATGATATCCACATAATATACCTTTTTGTAAGTAAAAAGTATATGTACTAAAAATAAGTTAGCTCTTAGGCTCCGTTTGATAACGAAAATTTTCCCGGGAACTTGGAATCGTTTCCAGCCTTTTCCAAGGTATAACCACTTGAAGCGTGATTCCGTGGAAATCAATTCCTTGCTATTTGGCGGGAATTAGTTTGATAACGAAAATTTTCCCGGGAACTTGGAATCGTTTCCAGCCTTTTCCAAGGTATAACCACTTGAAGCGTGATTCCGTGGAAATCAATTCCTTGCTATTTGGTGGGAATTAGTTTCCACCATTTTTTTTTTATTTTAGCAATAGAAACAAATTCTAAGATAAAAGTGTAAAAAAATTTATCCATTTAATTGACAAATTCCATGCAAAACAGAGTCAAACGTAAAAATAAAAAATAAACATATTTTTTTATTTTTTGGCAATCTAAACATATTTTGTCCCTAATGGTAAAAAAATTTATCCATTTAATCAATTTGCATGAAAAACAAAGCCAAACATATTATATAGAAAGGTGAAAAATTATACCAATCAAAACACCTTTAATTCAATTCCCAGTATAACAATTCCAGACAATTCAATTCCCTGCAATCCAATTCCTTTCCACCCTTGCTATCAAACGGACCCTTAAGGCACAAAGGGCTTGAAAATGATAAGGTGTTATTAACTACAAGGTTACCTTTTTTCTGTCCTTGCCCATAACATTCATTAACATCCCCAACTCTTGTAGCTGCTGCTGCTTACCTTCCTGAGATACAAAAAGTGTCTTGCAATGTTGATCTCAAGATAGTTTCAACTCTTTCCCCCACCGATATATTCATCTCCATAGCTCTTTAGAATTTTTTGAAACTGTTTTGCAATGTTGATCTCAAGATAGTTTGCATTTAGTGCTAAAACATAATACAAAAGATATTAAACTCACCCGATGCAGAACCCTTCCAGATGGAATAGTGTCACATTGCAGCATGCCAGATATCATTTTATATTTGATGAAAAGAAACCAAAGACAAAGGCAACAATACTGATATGATTGCCACGCAACAAGTTAGGATTGAGTAAATGTTGATAAACAAAGAAATGTTAAAAATATGGTCTTCAAAGGTTGCATTCCAGATAATAATCACTTTCAACACATGAAAACGGCTACATTAGATGTCATTGTGGCAGCTACAACTCCTCGTTCAATCTTGATAGACCATTATTTATCTTAAGAGCCGAGTGTAGATTGAGAGAGTCACAACCATAGTCAACCATATTTATCTTGAGCCCAAGTGAGTTTCTACATTGACCAACTATGATTATAAGGGCTGAGAAGTACATGAAGGGCTGAGGAGTTGAGATGAGATTGTCTCAACCCCGATTAAGCATGATTTATCATCACAACGAGTCCAACCCGAGTAACTCTCAATTTCATTTGAGCTTAATTTTGAAGTCCGAGTCTAGCTCAAATCTCAACCTCGTTAGGGAACATTTCATTTATGGCTCGAAACAATCTCGAGCGAGTCTCAACCTAGTTCACATATAAGTCCAAGTGAGTCTCAAACTAGATTGAGCATATCTCTCACAAATGCCGAGTTCAGCCCTAGTTACTCTCGACCCACTAGAGTATAATCCTAGAGCCAAGTTGAGTAAAAGTTAAGTCTCGATCTTGTTCAATCAACACTGGTCTTAAAGGATAGGGTTGAGCATTAGAGACTATCAACCTTGGTAAATCACCTAAGGTGAAGTTGAGCACAAGCAAGTCTTGAACGCCATTTGAGAATCATCCCTCTGAAGGAGGAAGTCAAGCTCGAGGAGTCTCGATCTTGTTTGAGCATATTCATCCTAAGGGCAGCAGATCAAGTCCAGTTGACTTTCAACACTGTTCAAGCATAATTAGTCCTTAGGGTTATGTCAATGAAAATATGAAGGTTGTTTAATCAAGATTTTAAGAATCCTACCAAATCTAATAAGAATTACTAAATGCTTTGATCAAGAAAGAAATTATTTAATGAGTTTAGAGACAGATAAGAATTATTGTAATAGGAAAAACCCTAACCCTTTAGCAAGAAGTTTTAACTGTGTTTTCAATCTCTTTAGCTGGCATTGAGCTGATGAATTGACCCAGATCAGGGATGGGCAAAACTTCTGCTGATCCTGAAAGCTGCAGATTTCAGATTGAAAAGTTAACGGAAACATTTCTGAAGAAGTATCAGCCCTTTGTCCGAAGGTAACAGTATATAGTATCACTTAATACTTCTCTATGCACTTTCAATATTACAAAGTGCAAACTGACCCGATCGAGGTAGTTTAGAACACCCATACAACTTGAATGCTCAATAACCACAAATCAAAACAGAGCAATGAACCTGTAATTAGAACACCCATACCACTTGAATAATTACCAAACCACATAGCAAGACACAGGTGATATCAATGAGCCTGCAATTAAACCTGTCCAGAAGTACCCAAATTAGAATGCTAACTGAATGGGAAAATTAGTTACAAGGGTCCCCAATCCATTATGATGTTTATCTGCGGAAAGGGAATGGAAAATATGTCACCAGAGTTGAAGCAGAATATAACATGCTGATGTTCTCGCTAATCAATTCAATGAACCAGAAAATTTGAGAAGCTACAAAAGAAACAAATTCAGACCTTGAGAATCCAAAATCATTTGAGATCGAAGGTGTCCTTCACAACTTGTGTCAAGAAGAAACGAGTTGGAATCTCCAGGAGATGCATACAAGAAAAATGTGGAGAAGAAAAGAATCTATAAATTTCTTCGAGGGCTCAATAAAACCCTAGATGAGGTACGTGGAAGAATCCTAGCAACAAATCCTCTTCCTAATATCCATGAAGCACAAACAGAATAAAGAATGTGTTTTTACATGACACAACTTTAAAATGAACATAAAGAGCAAAACAAGTTCAAATTTGGTTGGCCATTTTGTTTCAGACCACCTTCATACCCCAATTTGAGAGTGGAAACGAGTTCTTTCCCTTGTCAAAAATGAATAACAAACATAACACAAAAGCATATGATTACAGTGAAGATTCAACTAAGAGAAAATTCACATAAAAAATCCAATGAAATCCAATATTGATCATCGCTCCAAAGAACAAAATCCAAAAAAGATCCTTCAAAATTCATCCAAATGCAACATCAAAGAATGTGAAATCATAAAGACAATGGAATTATAGAAACAAAGAAATGTCACTCCGATAACATAATTTCTAAAATAATCATATATAAAACGAAAAAAGAACCATAAACCAAACACAAAAAACAAAAATTACATAAAAAAAGTCAACCCACAAAGAATTTAAAAAAAAAAAAAAAAATCGACTGAAACCAAAGATTGATCAACATCCAAAGAACAATGCTTACAAAGATCCTTCTTCATCTAAATATACCAAAAAGAACTTAATCATAACGATAGAGGAATTACTCAATGAAGAGAACATTATCACAATAAGAAAAAAAATGTTGAAATAAGCATACATGAAGTAAAAAGAAAAATCACAACTTAACAGTTATCCTTGTTCAATCCAAACACAAAAAGCACAAGTTCTGTTAAAGATGCAGCGAAAATGTACAGAAAATTTACATAAATAAATCTAGCAAACTGAAAATTGAAAAAATCCTTCTAGATTCTAGCTAATGCACCAAAGATATAAAAATTAAAGAAACAAAGAGAACATGATACACTTAGAACACAATTGCTGGAGTATTCATACGTAAAATGAAAAGTGAACCAAAAAAGGGACAAAATCCACAAAAGATCCTTCAAAAATTCATCCAAATGCAACTTCAAAGTGTAATCATAAAGACAAGAACATAATTTTTAAAATAACCATAAATAGAATGAAAAAGGAACCATAAACCAAACACAAAAAGCACAAATTACGTTAAAAATTCAACCCACAAAGAATTCACAGAAACAAATCCAATGAAATCCAAGATTGATCATCATCCAAAGAACAAGACCCACAAAGATCCTTCAATATTCATCCAAATGTACGAAAAAGAACTTAATCATAATGACACACAAATTACTTAATGAAGAGAACATTATTACAACAAGAAACCAAACTGTTGAAATAAGCATACATAAGAAAAGCCACAACTTTCCAGTAATCCTTATTCAATCTAAACACAAAAAGCACAAATTCTGTTAAAGACGCACCACAAATGCAAAGAGAATTCACGAATAAATCTAGCACAAACCGAAAATTGAACCCAGGAAATATCTTTCAAGATTCAAGCTAATGCACCAAAGATATAAAATTAATGAAACAAAGAGAACATGATACACTTGGAACACAATTGCTGAAGTAACCATACATAAAATGAAAAGTGAACCCAACATTTATCAATATTCAAACCAAATACAAATTCCATTAAAGATTCAGCCTATATATAAAAAAAAACAGAACAGATACAATTACAGTAAAATCCAAGATTAATTATCAATCCGAAAGGACAAATGCTTCAAGATTCATCCAAATGCACTAACAAAGAATGCAATTATAAAGACAAAAAAATTACACAACCAACATTATCACTCTAAGTACACACTTGCTGAAATATCCAAACATTGAATGACAAGGAGCACCAAACACAACCATCAAAAATCTAGCAAAAACTCACATAGATTTCACAGAAATAATTATACGGAAACCCAAATTTGATTATCAATTCAAAAAGAAAATATCTTACAATATTCGTCCTTATGAACCAACAAAGAACATATTGTAATAGAAAAAAGAGAGAACATAATTGCTGAATCCCAAAATTTAGAGATTCAATGAAAACCCTCAGAGAATTCACATAAACAGAAATATCCAAACATTGAATGACAAGGAACACCAAACACAACCATCGAAAATCAAGCAAAAACTCACATAGATTTCACAGAAATAATTGTACTGAAACCAAATTTGATTATCAATTCAAAAAGAAAATATCTTACAATATTCGTCCTTATGAACCAACAAAGAACATATTGTAATAGAAAAAAGAGAGAACATAATTGCTGAATCCCAAAATTTAGAGATTCAATGAAAACCCTCAGAGAATTCACATAAACAGAAATATCCAAACATTGAATGACAAGGAACACCAAACACAACCATCGAAAATCAAGCAAAAACTCACATAGATTTCACAGAAATAATTGTACTGAAACCAAATTTGATTATCAATTCAAAAAGAAAATATCTTACAATATTCGTCCTTATGAACCAACAAAGAACATATTGTAATAGAAAAAAGAGAGAACATAATTGCTGAATCCCAAAATTTAGAGATTCAATGAAAACCCTCAGAGAATTCACATAAACAGAAATATCCAAACATTGAATGACAAGGAACACCAAACACAACCATCGAAAATCAAGCAAAAACGCACATAGATTTCACAGAAATAATTGTACTGAAACCAAATTTAATTATCAATTCAAAAAGAAAATATCTTACAATATTCGTCCTTATGAACCAACAAAGAACATATTGTAATAGAAAAAAGAGAGAACATAATTGCTGAATTGAGAGCTTCAATGAAAACCCTCAGAGAATTCACTAAAACAGAATCCACTGAAACTCGATTTATCATCATATAGCTAAAGAAATTATAGAAACTATCGTGAAAATATGACTGATCTGTTTTTTAATATCTTATTATTAAGTTACCTTGCGTTGATCTGGAACAGCACTTGAATCCATCTTCTAAAATCCTTGTCTAGTTCTTGATGGAAAAACCAGGAGACAACGGTCAGAATTGCAAAAAAGAAAAAAGAAAAAAGGAAACCCTCAAAAATTCACAAAAACAAATCAAATGTTTCACCCAAATTGATCATCAGTTGGAGCAAAGAACAAAAACCCTGAATTTAAACTGTCCTTGAAGATTCATTCTATGCATGAACAAAAAACAGGATAATCATATAGCAAAAGAAATTATAGAAATTATCTTTGAAAAGTGACTCTCCTATTTTTCTTGATATAGTACTTGAATCCATTTTCAAAAATACTTGTCTAGTTCTTCATGACAGAAAATCCCCATCGCTCTCGACGCTGATGAACTGTAAAGATGGATTGAAGAAAGAATTGCAGAGTAATTCATTGATGTTGTATGGCAAACATATATATCTACCTAATATTCTATACAAGGAAGTTACCATAATTGAGGACTAAATAAGGACAATCGATAATTGATATCAATACAAATAATATAACATATATAACATATTCTACTTTCTAACACTCCCCCTCAAGTTGGAGAGTGGATGTCTTGCACTCCCAACTTGCGAACCATAGGTATAAAGAACTCCCTTCCCAAAGCTTTGGTCAAGATATCAGCTAGTTGATTTGCAGAACTCACAAACCTTGTTTCCACAGAGCCGTCTTGAATCTTGTCTCTTATAAAATGACAGTCCATCTCTATGTGTCTTGTACGTTCATGAAAAATAGGATTTGCTGCTATGTGTAATGCAGCCTTATTGTCACAATACAGTAAGGCAGTCTCTTGATGTAAAACCCCAAAGTCCTTGAGTAAATATCGAAGCCATGTTAATTCACAGCACGCTCCTGTCATTGCACGGTATTCTGCTTCGGCCGAAGAAAGAGAAACTGTTTTCTGCCGCTTCGATCTCCAAGAGATTAGCGAGGGACCTAGGAATACACAGTACCCTGTAGTAGACCTTCTCGTAAGTGGACATCCTGCCCAATCCGAGTCACAGTAAGCCCGTAGTCGAAGATCACTGGCTGATGAGAAGAAAAGCCCTTGGCCAGGGGCAGATTTCAAATAGCGCACAACTCGCAAAGCTGCTTCCCAATGATCCTTTCGAGGTTGATGCATAAACCTGCTCAATATATGGACGGAATACATAATGTCTGGCCTTGAAACTGTGAGATATATTAATCTTCCAACCAAGCGCCTATATTGCTCTGGATCTTTGAGCGGCTCACCTTCATCAGACAATTTTAAGCCACGATCCATGGGAGTGTCGATGGGAGCTGCTCCCAATAACCCTGCATCTTTAATGATTTCCAATGCATACTTTCGTTGAGAAATAAAAATGCCCTTTTTAGATGCCGAAATCTCAATACCAAGAAAGTACTTCAAGTTACCAAGATCTTTAAGGCGGAATTTATTATGCAAGAACTTCTTGATATCGGTTATACTTACCGGATCATTGCCAGTAATTAAAATGTCATCAACGTATATCAAAAGAGCAGTAAAAGACTTGCCCTGTTTCTTAGTGAATAGAGAGTAATCAGCTTTTGATTGTACAAAACCAGCTGAACGGATGGCCTCGGAGAATTTAGCAAACCATTGGCGGGACGCTTGCTTCAACCCATATAATGACTTGTGGAGGCGACAAACCAAGTGTTCCTCCCCCTGTCGCCGGAGCCCAGGTGGCGGAGACATGTAGATTTCTTCGTGGAGGTCTCCATGGAGAAAGGCATTATTAACATCCAGTTGATGAAGAGACCAGCCACGGGCAGCAGCCAAAGCTAATAGACAACGAACAGAGATGATCTTGGCAGTTGGGGAAAAAGTATCCTGATAATCAATCCCCTCCAATTGAGTGAAACCTTTGGCCACAAGGCGTGCTTTAAAACGTTCAACGGATCCATCAGACTTAAGCTTGATCTTATAAACCCAACGACAACCAATGGGAGACTTACCAGCCGGAAGTGTAGTGAGAGACCAGGTGCCATTGGCCTCAAGGGCCTGCAATTCGGAACGCATGGCCTCTTGCCATGCCGGGTGAGTGACAGCCTCCGAATAAGACCTGGGTTCTGTGACAGTACCAAGTTGAGCAACAAAGGATCTATAGGCAGGTGTATATCTGTGATATGAAACATAATTGGCCAAGGGATAGCGTGTACCTTTGGTCGGACCTGAAACGAGGAAAGGCGAATGGCGGGAGTAAACGTGTGAGCAGACATAGTCGGCGAGCTTTACCGGCGGAGCGGTGAGGCGGCTAGAACGGCGGAGAGGCTCGGGCGGTAGAGATGCGGGCAAGGGGGGAAGGGGAACAGGAGAAGACACGGAAGAAGGGACCGGGGCGATGGTGTCTAAAGGAGCCGGATCAGGGGAAACATGTGCCGCAGGAGATGAAGGAACGGCGTGGTCATGAGAGGGCGGAGAAGATATGGGAGGAGTAGGGTCAAAGGCGGAAGAAGGAAGGGAAGTGGCGTCAGGAGACAACAACGGAATGGGTCCGGAAGAACGATCCAAAGGAGAAACACCCGAAGAGGGCTGGATAGAGGCAAAAGGGAAAATATGTTCAAGAAATTTGACATCCCGACTAGTGAAGACCTGTTTGGTTGATAAATCGAATAATTTATAGGCCTTTTGACCGATAGGGTAGCCGATGAAGACAGAAGGCATGGCACGATGATCAAATTTGTGAGAAGGATGAACATTAGTAGCATAAGCAAGGCAACCAAAAACACGGAGATGAGAGTAGGAGGGCGATCGGGAATAAAGAAGTTCGAAAGGGGTTTTGAAGGAGATAACCGGCGAGGGTAACCGATTGATGATGTGGACAGCCGTAAGAGCGCATTCTCCCCAAAATTGGGAGGGGAGCTGAGCATGAAATTTTAGAGCACGGGCCACTTGAAGAATATGACGATGTTTGCGTTCAACAACCCCATTTTGTTGAGGGGTGTAAACACAAGACTTTTGAAAAATGATGCCATTATCGTGAAAAAAGGAACGGAGTGAGATAAACTCCCCACCATTATCACTTCGAAGAGTTTTGATGCGAGTTTCGAATTGAGTAAGAACATAATGGAAGAAGTGTTTTAAAAGTGATTGTGCTTCATCTTTGTGACGCATTAAAAAAATCCAGGTGAAACGTGTATAATCATCAACAATGGTAAGAAAATAATGAGCACCAGAAAGAGAAGGGTGTCGATAACGACCCCAAATATCACAATGTATAATATCAAATGGTTTCGTAGAGGAAACAGTACTAGTACCAAAAGGTAAACGACTCTGCTTAGCCAAGGGACATATATGGCAAGCATTATTTGACTCAACAGAAAAATTTAGAAAATTCTTAGCAATGAAATCTAAGCGAGAGGACGATAAATGACCTAAGCGACTATGCCAGAGGGCAGTGGAGGAAATGGTATTGTTGCAAGCTGGTCGACTTGTGTGTGAGGAGGGTGTAACTGAAGATTGCGTCGTCGCCAGTGCCACTAGGTAGTATAGTCCGTCACGTTGTTTACCCAAACCAATCGTCTTCCTCGTATCCAGATCCTGCAAAACACACCAATGAGGAAAAAAAGTCACTGAACAATTTAGGCTGTTTGTCAAACGACTAACGGACAACAAATCGACTTTGAATGTTGGCACAGATAACACATCATGTAAATGGTAGACGGAATTTAAACGCAAAGATCCTTTGGCGAGAATATTCGCCTTTTCACCGCTAGGTAACAACACTGGTGGTAGCGAGCAATTTTTATCTGTGTACATTAATTTGGAAGTCGAAGCAATATGATCTGTCGCCCCACTGTCAATAATCCAATTGCGGGAAGCGATTTTAGACAAACCTGGCTTTATTACGACATTCGCTTTGGGACTAGAATTGTCATCTGGATTGTTAAGGAGTGACAAAAGCTGCTTGAGTTGCACTTCGGATAATGAAACAGCAGGCCTCCCATCATCTTTGCGTGGTACCTCGGAAACATTATTGGCCACAGAAAAACTCTTAAGTGGATTAGAATTCGGGCCCAAATGTGAACTGCCCTTAGGATGGTTAGGAGGGTACCCATGTAATTCATAACACTTATGGATCCAATGACCCATTTCTCCACAATGCGTGCACTGAGGCCGTCCCCTACCCGAACCAGAACGGCGTCGCTCGTGGTCAAACCGCCGGTCGCCGCCTGCAGAAAATGGGCGATCGGAGCGGGCATCAGGAGGTTGAGACGAACGGCGGCCTGGGGGCTGAAACGGGCGTTCGGCGCCTGCTGAAAAGGGTGGCCTTCGGCCGGTGCTGCTGTAACGCACCGCCATAGCAGCGCCTCCACCAACCTCAGTTGTGGGCTGCGTCGAGCTGAGGAGCCGTTGCTTCTCTTCTTGAGAAACCGAAGAATAGGCTTGGCGGACCGACGGCAGGGGGTTCATCAGAAGAATTTGGCCGCGAATTGCACTGTAAGTCTCGTTCAAACCCATCAAAAATTGCATCAATTTTTGCTGATCTGCCTGTGCCCCATGTGTTGCATCTGAATATGAAGCCAATTCATCCCATAAGCCCTTCAGTTTAGTGTAATAGGTAGAGATGGAGAGTTGATCTTGTCGAAGATAAGCAATGTCTCGTTGAATTTCGAAGATGCGAGGTGCGTTGCTTTGAGAGAATCGCTCACGGAGATCTTCCCAAACTTCGTGAGCGGTAGGGTAGTAAATCACGCTGTCTGCAATGTCGGGATTGAGGGTGTTGATAATCCAGGAATGAACCATGTCGTTGCATCGTGACCAAGTCGCATATCCTTCGGGATCAGTCGTTTCTGAGGGAGCTTCGATAGAACCATTGACAAAGCCAAGCTTATTCTTGGAGTTTAAGGCTAGAGTCATAGCTCTCTTCCATCCAGAATAATTGTCTCCATTCAAAGATTTGGAGACAAGAATCAATCCTGGATGGTCTGAGTGATGAGTGAAGTAGGGATTTGAGATGTTGGCCTGTGAAAAACTTGGTGCAGATTCTGATTGGGATGAGTCGGAGGAGGCAACTGTCTTGCCGAAAACGGGAGTCTCATTGTTGGCCATGGTGACTGGGAAATTGGGGAAGGTTCTACACGAGAATTTTAGAGTGTAGCACAGTAATGAATTGAGGTCTCAAACCTTGCTCTGATACCATGTAAACATGGATTGAAGAAAGAATTGCAGAGTAATTCATTGATGTTGTATGGCAAACATATATATCTACCTAATATTCTATACAAGGAAGTTACCATAATTGAGGACTAAATAAGGACAATCGATAATTGATATCAATACAAATAATATAACATATATAACATATTCTACTTTCTAACATGAACAAGGGGTTATCAATAATGTCTGCATAACGGTCATATTTTCATCAAGTTCATATCTACCGTTGGATTAAGAATCAACAAACGGTTCAGATTTTAGGAATTTGCAAGTTGTAAATTAGAAGCCCGTTGCCAAATTTTATTGTAGGATTAAGTCCTATTGTTTTGAAAAGTATGATTTTATTGGAAATCGGTAACCTATTTTGCGCAATTTTAATAATTTTTAAATAAAATTCACTAAAACCTAACAATGGAAATGAAGTATAAATATATTTTCAAATTAATCAATATTATTTTTAGCACTATTTTTGTTTCTAGGGTTTAGATTTAGGATTCCGCAATAATATATTAATATTATGTTTTTACTTTCAAAAGTATTGATTATTGTCATTAACGTGAACATCTTTTTTTTTTTTTTTTGACGACTCAAGAACCCGCAGCCGCTATTGGAGGAGCCCGACCACTCTTAGAGCGGAACCTGACTATCAGTGCGCACTGGATAAACCTGAGGGCTGTTGACCCACAAACTATACCAGCTGGGTAAATCTTTCCCAAGGAGAAGGTGGATGTCTCAAGCGTGGGTTGAATCCTCGTTGAAGTGAAACCTGGTTTCCCAAGCAGTGCCCTTTTGTCAACTCGGTCACACGCTCTTGACAACGGTTCATCTTTAAGTATGGAGGATATTGTCCGTGAAGATCTTGTTCAGATAGAAAATACGCAAAATATATATGACTTAAATAATGTGGTTTATTGTGGCAAGAAATTAGAATTGAAATTAATGAAAAAAAAAAAAAAAAGATTGAATTTTAGCTAATTTTGAATAAGTTAAAATTATTAAATTTCCTCTTTTAATTTCTCGTGAATCCTTTAAAAAGTTGCTTTTAATTTCTATCCTTGTAATCTTATAAAAAAAAAAAAAAAGTGTCATAAATGTCCAAAACATCAATAAAATTCGCGCACAAGCAAATTGCCGAAAATTCAATATAAAAATGAGAAATAAACTAACAATAGTTCAAGTAAATGACTATAAATAAGTGTAAGAATTATACTTATCAACACCCCAAACTTACATTGTGTTGCTCCTCAAGCAAAATCAAGCTAAACTACGCAAGTAATTACAAGGAAATATAATTCGGTGGAATGTCATGTTTTTGAAATATATCAGTCATACAATCACCATGGGATACGAATGTATGAACATCCTTGAATAAAACCAGTCATTTTCCCGATTGAAGAACAAACTTGGCGATTTTCATGGCACATAAATGATCCTCCTATGACCATCTATGGATTAATCTGGCACACTGATCCGAACTACGTCACATGTTATGTTATATTTTGATTTTGATAAAATATATGGTTGAAAAGTTATTAGAAAGTTGAGGAATCTCATTAAATGTGCGATTAAAATTGTAGTATGATCAATTGAAAAGTGATAAAATTTTAAATTATCAAATAAGCACTAAATTTCTAAACGATTTGTTAATTTATAAATCTCCGAGCAAACCTTGCCAAAAATATCCATCAGAAAACTTAATTTATAATTGGTGTAAACTGACTCTGATGATCAACTTGTAAATCATATTAGATCATCTTGAAACAATTACAAAAGAAGAATTCTTCCATATTCTGGGTAAATTGAAAGAGTCTTAAATTGGAGGGATTAATTCATCTTTCTTTCTTTCTTTTCATCTCTCTAACCGATTTATATCTATCATTAAGACTTCATATATATTTTTTAATCATGTTCGGCTAAACACAATTATCTACATTATATTAACTTGAAGTTGCTCATTTTTTGTTAAATAATTGTCATTTGTGTTGACTGTTTATTATTCTTTTATTCCATTTTAATGATTGATTAGCATTAGAATATACTTGTGATTTTTACTATTTTCGAGAGGTGCAATATAAATTAGTTCATAATAGTACTAACATAGGATCTGATAAATTGATAGAGATATCAGTATGCTCTATGGAATTATATGTGATTATCATTTTGAATTAATGCATGCTTATGTGTTCGTAATTTAATTACAGATAATTAGGTTTAGAGATAAGCATAGAATTGATGACATCAAGAGAGGCTTTTAATTGAAATTGGACCATTGGTTTACAACTTTAGCAAGAATTAATAGTTGATCGGTAATTGAGAAGTGGATCAGGATCACAACGGTAGATTCCTAATCCTTGTTCATGTTGGGAATTTACTTAAACATGCACAGCGGAAAAATAATAATTTTCAATTCCCACCAAGGATCTGCTTTGTGTGTAGATAGAAATTGTACCTTTTGTGAAATCTGTAAACTCGTTTGCTATTCTTTCTGCTCCAACAATCCTGATCTGCATCCCACAACTGTCCAATTATCCAACTTCCAATGGTATCCACACAGAGAACAAGGTTGAGAGAGAAAACTAGAGTTTCTTTTCTTGTGCTAGCAAGAATAATGATAAAAATCCTACAATTTTAGAACCTTAGTTACTTATTTATATAAGCCCAAACGGGCTTAGCCCGTCCTACAACTTAACCCAATCCAATATTTAATTAATTCAATTAATTAAATCCGATCCATGAATTAATTAATCCAATTAATTAACTATCCAACGCTTGTCAATTAATTAATTGACATATCTCAATCTTCTAGCTCTCTTTTTTGTGTGTGGCCCATTAGGTTACCAATCACGATACCTAACGATTTGAATTATTATTTTGATCTAATCAAAATCGATAAATCGAAACTTCCTTTTGATTTATCAGTAATTCACATTCGTCGTCCCAAATTGACATCTAGCAATGTGTCAGGACAATACATATGACGAAAAATGTCACGTGATATGATAAAACCAAACTCGTTCATTTATTGTGAAACTATAATTCATTCGTCAATATCATCCGATCAATCACGAGATATGAATTAGTGTCAATCTCAATTATCGTTCATATCTTTCATTCCACTATCAAGTCAATGTAAGTCGAAACCTTCTTTTCGATTTATGTGTATACCTTGGCCAATGATTTCATTATCAACTTAATTGGATGAAACGTAGACCATAATATCTTACTATCTAAGAGTGACGAATCCTCTATTGATCACTCACAACCTTCATATAATTCTTGACAAACCCAGATGATGCCGTATTAGCGGCCCTTGACAGAGCAACTTCCAGCAACACCAAAGTATGACAGTCCTCACATAAGATACTATGATGACTTTAAGTCAAATGACCAATTCCATTATCAAACGTTAGAGATTAACCACTGACACTTAGATAGTTATCCATGTGGAATCTCCCAGCGGGTCTCCAATGTTCTATAACAAAATATTTATGTGTTCATTTAAGTGTCACCACACTTTAGCTTGTGAGATCAGCTACTTACTTCACAAGTAAAGAATGACACACGTGATAGTCTATCCGTAATAACGATATCCGTATCTCGTTATTACTTACGACCAATGATGATTTAAGATTCAATCATATGTAATTTGTATCTCACAATCACAACTCCTTGTGATTAACAAATTATCGAGACTTTAATCTATGGACTCTATTATTTAATATCATAATAGAGCTTGCCAAATAATTGCATCAATTATATATTAAAAGTGCTTATACCCAAAATTGATTGAACTTAGAGCATAACACTTACAAACTCCCACTTGCACTAGATCTAATCACTTATGTATCTAATATCATAAGAGTTCACATGACGATCATGTTTATACCGTGACAACTCTTTGTCAGTGGATCTACAGTATTATCAATTATGAGAATTCGTTCTTTCTTTAAGTCATTTCTTTGTCTTATCTCTCTGATGAGATGGTACCGCCTCAACACCTGTTTGGATCATCGATGAGACCTTAGTTCCTTCGGTAGCACGATGACTCCATTGTTATTATACAAATGTACGCGATCAACAATGTTAAGAACTACTCCAAGTTCATTAATGAACTACTTGACCCATACTACAACCTTTGTTGCTTCTAAAGCAATAGTGTACAAGGCTCTCGCTATTGAATCAAAGGTGATTTTTTGTTTGGAACCTTTCCAACACACCATTTAAGAGTAAAACAATATCCTGATTGAGATTTACTATCATTCTAGTCTGACTAGAAGTTAGCATCAGTGTATCCATGAACTTTCAGTTCATTTTCTCCATATAAAATCTTCTCAAAATTTTATTTCTTATAGATTGCGATGAATTAAACAATCTTCCAGATCTATATCTATAGATCAAGTTACTTCTCATATATCTTTATGAAAAAATCTTTTAACAACCACAATTTCAACGATTGAAACGTAGGGATGTCGTTTCCTATTAATAATAAGCCTTATACATATAATATTAGGAATGCGACAATCCTCCTACTATTTTCTTGTAAACACACAGTTCATCTTTATTTTTGATAAAATCAAACATTTTGATTTTTCTATCAAATGGAAGATTTCAGCTCCAAGAGGCTCGCTTCAATCCATATAGGTATTGATCAAACTTACATACCTTATAAACATATTTGGATTCAAAATTTTTGAGTCGTGTCATGTACACTTTCTTTTGCAGGTTCCTGTTAAGGAATATAGTTTTGACATCCTTTTACCGTAACTCATAGTCATGGTATGTAGCTATTGCAAGCAAAATTCGAATGTACTTTAGCATGCCTATAGACTAGAAGGTTTCATCAAAGTCATCTCATTGTCTTTGCTTACAACCTCTTGCTATTAGCCTCGCTTTGTATGTATGGATGTTTCTATCTGCGTCGACCCTTTGTGTAGACTCATTTACAACCCATGGGCTCTATCCCATCAAGCTGGTCGATCAAGGTCTAAACCTTGTTCACATACATCGAGTTCATTCCGGATTCCAATGACCTTTTGCCATCTCTTTGAGTCAACACTTGGCATTATTTTTGTGTAAATAATAGGTTCATCATCCTCGATTAAGAATGTTTGATTCGTAATCATGGATTCATATCTTCTAGGAGGTTGAATGATCCTACTAGATTTACACAGAGCTGATGTGTCCTCAGAAATCTCTACTTTATGATCAAGAGTATGTCCCTAAGTAGGTGTGGGATCAGACTCAAATTTATCTACTTGGTCAACTATATCTGTAGATTTTTGAACTCTTTCAAGGTCCATTCTACTCTCTTTGTCCTCTCCTACAATAAACTCTTTTTCTAGGAGTTTGACAAGTCTTGAGATGAACATCTTTTTATCTATGGAATTATAAAAGAAGATTTAATTGTGTATTGAATTGTTAATTATTTTTTTCTAGTTGTTTATTTAATTATTTTTTGAATATTTAATTGTGTATTGTAATTGTTAATTATTTATTTCAAATGTATATTTAAAATTTTCATTTACTCATTTAAATAATTTATATTTATTGATTATTTAAATAATTTATTCAACATTTAAATGTTTATTTTAATTATTTATTTTAGTTGTTCAGTTTTTTTTTCAATTGTTTATTTCAACATTTTAGTTGTTTATTTAATTGTTTATTAAATATTTAATTGTGTATTGTAATTGTTAATTATTTATTTCAAATGTCTATTTAAATTGTTTATTTATTTACTTATTTTTATTTATTTAAATAATTAAATAATAAACAAACAATTAACATAAATATAAAATAAACTACTAAACAATTAAAATAAAATTTTTAAATAAAAATTTTATATAAATAATTTTAATTGTTAATTATTTATTTTAATTTATTTCTTATTTTAATTATTTATTCAATATTTACATGTTTATGTAAAATAGTTATTTTAATTGTTTATGTAAGTTGTTTATTGAATATTTAATTGTGTATCGTAATTGTTAATTTTTTATTTCAAAAGTTTATTTAAATTGTTTATTTACTTTTTATATTATTAATTATTTAAATTATTAAATGATATAATAATTAAATAAATAAATATTAAGCAAAGAATTAACATAATTTTGAAGTAAACTAATAAATTATTTAAATAAACATTTTCAAATAAATAATTTTAATTGTTAATTTTTCTAATTTTTAATTATTTATTTACATTATTTACATTTATTGATTATTTAAATTATATAGTCCATATTTAAATATTTATTTTAATTATTTAGTTTTTTATTTAATAGTTTAGTTGTTTATGTAAATTGTTTATTGAATATTTAATTGTGTATTGTAATTGTTAATTATTTATTTCAAATGTTTATTTAAATTGTTTATTTACCTATTTATATTTATTGATTATTTAAATTATTAAATTATTAAATGATTAAATTATCAAATTATTAAAATAAAAAATTTAATATTAAACAAACAATGAACATAAATATAATTTAAAATACTAAACAATTAAAACCAATTACGTAAATAAATATTTTTATTTGTTAATTATTTTTAAAATTATTTATATTCATTGATTATTTTAATATTTATTTTAATTTGTTATTTTAATTTTTTTAATTAATTTTTTTAATATTTTAGTAGTTTATTTAATTGATTATTGAATATTTAATTGTGTATTTTAATTTTTAATTATTTATTTCAAATGTTTTTTAAATTATTTATTTACTTATTTATATTTATTAATTAGTTAAATTATTAAATGATTTAATAATTAAATAATTAAAATAAATAATTAAATATTCAGCCAACAATTAACATACATATAAAATAAACGACTAAAAAAATTTAAATAAATTATTTAAATAAACATTTTCAAATAAATAATTTTAATTGTTAATTATTGATTATTTTAATTATTTATTTCTATTGTTTAGTTTTTTATTTAATTGTTTATTTTAATAGTTTAATAGTTTATTTAATAGTTTATTGAATATTTAATTGTGTATTGTAATTGTTAATTATTTATTTCAAATGTTTATTTAATTATTTAAATATTTTTTATTTTTATTTATTTATTAGTTAAAATATTTATTCAATATTTAAATTATTTATTATTTAAATTATTTATTCAAATATTCGTAGAATTACACATACAATTGTTGCATTAGGACACGAGTCACAATCAAGTAAACAATATTTACATCTTTCAAATAAAATGATACAAAATATACTAAGGATTACAATTGTATTTATACAAATCGAATGCTAAGTTCAACCTTCACATATCAATCCAAGATTGAGTTATTGTATCAACCTTGCGACCAATACGAAAAAATTCTATATGCTTTATTACGAATATAGCACAATCGCCCCTATAAGTAAATAATAATATATTCGCTCATAACATATAGTTAAAAACGAAGTTGTCAAATTAAAAACTTATAAATACTTACGATAATCATTGTCTCGCCGTCGTCATGTCCTAAATAATGACTAATTTGTCATTTACTCGAATCATCGTCTGTCTAGCTATCATGGGGGAACGATCACACACATCGGCTCCTGTATTTGCTACAGTTGATCTTGTGTCAGACAACTATGATCCGAATTGTACACATAGATAGTGGAATCAACGAATGCGATCTCAACTGCAAAACAGTGTGAATTTGATATATATATATATATATATATATATATATATATATATATATCTCTGTGTGTGTGTGTGTGTACAATCCGTCTATGACTTTCCACATGTTAGCTCTATCCCAATGACCCACTCTAGCATGTACTTAGGCAACACATATCCATTTCCCCGGAATAGGAGTGTGCTATGCTCAATATCAATGACACGTGCAAACCCGGAGCTGAGGGTGACTCGGCCAGGAATGTCAAAAGATCTCGGGTATCTCCGAACCCGATCACGTAACATTTCCATGACCATATCGATATGTTAAAGTAAAAACACCAACAAAAGAGTGATGCTGTTTAATTAAATAAAACAAAAAATTACGTAAAAGAAAGTAAAGGAAATAAATAACAATGAGAATACACTTACATCGTCGGCGAGCCAAGTTGACAATTTTAGTACATCTTCAAACCACTTTTTCGCAATCGAAATGGTCCTCTTCTTAATCTTGTAGTGGTCTATGGAAAAATGAAAAAAGTGAAATGTTACAAAAATCATAGATTATTTCATATGTAGTTTAGCGAAATCCTAAAATACTTACTCAGGCTTAAGAGATTTGAACCATTCATCAAATGCTTTGTACCTAACGAGGTCGACCTCTCAGAAGAGATTGAGAAACGTCCTGTCCACGAACATTCTTCTCTTTGCTTCGACCGTGAAGGGATAAACGATATACTGTGACGACAATCTCCACATCTTACCGACCACCAGCTCTGGCACGTCAGCAGCATGCTTCTTACCTTCTTCACCTCCGTTACCCCTTCCGACACAAAAACTACATCTTTCATCGAGTCTGACGTCTTCTCATCCTCCACCACATCCCTCTCCCATACCTCTTCGGACACGAAAACTACATCATCCGTCGTGTCTGGCGTCCTTTCGTCCTTCACCATATCCCCCTCCTGTACCCCCTTTGTCATATCTCCCACCACCATCCCCTTGGGTACACTTTCCACCACCTCATCCGGTACCCTTCTCTACCTACGTACCCCATCTTCCTTCGGTAACCCCTAAACCACTTACTCCATCTTCACCTTCGGTACTCCCTCACCATCTCTTCCGGTACCCCTTCTACCCTTTCATTTGGGTATCCCATCCGGTACCCCTCTGTGACCGTCTCCTGATCCATTGGGGCCTGACCCTCCATTATGTCTACAAAAAATGATGCAAACGCAGCATCTGATGGACACAACAAATTATCGTACCCTATCTGATCCTCAATTCTATTACCACCTCGTCTGTGAACCGTCGATCCCTCCGTCGCCCCATCCATCCCAATAGCCACCAATCCCACACAGGCCTGCTATGTCGCCTTATATCACTACGACCTAAGCATTAAGGTCTCCAAAACTGGCTTGTAGCATCGTGACGTCACGTAGTAACTTCGCTACTTCGCCTCTCATCTCCCTCATGAACGTAGTTAGAAGTCCGAACATATCATCTCATATGAGAGGTGACCTCCTCGGGGAATGTGATATCATCGACGAAGGTGATAATGAACGGCCCTCCTACAAAAATGAACATTACAATGAATAACTTAATTCAAAAATAAAAATGATAATCAACAAATTATATTCAATTAATATACCCTATCTCGATGCACGATGAACTCGGGCATCCGATCGTTTGGAGCAATCGGAACAGACAGATCGTGGAGGTAACTTTGATGTTTCCCTCGCTTGAAGATGTCAACTCTTGAGAAATTCAAGTTGAAATATTGACAGTTCACCGAGTTAATGGTCATGTATCGAGATTTCGAAAGGACATACAACATAAATCACATATGTATAAAACGTATCTCAGGATCGTCGAGCAGAGCTGATAATTGTTTGTCAAATGGTTTGTCTTGTGCTCGCTAGTGATGTAACCGAGGGCAGCAAGTCTCCCCTCTCTTAGCATACCGGTCAGACAATATGAGGACAGTCTCATACACCAATTACAATTATTATATGTAGAATTTGAGTAAAAAATAGATAATTCATTTTGTTAAACATTTACTTGCAAAATCAATGGCAAACCGTATGCATCATACTTACGCTCAAGCCTATCCCCCCTAGGCATTGAATCCCATCTCCTAAAGACATGTAAAGTATATGTAAAATATCTCTGGCCCCATGGATAGTTGTTGAACGTATTGATGCCATCTAAAACTTCCAAATGAAAAACGTCAATTGATGTCTTCTTTTGATGACACCTGAGTACGCTCTCGAGGATAAAGGCCAACCCTAGTTTTAACTTGTCAAACATCTGGTCTCATTCCCAGGATGCATCTCCTAACTGCGCCATGAAAGTACTCATTTAGTAGCCTCCAGTTACTCGAAATACACCCCCTTGCTGTTTCTTCAATTGTACATCTCAATCTGGTGTTGAGGGCAAACTCAAATATAGAGAACGTAGGAACCTTACCCCAAGATCAAAATGGAGGGCATCTCCATCAACTGGCTTCTATAGTTGAGATAGTAATGCATCCAACAACTGACCAGAAAATTATATTTCACGCAATGAATACAAGGGTCATAAGCAGGATCGACGTAATATGTCCACATGCTCTTCATCCAGCAAATCTAGTACTGATGTAAAGCTGACAAAGTTACGGACAAAGTTACAGTTCGACGTAACTTTGTCGAGAATCTGTTTCATGGCAACATCTAAATGGTATTCCATCAAGTAAAATTTCAAATGTCAAGACATTGTGCAAGAGATAACAGATAAAGTATAATATTAAAACAAAGGAATAATCGAACTGTAATTACTATACGCAAAAATTAACAGATAAAGAAATAAGGGAAATAAATGTAATTAAAAATTAAACAACAAAATTATAATTAAATAATTAAATATAAAAGAAACAAGTAAAATAAATAATTAACAATTAAAATACACAATTAAATATCCAACAAACAATTAACATAATGACCGTAACACTACAGGAAATATTACCTTCAACAACTATATAAATGGTCGTAAAATGTATATTTTTGGTTGTTGATCACATTCAATGACCAAAATCAGTTGGTTGTTCATTGGTCGGCAAAGAGGTGTTGGCGATTGTATTGAACGACTAAAAAATATTTGATCGTTAGACGTATTATTTTAACAACAAAATAATTGGTCGTAAAATATTTGTATTGACAACCGATTCTTTTTTCAACAACCAATTGTTTGGTTATTTAATAACTATTTTTGTCGTTAAAATACAATAAAAGTAACCAAATTTTAGTTTTCTTTCATTTCAACAACGAAAGAAATAGTCGTTAAAAATTAGGATAAACAACCAATTCATTTTTTTTCAACAACTGCTTCAATTGTCGTTGTGTTAATTTTATTTTATTTTTGATAAAATATCATTGAAGCAACTAAAATTTAGTTGTCTTTCTTTTCGACAATGAAAGAAGTGATTGTAAAACGTTTATATTAACAATCAAAATATTACAATAATGAGAAATATGATTGTCAACGATAATATTCATGATTCTATAACTTTTACACATTCACATCATACTACAAATAAATCTTACTCACAACTATAAATAACTATAAGAAGTAAATGAAGAACATAAGATTGAATAGGCCGAAAAACTCTTGAAGAATGCGACTTAAGAATGTGTGCACAAATCTCAATTGAGAACGAAGATCTTGAACCTCATTCTGTAAAGCAGTATTCTCTGCACAAGTACCACAATTTTCTAACCTTGTCTTCTTTGAATTTTTCTGTTGATCAACGTAGCTAAATCTCTTGCCCAAAACTTGTTCTCATATTTCAGATTCTTCGTTTGAAGTTTATACATAGAAAGCTCCATTCCTGTCACCCTGACATAGAAAATGTATTCATTCGTGAATTAAAGCAAGTGGTCTACAATGTTAGGTCATGATATTAAACCTTTTTCAGAAAGTATAAGTTTATAGTGATTAAAAAGTAGGTGCAAAGGAAGAGTAATCTTAATCGCAAAAATACAACCGGAATAGGCTTGGGATCAAAAGAGACAACCACCCCGGCAATCTCTGTTATCCTCTGTCAACACGAACACAAAGGCCTTAATAATTCCTACACGAATGTCTATGCCAGTATAAAGACATGCTTTATAGTGAGCTTCGACAATGTCACATCCAAAGGCCTTCAGCACCAATTGCACAATAGTATGGTCCCTAATAATCAGGCGCATCATGTATTAAAATCTTGATTATGGGAAATATAGATGGCTAGACAATAGAAATTAAGGGATTTTCCTACAATTTTTAATTAGACTAGATGAAAGTTATGCAGTGAAAAAACATCGTTGTGATACCTCAGGTCTTGGGAATCCTCCCACAGGCCATCCAAGTGGCCATTTGACATCCTTTTGCAACAAAGTATACTCTTGCTCTGTACCATACGTGTATTTCAATTATTCGATCAAATTTAGTCGTATTCAATAAAGAGTTTTGATACAATTAACCAAAAACTACTATAAGAGCCAAACGGATGAGATTGTACGAAGGTTCTTCGGCAACAACATCAGGATGGCTAAATGTTTTTGCTGCATTATACCTCTTGTTCGTTGGAATCGATTCTCCAGCCGGAGTGTAAGTATCACACATCACCTATGTATACATATCAAAAGCAGAAATGATATTTGAATGAAAATAAAAAGGATTAGAAGATTTTAATAGACAGAAAAGCACTCACAAGTGTGTGGTTTCCTCTCCTGAATGGATCCGGGAATATTGCCTGAGGACTAAATACACGTTGAGAAAACTAATATTACTCCACTTCGGAAACAAATGATTCATGGAAAAGAAAGTTCATTCGAAGAAATTATACTTATGAATACAAAGGGCAGACTACAGAATGACTTCACTGTCCTCACCAGGGGCTTGACCTGTGCTAGAGCCTAGAACCATCATAGTTCCACTTGGTAAGCTGTGAAGGATCAATTACTGGTCCAGAGAGAGTCTGATTAAAACATAATAGAACAATTAACCAAATTTCACGACGATTGGACAATAAAAGACATTACATGCGACCATTTTGAAATGAAGGGGCTTTTGAAAACTCAATATAAAACATGGGGTCTGAAATGAAGATTCCAAATTACACCTTAACGTATTTTATATGTTATTAACCAAACATTTATCAAACATTATGCAAAAAGCTGTATGCACAAGAAAATGTCCAAAAACGGAAACCTAAAACCAAACATTATCAACAATCAAAAATCAAAACAATGAGTTTTGGCAGCAAACAACATGTGGTCTGTGTATGGACGATGACATATATTAATGGAATGAACTACAAACTTTGATATTTGACATAAAATTGGAATGGGCATACCTGGAAGATTGATTGAAGAATATCACAGAAATCTATAAATTAAGCCGACATTTGTTGATGATATACTGTCCATCAATTGAACAATTTGAATTAGGAAGGGAATGAATAATTTCGGGGAAATTTTTTGGAGGCAAAGAAGACGGCAAAGAGAGGGAATGAAAATTTTGGGAAAAAACTTTGGAGGCAAAGAGAGTGGAAAGCGTAATGAGGTGGTGCAGTGAGGGTTTTGACTTTTGGAGTTTCTTGACAAAAAAAAAAAAAAACAAGAGAGGGTTTTCTCTTTTTCTTTTTTGCTTATCTTTTAAATTCAAATATATATTTTGTGAGGATTAAAATTAGAAATATTGAAATAGTAATTGAAAAAAATTTCGTTAGATTATTATCATACAAATATGTCAAATAATTTTGTCGGCAAAAGATATATTTGAATTAAGGAAATATGATAAGGATGGAAGCAAATATATTAAAACGGAATAAAATTATTCATAATTTACTTTTTTCACAAACCTTCAACGACAACATTTGATCGGTCGTTGAATGTCACCTTCAACGACTGTATCTTTTTAGTCGTTGAATGCCAAAAACTATTTTGGCACCAAGGTAAAGTTGTAACCAGGTTGTCATAAACTTTCAACAGCTAAAACATAATTGGTCGTTGAATGTCACTTGTAATGACCACTAAATAAATAGTCGTCAAATGTTGAGTTTTTCTTTAATTTCAACAACAAGATAAAATTAGTTATTGTTTTACTATATTAACGACCAAACATTATGGTCGTTGAATATTTACTATATTATTTGTGTTTTAACAACCAATTTTGTTGTCGTTGAATATGAACAAATATTTTGGTGGGAATATTTTACTCGGCGCCCGCTTAGAATGACCAATTTTAATTTGGTCGTTCAAAATATAGATTTAACAACTGTTATTTCAGTTGTTGTAGGATATTTCCAACTAATTTAAAATTCGATTCTTTGTCATCCAATTTCTACGATGAAACGTATAATTTGGTCGTTGAAAACCAGATTGCTTTGGTCGTTGAAATATTAGTTGTTAAACATCATTTTTCTTGTAGTGTAAATAAACTACTAAACAATTAAAATAAATTATTTAAATAACATTTAATTATTACATAATAATTTAAATAACGAATAAATATTTAACATTTAACAATTATGTAAATTGTTTATTTAATATTTATTTTAATTATTTATATATATTTGTTATTTTAATTATTTATTCTATATTTAATTTTTATTTAAAGTATATTTTCAATGTTTATTTAAATTATTTAATATTTATTTAAATTGTTTAGTTGTTTATTTAATATTTATTTTAATTGTTTATTGAATA